>VZTH01014149.1:319894-377520 GCA_013397815.1 Aleadryas rufinucha | reverse complement strand
GATGTTGTTATTAATTTTAATATAAAATAAAATAATAATAATAATAATAGTAATAATAATAGTAATAATAGCTTAAACGCCCCTAAAAGCAGAGTCCGCCCCGCTGCCGGGCCCAGGGCCGGTGCGGTATCGCATGGGCTGGCCGGCTTTTTTTCTCAATGAAGCAGTCGGTTTTTTCCGCGCAGCGCGGCGCCCCGCATACTTAGGGGAGCACAGGCGGTTGTACCCCGGTGCTGTCGAGTGGGAGGAGTTCTCCCGACTCCAGATTTGTCTTAATCCGTCCCAAAATTAAAACCGGGAGGGGGGAGGAGGGAGTGCGGAGGAAGGGAAGACAGGGGGAAAACGTAAACCTTTTCACAGAGAAAGCCATGAATGAGGTCGGTCTGTCTCCGCCCAGCACCACTGCGGACTGTCGGTTTTGGTTTTTTTTTAATCGGTCTCCTTTTGTTTAAATAACAGGAGTTTGGATATATATTGAAGTTTGGTGAGCGGTTCCCTGAACTCCTAATAAGCCTGATATTTAATCCCTAATTTTTGTCTGGGTGTTGGTGGTGAATTTCTTTAAAACAACAACCGAAAAAAAAAAACCAAACGAAACCAAATACACCTCTTCCCCCACTCCTCCCCCATGCCAAAAAAAAAAAAAAAAAAAAAACCAAAAAAAAAAAAAAAAAAAAAAAAAAAAAAAAAAAAAAAAAAACAGGCTGACAGAAAGAAGAGATCAGGGCTGCGGGGAGAGCACAGCTCTGTCCCAGAGCTGCAGCCTTTGCCGGGCAATGCTAAGGGACTGTCCATGTCTCTGCATGTCCTTTCCCCACATCAGCACAGGGGAGGATCAGAAATGGGAGAAGGGTTGTTTTGGGGTGAACACTTGCGAGTTTGGGTAATGCCTGTTTTCAGGGTGTAGAAAGAAGTGAGTATGACAATAATGAAATAATCAAGGAGTCAGTCCCAGAGGTGCCTGCTTTGAGACAAAGAGAAATAACCTCTGAACAGGGCTCCAAAGAGACTAGGGATGCTTCAGTCAGGGTCTAGTCTTGACAGGGGAGGCTTCAGAAATGGCTCTCTCCACAGCATTGCACCTGCCTCATGTCTTGTCCTCCACCCTAGGAGCTGTACGTGCCCTGTTTTACGATTACAAGATAAATACCATGAGAAAAGGGTTGTCATGATCTTAAATTTGGCATGAAGAAGACGAGCTTCTGGCAACAGGAGATTTGACCTGGTAAATGTCACTTGGGTAGTGAGGAAGGACATAGACCCAGTGATCTGCAACAACCCGTAGGACAACCTGCAGACCCAGTGTTTGCTATTTGCTGTAAAATGAAAAGGTGCTTTTCCTGCCTTTCCTCACTTATTCCCATCACCTCTGAATACTTTGTAACTTTTCAATACCATTTTTAGAAATGAGATGAGCAGTGCCGGATACTGAATCATTGCAAATAAGGACAAGCCATAAAGTTATGCAATACATTCTCCAGTATCACATCCTGTGATCCAAATCAAACATTCTTTTCTTAGTAGATGGCTTTTTACACAATTTCTCCTTTCCTCTCCCCCTGCATTCTCCTTCTGACTGTGACAAAGACCTAGGCTCTTGCATCAACCTTTGTTCTGTAAATAAATGTTTTCTGTTTAACTTTCTTAGTTACCCAGCATCAGCTGGAGCCACAGTCCCTAGCAACTCTGGAAAGGCTTCCCAGAACCTCCAAGACTGGCAGGAGAAAGGAGCAACAGGAGAAAGGGATAAAAAGTCTAATTCATCCTGGTTGGAAACTCCTGATTTTTATCGGAATCGGGATCTAAATCTGAAGGGATTCAAAATTCAAGTTTGGAATGAAAAGATTATAAATTTTGGGTTCTGAATTAAATCTCCACTATAAGGCATAGAAGGATACATGTAGTGTGGAATGACACAGTTACCTATCCATCGGATGAGTTTTACACTTTCAGAATATTTTAATTATTTCACTCCCTTTGCTATGGAATCCCTCCCCAAACCTAACACTTTGTCAACTTTGCTTTTGCTCTCAGATATGTCAATGAAGATACTGCCATTTCAGTCCAGTGTTAAAGGAATAAGCTCTGAATTAGCAAACACCTTTATGTGCCTCATAGAGACATTAGGTGTACATAATTCTGTGCCCCTTATTTTAGTCTAAGTCTGTGTCAGTCAGCTGAAGTTGTAGAGGAAGACCAAGTTATAACATGTGAGATGTGAAAAAGAATGAGATCATAAAAGTCAGATCAAAGTCTGGATACCAAGTCAGCATTGAAGTTTTGCCTAACTCCGGCCAGTCTCCCATAGCTGTGCTTAACCAAATGAGAGAGATGTGACTTGAAACACATCAGCCAGAATGTCAGGGCTAAAGGGATGCCATTGGCTTTATGCCATTTAATGCCAAGCTTAAATGTCATGTTCACAATACTTAGAAACTTCTGTTTGAAATAAACTGTGTTGGCAGTGGCAAATATTGTTTCATTATATTTTCTCATTCAATTGAATGAGAGAAATTTTCTGAGTATGTATTATAAAACAGTTACTGAATTAATTGTGCCTACCAAAGAAGTAGCCAGAAGATTGATATATGACAGAACTATCATATCTCCCCATGATCTTTCTGGAGACACATCAGAATGAAGTTAGTTGGGAAGGATTCCTTTTAGGACTGTTTACTGACCGACTTTTGCTCTTCGGACTTCATTGTGCTGATCTGCCTTGTCTGGAAACTGTCACCAAGAGAGACAATCCAATTAGAAGTTTCTTTATCTTTTAAACAGATCCTACAGTTATCTGCTTCTTTGATGATGTTGTCCAGTACTATAGTGCTGAGTTCCTTCTCCGGAATTGCTCTTTGTGCAGGAAATGCAGCTGCAGGAGGGGAAGCGGGGGAGAGGGGGAGAGGCAAGGGGCGGGGTGTGTGTGTGTATGATGTTTTCTCTGGAGCCTTTTTCCTATTTTAAGTATCCTAGAAGAGTCTATGGAGAAGGCCTTACATTTTCATGCTATGGAAATCATCCACCAAACTCACCACCTTATTCTAAATCCAAAGCTTATCTGCAGGTAAACAACAAAAACAGGTGTAGAAATAGGAGTTTCCTGTTTCAGGGACTAAGAAAAAATTATTAAGTGAAAAGAGTGTCATAAATCTGACCTTGTGCAATGAAAAGTATCTTTTCCTGTAACTCTGATTTTCAATCTGTTTTATCTTTTAACATCTGCTTTTGCAAATATGGACTCTGTGTGGACAGGAGCCAACCCTCCCCTCCAAGCCAATAGCAGTCTTTCTTCCATTGATGTCAATGAGCTTAGATCAGAGCACGAGTCTTATGAGTGATCAAAGATAGTTCTACATTTAAAAGACTTCCTTTTCCAGGTCAGTCTGCTCCTTGTCCCTTTACAGAAAATATATTATCAGTGTACAAACACAAGCTAGAACAAAAAGGATAATAATTTTTGAAATGGTAAAAGAAAGACCTTAATTTTATTTTTTTGCTGATTTATGAAGTGCAGAGCTGAGCCTACTGGGAACATTAAACAACTATTAAGTGCTGAGAACTGTCATATTGAGAAGACAGTCTTATTTCAGCAAAATTAATCCAAGTAGCTAGCTCAAAATATGCTTGCAAGTACCTCCCCGCCAGTTGTCAAGGCTTGATCCCCATGCCAACTTGAATGTTTTTCTATTTTTTGTGATTGTTTTTGCTTATCATTTACACTATAGTATGTTAGTAAGGAAGGCTAAGGAAACTGATAAATCATGGGACAGTAGAGGAACAAGTCTTTTCTCCATACCTCAAAAAGGCAATTCTATGACATGGAGACAAGCATCTCTTTAAAAAATCTCAGGATTTTGACTTTTGGTATGTGCATTCGTTTTTTCTAAAAATGAGCTGCTGTCAAGAGGTAGCTTGACGAGAAATGTACCCATTTGCATGAACAGCACGTGTGGGGCTTACATGTGTGTGAAATAAGGATACAATAAAGTATATAAGGATAAATACCTATGTGCCATATCTACAATCAGAATCAAGCCTTAGGCTTTATTCTTCACTCAGACAACAAAAAGAAAAGGTGTTATTGAATAACTCAGTGCAAGATTTACAACTGACTGCAGTGCAATAAAAAATAAAAAAAACCACTCTAAAATATAATTTATGTACAGAAGCCAGTTAAATGAGGTAGAGAGAAGCAGGTCCAACATTTCTGCAAACTGCCTTCTTGTTATATTGTATAATAATTACAAAGAAAAAAAGCTGTTAACCAAAGTGCTCTGAGGTTTGCCATTATATATTTATTAATCTGGGACCCAAAAAGTGTCTTAGTTGTCTTCAGAACAAATTTCTGTGTATGGAAGAATGTTCTACCTAGGAAGCAAAGCAGTCCTCAACTCAAGAGTCAGTGATCTTTCTCTCTGGTTCTGGATCCCAGTTAAGTATTAGATATTTGCAAGCAATAATATTACATCCCCAGGTAACAACCACAGTATGTTCCCAGCCTAATCATTCCTGGTAGTTTACAAATCTCTGTCTGTATGTTGAATGCATTGCTGATGGGTTTCAGCATTAGCAAAAGCAAACTGACCTTCTAAATCACAACACTGCCCTCCAAATCTGACTGTCAAGGCTGTGAGCTGCTGGCTCCCACAGTTAGACCTTACATTTCTCTGTTACCACTAACTCTCATTATTCACAGATGGCACCATTCCCAGAAATTAAAAAGTGGTTGTGTTATGTATATCCATACCAATGTTGTCCCTTGCTAATTGAAATGAATCTTACATGGTGGAATTCTCTTCTGAACATCCCCCTCTTTTAGCTTTATGAAATAACCTGAGGAAAAGCACTCCCTCACTGGTCACACATAAGTGCCATTCGTTTTATATTTTCCATATTTTAAGTTATACTGGTATTGCTAAGAGAAGGAAAACATGGGGGAGAGGATATTTCTCTTTATTTCTTTTGTAATGGGCCAGGTGAGTACAGCACAGACATGGATGTAAGATCAGGAAGAAAAATGCTGTGTTTGCACATTCCAGGGAAAGCCTTATATGCAAGAGAAGATATGAAATGTTGTTGGCTAGTTATTGCTAACCTTTTAAGATTGAACATACTCCAACCAATTGCCATTAAGGTCTCTTTTCTTTTAGAGATGTATAACACTCATTTTTCACTTAAGGAATAAGTTTCCTTGGGAACTTGTTTTCCAGACAAGTGCATGACCTTGAACCTTAAAATACCTCTTAAGCACGTTTTGTTTCCTCAGTTGCACCCATCAGCATGATGCTGGTGGAGGCGAATGTGAGATGGAAACATGACAACTGGATGTGCTTCTAGGAGCTGTTCTCCAAAACCTCATTGTAATCCATTGTGTTGCCAGCTTTTTGGGTAGCAGTGAAAAGTAAGCAGGCTCCCAAAGCAGAGCTAGAAAGAAACACCACCCCCATCATTCACAAAGCCCCTCTTGATGTGTACCAGAAACTCTTATTAGCTAAATTTGGATCTCATTCTTCACTCAAAAAACATCTTTTATTTGCTTAAAAATGTATGTTACAGCTGCATTCACAGATATAAAGGGATAAACCACCTTAAGACCATTTCTGACTCTTCAGCATGGATTATTAGCTTACCTGGAATTGATTCCAGTTGAACAAGAGCAGGACTTGAGAAGGACTGCATAGGAAAGACATCCAGCTTTATCACAGGGAATGGTAGATGTTTGCAGTAGTTGCCTATCCTTAATGTTCGTGAAATGATGTGCCTTCAACTTTCCATTGGACTTCCTTGTATATTTTTATACCAGAGCAAAACCTCCCCTATTAGGCAGTGTCCGTTCCACATGAAAGCACTTACAAACCATAATCAAGTTACTCCTTAGCTTTTGCTTTGATATACTAAATCTAAATAGACTTACCCTGTGGAGTCATTCCACTTTACTGCCAATTTTTTTAATCATATTCTTGTGTTTCTTCTCTGAACTACCTCCAATTTGCCAACATCCCTCCTGAGCTGCTGATATCAGGACTGACATTACTCCAATACCTTTATCAATGTCAAATGCAGAAGTAACAGAAGCTCTTTACTGCCCTTTGATGGATAGCATCTCTGCACACAGGAAAAGATTGCACTGGCCTTCTTGGCAACATGATTTCAGAGAGCTCTGGGGCTCATGTGGGGATCTCTCAGGACCCACAGTTCATTCTTCAGTTTCAGCTTCCCAAAGAAGAACTCTTATGTGAAGTAAGGCCTGAGATACTTGTTCTTAAATAGATCCTTTATGTTGGGTGATGTGGAAACACCTGGTATTTCTTTTGCACCTGCTCTTCAAGCAATGTCAAAAAGGCATTGCCGACTTCTGCCCACTTTCCAAATTTTGGTTCCTTGAAAAGCAGTATTTAGCAAAGGCACTGCTTCCTTCTGTATTGCTGGAATAATTGTTAATTAACACAGGGCTGATAAGCAGTCCCCGCAGAACCCACTCTCTAAGCCCCACTTTAGGTTAGGCTGTTTGATCCCATGCTAACCAGCTTTAAAACAAGTTGATTGTCTAGGAGAGTTCATCATGTTAGTTCTAATTTCCTTCAGAATCATTCATAGTACTGTATGGCAAATGCATCCAAAGTCAAAGTATAAAATATTACCACAATTCCTTTTATCCACCAAATATGTAGTCTTATAAAAATAGCACATTAATTTGATAAGATCTTTATTCCATTAATCTGTGTTGATTGTCATTAATTAAATTGCACTGTTTTAATGCTTTATTAATTGACTTTCCTATCAGCAACTCCATCACTCTACCTAGAATAGACGTCAAACTGACAGGCCTATAATTACCTGGTTGCCCTATTTTGTCTACAGAAGTATTGGCAAAATATTAGCTTTCTTACAGTCCTTCTTCAGATGAATGTTGGTTTTAGCCAGTGTGCATCTTCCTCAATTATGGCTTTTTGAAGATCTAATGAAATTTTTCTGAGTTGCTGTAAATTATTATTCACATTTTTGTTGGTTTAAATTTTCTCCTCCAGGCTGGCTGACACATCTCTTAATTTTTTTTAACTTTGTAGAACAGGATCTTTCAGGGCAATGATATAAATTTTACTGGTTAGGACTTTATCCTGCTTGCATGTAAAACGTAAATTGCACTTTAAAAACACAGAAAACAAAGTCATTATGACTTCCACCTAAACAAACTCTAAATTTTGTGATTAATAGTTCCCTGTCAGGGTGAGGTCTAATGTGGAAGTTTCCCATGCCAGATACAGCTCTCTTTGAGTCAGGAAGTTGTTTTGTGTATTTTTTCTTGAAAATCCAAGAATGCCTTAGTACTTGCATCATGAGACATCCCTTTGCTCCCCCTTCAGATTTATCTTGCCAAGACTGAAAGTGCCATATATAGTGAAAGGCTTTTAAAAGGCTAATCTTGGAGGTCACCCTACATCCAGAGGTAGGGCTGGTTAGATGAGCCAATTCTGTGTTGTTTGGAACAAAGCCTTGCTTCATGCTACGCTATCAGTGTAACCATGCTTCTGTCACTGAAGACTGAAGTCTATGAGAGGACTGAAATCAGAGTTTTCCTTGAGTGCTGGCCTGGGTATCATCAGAACATTAGCCAGAGAGAGTTACTGTCATGATTCTGGCAGTTCTGTGCTGCTGCTGCCCAGGTGTGTCAGTCTTCAAACGATAAGCATCAGATCTGCCCCTATCTGGAGAAGAAAAATAAAGATCATTTCATTGTCCTTCTGCATCTGTGTTCTGGCTGAATGTAGCAGAGGTCTCTTTCACGTCCCATGGAGCATGAAGAGTAGCAGCTCTGCAGGCACCAGCCTGTGCCTCTTTGTTTGAAAAGTGCTTCCTGTTTGGATTTCCATGGGCATTTTTTTACCCTTCATTTACTTAAGTGATGACATTGACCAGACAAAAAGATACATGATCTTACTTAAAATGAGCTTTTCTTCTCTTCAGGCATAGGAGTTTTGTAGGTACACTAAAACCATAAAACAACCTTACAAAGTCAGACCAGTGGTTCATCTCACACAGTGTCTTCTCTAACACACAGGGCAACAGCAAATGTCCATGGCAGAGGACAAGAACAGTGCAAGCACATAATGGCACAGCCTCAGAGTGCTCTCTCTGGCTCCTCTCCCAATGACTGGCAGCCGACTTGCTTGCTGAACCATCAGCAGTGCCTTTCTATTTGATAGCCATCAGTGGATTTCTCTGCAGCAAATCCTTCTGATTTGCTTTTGAGCCCTCATGTGCTCTTAGAAACTGCAGCATCCTGTGGCCAGGCACTCTATAACTTAATTGTATATATGAAGAAGTAACTCTTTGTTTGAACTTGTGTCATTCAAACCTCCTAATTTCATTTGATACCCCCTTGTTACTGTGCTAGAAAAAACTGCAAACAGTAATTCTGTACTTAATTTCTCCCTGTCGTTCATGATTTTATAGGCTCTGTATTATATCCCATCGCTTTTCCCAGCTGAAAAATCTCAGTCTATTTAATAATTCCTTTTATAAAAGATCTCATTTCACTGTTCCTTTTCTGCCTCTGTGGTACCCTTTGGGATGGAAAACCAGAATCCTACTCAATATTCAGGATACAGCAACTCTATGGATTTATAGTGACACACTGTTTGTTCTGTATTTCTTTCTAATAGTTATTGATACGGACTTGCATCTCTGATCACTACTAATTGCTATGCTGAATGTGACAGTCTGTGCCTATGGCTGTATTAATGACTCCAGTGTTTCTGTATCCCCTCCATGATCAGAGCCCATTGTTGGGTCATGCAGTTCAGGTTATTTTCCCTCTTGTGAACTGCTTTGCATTTATCTATGTTAGATTTCCTCTGCCATTTTGCTACCCAGTCGTTCTGTAGCATAAGGGCCCTATGCAGCTCCTCAGAGTCAATTTTCCTTTTTATTACCCCATATGAGCAAACAGTGCAGGCACATTACTTACTCCCATTTCCTGATCATGTTGAATATTGCCTACAGGACAATATATGTATTAGGCATTCGGTGTTGGGAGCAGCTGGTACCACAGAGTAATGCCAGAGCCCACCTCCAAGGGGATGCAGTCTGTGAAAAAAAAGGCCAGACTAGAAGGAGTGAGCTCAGCCTTCCTGCAAGCTTTTTGGAGGTTCAGAGGTAGCCGTGTCTCCTTTTCGTCTTGAAAATGAAGTATGTAACTGAAGCACCTAAGCGGAAATCAGAGTCACCTTGGGCTCCATCAGTAGCCAGCAATGGCCCTCCTTAAGGATAAGTTAAATAGTAGGTGAGCTGAAAGGAAGTTTTCTGTCTCTTTCCGTCAATAATAGGTGAAAATTCTCTGTTGTTAAGCACCTGGTTTAAGTACCTCCAATGAGATGGGATAATTTCCAGACTTCAGTTTGTAGGCTTTCTTTGGTGAATTGTAGACTTTGCAGTTTTGCAAGCAGAGGGAAAGTGGAGTTATATAGTATCACCTAGGCTGGAACACTGGCTATTTGAAGCATGTTATAGCTGATCTATAATTCACATGCTTATTTTGACAGGCTGGCTCTTGTTAGTTTTCAATGGGTGTGGGAGGAAATAGCAGTGCATAAAACTTGCACATTACTAATACCATTGCCATATAAAACAAATATTTGAATAGGAAGTTTCAGAAATGATTCAGTGCTCTAACTACAGAATATCCTACAGGATTTTTTTTATAGTAACAGAATTAATGAAAAGCAAATCCTATTTCACCATGGGCATAGGGTGGTCCCAATGCAGCAGAGCCAATGTGATACTCCATCTCAGGAATAGAAAAAGCAGCCTCTACAGATTGCTGGCCCCCTGAGTGACTGAAGCTTACTTTGAAAGGACTTCTTGAGCTGAGAGGTTGCTATATGCTTTTTAAGTGACTGCACCAGATCGTGTGTGGGTGCAGCAGACAGGGGCTAAAAGCCCTGAGCTGCAATACAGAAGCAATTGAAAGACACTCTGTTGTTGCTGCTCTACCAACTGCAAAGGAAAACTCTCTTCCCACCCCTGCAGACTATTCTAACCACATCCTTTGAAGGTACTGAAGTTATTCACTCACTTAGCCCACAGTTTTCTCAACATTAAGTCATAACTTGAAAACTATGGGGTGAGGAGATAATTGTTACGTCAGTAACAACATTTCATTCAGACACTGTCATAAGCGAAGGATTTCTAGGTGCTGAAAATGTCATATGACCGCCAAACAAAGAAGCCAAAGTATAACTTTAAAAATAACCACCTTTGCACCATGGATTTTTAGTTCACTGGGAACAATTTTCACGAAGCTTAGTCTCAGATTTCTTTCTTATCTGCAGTATGACTGTTCCTCTGTAGTTAGGAACAGCCTGCAAAGTTTGACACAGATGCTGTGTCTTTTCGTGTTTTGTGCTGACTTTATCACAAAATAACTTGGAGCTTTCTCAGTGTCTCAGATCTCTATTGGAAAATGGGGGAGAAGCACTCTGTTAACTCCTGGAGAACTGTGATTGTTTCAGATGCAACAGTAAAAAGGAGACACATGAATTTGTGAAGCTAAAACAAATTTGATACATCCCTGGCACTGCTTTGGCAACTCATACTATGTGCAGTGACACAACATTGTCTGTGAACTTCAACAGCTTGGCCAAGGAAAATTTCTATTATTTTCAATTTCCAGTAACTTTTAAAATATTGATTAGTGTATGATAGGTTTTTGACTGCAGAAAATCCACCTCAGACTGGAGAACCCCCTTTGCCTTTTTGAAAGAGAAAAAGCCTGCATGTCATGTCTGCTTTGTTCCTAGAATCACTTTTAGACTGAAATGTATACTACTATTTTTTGCTTGTACCTATTTTAATGATCACATATATATGATACTGCAACAGGTGGGTTTATTTATACACATGGAAAAAGATGTTAGATCTCTAAGTTGTTCAAGATCTTAAAATAACTTGTGTACTAAAGGAATCCTTTCTGTTAACCTTAGAAAAGGGTGGAGGTGTGGGGAGGAAATGAATATAAAGTTGTTTCATTTGTCTCACAAGGCATGAATGAATAACTGTTGTCATCTAATCTTTCCATGTGGGTCTCCAGTCTGTTACTTCCTGGGATTTCATGTTGGTTTTTTTTTTCCTGGCTTCCTCAGCTAAGATGGACAAATGGTTATTGAACAGAGAAGTTTTACATTTTAAAAGTGCAATAGACTTGAGAAGTGAATATTTTTTCCCAGTCTTAGGTATGTAGAAATTATTGAAAACAATACTAAGACTAAAGTAAAGAGCTGTCCCTTAAACTTAAAAGCTTGTAACATCCTGCAGTGGTGATGCAAGAGTTCACAAGACTGACTGAATAGCCAAGTGTAATTCTGATCCCTCTACTTTGCCAGGCTGTGACACTGGCAGTCTTCCAGAATAAGCCAATTTCAGAAGAGTGGAGCCTCCAAATACGATCTGTCAGTCACATAGATTTCAGCTCCAGGAAAGGAAAGATTCATCTGGCAGATTATAATCACTACTATACGAGATGGTGAATGAAGTGATCTTTCCCTAAACGGGGATGCCAGCTACTCCAGGACCAGTCAACACCTTGAACTGTGCTGGGAAGCAGTGGTGACTTAGCTCAAGTATCACTATGTCTCATCCCATTCTTGTGATGCAAACCACTGTTTTTTTCAATAGGTGCTACAATGGCAACTCCCAACCTGTGCTGAAACAATTGTAATGCTTCAGAGTTTCCAGAGCCATCCCCATTCTGGGCTTTCACAGAGAGAAATCAGCAGTGAGGCTGACAATCACATCTGATTTTTGGGCTCTTACTGCAGGACAGACCAGCCATCCCCAGAGCAGTTCCTTGGAGATGCTCTGCTCTCTCCCTCCCATTGTGGGGTAACAGCTAGAGGTTTCCATGGCTTAGCCTGGGCAGTGTGTAGCAGTATGTCAAGGCTTCAGCTTGCAAAGTCGTGGTCAGAGAGAAAGTTTATAACCAAGAGGTGCAGTAGCATCTCGCAGCTCTCCTGCGGCTTCTATCTCCATAGGATCCAGTGCCAGCTTGCAGAAAGAGGGGAGTTTGGGAAAAGGTTGTTTATAAATTACCAAGGGAAGTTCCTCACCATAAGGTGTGGGACCCAGAACCAGAATGTCTGCATTAAATCAAATAACCCTGATATACTGGCTATCTGTGATAATAAATAGACCTGAATGTATTTCAAAACAACTAAAAGACTGTTGGTATTTAGGTAGAGTGATTTTCATAACCTTTTTCTAACCTGACAAATCAACCTCCCAAATTTTCTTTCCTTTCTAATTTTAGAAAATCATATAAAGGAGTATGCTGTGTCTGTGACAAACCTGAGTCACTTGGGTGGTCCTGGTAATGGGATACTTTGTTAGATATGAGCTTTAGTTTTGGTGCATTCTGTGGCTCCTGCCAATACCTTAAGAAGATTACCATTTCTGGTAAGGGCTCAAAACATTAAAGGAAAACTAAAAAGAGAGCAAGTTCTTTCAAGAGAATAAAGCTGATGCTGTGGGCAATTGGAATGAACTACATCAGCTTTCAGAGATTAAACAGAAAAACTGCAAAGAAGATTTACCACTTGAAACTCTGTGTCATTAGAGATCCCCTTTTTTGCCATCAAAATAAAATTAATTTAAAAAATGAAGCTGTATGTGTGTTTGCTTAGGAATAGGAACAAGCAACCATTCCTCCACCTACTGCTCAGCTGCTGCTTTATATAATGAATGACTACTCATTTTTAACATTTTTGGTATTGTACCTAAATTTAAAAAAATGAAAGGGCAATATTCATTCAAAGAAACATCTGCCCATCTTGATACCTGTAATTATCTATTATAACTTAATATTATGGGCAAAAATGTAATAGTCTGGCAGTCAGTAGTTCCTTATTACAGTTATAAGCAAAGTTAGTTGATTGTCTGATATTAAGGTTGACTAACTGTGTTAGTCAAGGGGAATACTGTTTTTTGTTGTTTATAACCTTATCAGACTCCAACAAACTGAATTGAAAATACCCCTGTCAGGCATCTGTCTCAGACTCATTTTATGTGTTTCCTTTTGGAAAATTTCAGTTTAAATAGTGCTTTGGACAAAAAAAAACCAAAAAACAACGGAGTCTGTGTTTGGCCTCATATGCCGTTCATGGCTCTTTAAGCCCTGTGCTTAAACAGCAAAAAAAGCAAAAGAGAGACTTTTATTTTTCCTACCACTGGAGAAATATTTTTGGTGGTCTCATGAAACAAATCTGCCTGGCCTACCCTAGTACTACCAAAATATGAGACCTAAGTTCTCCAAAGAGGCCTCTGCAGTGACCATGTTCTGCCAAGAGCTACTGAGCCTAAGCAGGATTTTCTGCACATTACAAGGGGATGTTGTAGAAGCGCCAGGCAGGAACGATTCCCGTTTCTCCCTTCTGGACTCTTCTGTCATTCTACATTATCAGATAGGTGTAAAATGACAGTAAAGGTGTGTATTCCTCCTGCTTTAATAAAGTGCTCAAGTTACTGAAGTGTTGATCTTCCTCTGCATTTTTCTCAATGTCTCTTGCATGATTATCTATGAAGAGATAGATAATATTTGATTTGATTTAATGACCTCTTTGACAAAGAGGTCAAAATGAGTTTAGTATAAATTCCATCCAAAGTACAGATTTAAGGTAATTTGTTAATAAAACTGAAGTCCTTACTTTGAACAAAAGGGCTAAAAAACATTAACCTGCACAGCTAGCACCCTGTACAAAATGGAATTACTAAGGGAGGAAAAAAGCTAAAACCTAGTAGAATTAATATTAAAATTGTTAACATTTATATATGATAAAACAGTATTCTTAAAAGGTTTATGTTTTGAGAGTTTTAGTGACTAGCAAAGTTATCTGCAGACGTGACTAGCCTGACTCACTGTGAAGTGTTAAGCTTCATGCCCTTAAAGAAGAGGTCACTGTTTCAGTGACAAAGAAAATATACCATGTACTAAAAGTTCTAAATATTTATTGCATTTACCAGTGGGTAGGAGGAAAATAGTACATATAGCAGTTAGACACAAAATGTCCCCTTCAACTTTACTGACACACCTCTCTCAAATTAAAGGGTCATATACCAGAATACGTGCCAGGAAAAGTTTGGATAAAAGATCAAATCTAGGGTAGATTGATCAATAGTGGAAAGGAACTTTCAGTGAAAATTGTAGTGGTTTAACAGCTCAAAGGCTACTTGGGGAATAAGGTAAATATTCTGAAAGGGTGGGGTTTTTTAGAAGGGAATAAAGGAGATTTCAAAAGTTAAGTCTCTCAGCTTTCTTATTACATCGTGTTTACATAATCATATCCAGATGCTTTAGGCAATAGTCGCTTCCTGTGCTTACAGTTTGCTGTTGTCTCATCATTCCTTTATTAATCTTTGTGAGGATTAGCAAAACAAGCAAGATAACTGTGAAGCTGAAAACAATTTCATGCTGCTTCCTATGAGAAATTGTTTCCAAGGAGCAGTGTTACCTTTTTACATAACCTGGACTTCCTCACAAAATGTGTTGGGAATTTTTTGAATAGGTATATCTTTCAGTCTCAGAGGTAGCAAGGCACTCTTCTTTCCTCACTCTCAAGCATAGGTAGGATTCTGCATGCCCACGGCTCGTAGCAGGAACAAGGCATTGGCTTTTTAAAGTCTTCCATCCAGCCTTTGTATGCAAGACCATGCACTCCCACAGTGGCCTGTAGAGAACAGCACCTTTCACATTATTGTCTAGCTAAAAATAGGCCATACACTCACTATAACATGACATTTACCAAGCAGCTATTTCCTCTGCGTGTCAGCAAAATAAAATATACATAAATAAAGTGTCTTCTACACACTGCAAATAGCACTCTATAATCATCCCAGTGCACAGGATGGAGTTATTGTGCAATGACAGCACACCTTGTTGAGTGATAGTACAGAGCTTTTGCCCTTTGCCTAGCAACATACCAAAGCATGGGATCAGAGTCTACACCCTGCGTTATTGCTCAATTAGGACCTGGCAAACGTCCCTTGATGTTACCCTGGCCTATATCCACATATTTTGCTAACATATGTAACTTCACATTGATGTTAAGAATAGACATGGTTACATGTCTTCAGGGTCTGAGGCTGTTTGTATCTCGGGTTCTCTTGCAGGAATCAGAGCCATCGAAGGAAGAGAGGCTTTCTTGACTAATGTAGCACAGGTAGCATTTAACAGAAAGTCTTAACTGTTGAATCAAATAGATTAAGTTGAATATTGACACCAAAGAGTTGCAAAGTAAAGAAGTTGCAATAACCCCTGCAATCTCCTTGATAAAGTATCCTAAATATTATATATGTAAAATTACATTTTAAATGGAAAATATGTATTCAAAGCATAATAGATTAATCTTTAGAAAAACCTGGCTTTTTTGTTTTACTGTAAGTGTATGCAAATGAAAGGCAGTGAAATTAAAGAATTGTCATCCTAAGACTATGATTATTCAGAATTATAGTTATTCGGGATTAGGTGGGCACTCAGAGTCCCAAGGAGGTAGGATCATTGCCTTTCTTCTTGTCATAGGAGCCACCATCTTGTTTCATTTGAGTCAGAGGAATGACCACCTTGAATTCAACCTCTGTGTTAAACATGCAGCTGCTGGGAATTTCCTCTGCTTTAAGACCAATTCAACAGTAAAGCATGTCTCATGTCTGTGAAACAGTAGTCACACAGAGTAAGGAATGGCAAAATATCTAAAAACACTGTAATATATAAAAACAATAAATTGCCACTTCTTCTAGGTTTATCCTTAACTTTATCTAATTAGTATTTCTAAAATTGGCTTGAAGTAATTTTAGTAGTTTCCTGGTAGGATTTGACCAGCAATTAAGGTGATACTTCCTCTGTCTAAAGAGGTGATACTTCCTCTGTCTAAAGAGTTAGACGTACCTAATTGTACTCTTGGGGTTTTGAAGTGAATTGGACAAGATCTGAAAAAATAGAAATCCCGTCTAGTCCCCTCTTCTCTCCAAACTGAAAGGTTGTTTCTCCCAGTAGGAGCAGAAGTTCAACATTATGAAAATGTCTCCACAGATATTCTCTTGTATTTAAGGAGACCTAATTGTAAAAGGTTTTTTAAGTGCATTTTTTACAGTTTCCACTGAATGATGTTACGAGGCCTGGTAATCACACGACTATCAACAGAAGTCCCAGAGTGCCAGTTTGGCCATACCTTTGCCCTAGATGGAGCTCAAAGCTGGAGAGGTGCCTATGTTTCCCTAGGACTGGGTGACAACCTGCCTGAGTACTGAAAAAAAGTTGAGGTTTTCCTAACACATGCATTACAGGAGACCCCAAATTCCTTAAACAAGGTCCATCACATTCACGGGACAGAAATGTGTAACAGACAAAGTTGTACACAATCAAAATGGACCTAAAATTAGCATCTTTACAAAATCATGGAATATTTTCTAACAGTAAACAGGAAGTAGAGGAAAACTTTTCAAATTAGTTCCACTAAAATTTCAGCCCTTGCTACAGCTCAGTGAAACCTTGCCAGTGAGGCACAAACTGATAAATAGATTCTCTAGTGTCAACTAAGGCACGCTCTCACAGCAACATTTTTGCAATGGTTGTGTCACTTCTGTTTTGTTTTGTGGATGCTCTGTTGTGTAGTCAGGAGGGAGTTCATATTTCATCCTTACTCCCATTGGGAACAGCCGACATCCTAGCTCTGTCCTATGCAGTTCCATATTTTCAAAATACCTCTAGCAATATGATAACTATGAAATTTCTATTTCTCTGAAATTTTTCAAGAGATCCAAAATGTCTTTGTGAAGTCAGGAAGATAGAATGATAGTAAGACTGATGGACAGGTAAGTGCATCATGGTTAAATTAGCCCTTATTCCTAGAAAACTAGATTTAACAGTAAAAAGAAATTATGAAATAATAAATAATATTTTACATCAGCTTTAAAGCTTTAATGAAGGGCAGAATTATGCCGCCTTGTGAAAATGTAATACTTAGTAATACCTAAAAGTTGTTCCTAAAAGAAACCTAGATTTTAAAAAATTTGAATAGGGTGCTATTTAAGAGCCTATTCCTACAATCCTGTATGAACAGACTGAACTTGCCCCGGTACAATCATTACCTTTTATATGTTTGAAGAAAGGTTTCTCTTGCAAACAAGCACATGGTGTTTCCTTAACAAAAGTAAACCTCCACACTCTGGAGGATTTGAGTGCTTAAGTGTTAATATTCCGCAAGACCATCACTCTCGTGGATGTACCTTTACTTCAGCTTATGGAAGATAGAACTTCTACGCTTGTCTTATCAAGGGGATTGCAAAAAGTTGGTGAGGTACAGAGAAGGAAACTGTAACTGCATCCAAGAAGTTGGGACCATAAAAATTACCTTCCTATGTTGCAATTAGTTTTTTGCTTGAGACCAGAAAAAAAAGAAATTACAGGCTCACACATACACTCATTAGAGCTGTGCATGACAGTCAAAAAGCCTTTCCTAGTCTCATTAGAGTACAACAGAGGGTGTTGTGGCCAGACGTCTCAAAGCAAGGTGTTCAAATGCAAATTACCCAAGTCACTGAGAAACCTGATCCTCAGAAGCTCTAAGCACCTCTGACTTCCATCAAAACATTGAAAATGCCTGATATTAAGACTGTAAGGCTTTGCAGCATAGGATTTTCCATCAAATTTAAACAATTTCAGAGTCAGCATCAGTTGCACCACCATTACCACTCCTGTCATCAGTGCACAGCTAATCAAGACTCTTATACAGGAGTAGACATAATATCCTTGTTTGAAAATCTTCAGAAAAAGAAGGGAGAACAAAAGGACTAGCATCTTAGGAGAGATAACAGACTCTGCTGATAGCTGTATCCCCTTTGGTGTGTGCTAGATGGGCAGCTGGGACACGGCCCTAGAATTCACGCACACACCTTCTAAGAGCCCGTGTTTACTTAAGTGTCAGAGTTCATCTGGCTTCACACTGAGTGCATAAGTGCCAGTTCAGGCTCCATTGGCTTGGACTATCATAATTTTCTCAAAAGAAACTGTAGTGCGACCCCTGGTTTTACAGACCCAGATGTAATTGTACCAAAAAGGAATGTATTCCCTATAGGCTGCATTCTCACACATCTCCAGCATAAACAAGCCATCTGAGGGCCATCATTTGCCCCTACAAGGAGATGCTTGCCCTGTATGTTGAGGCAAAGTCTAGAACTGCTTTGTGCATCTTATTAATAGAAGAATCTTACTCTAGGAAGGAATGTTCCATGTTGACACAACTGGTTGTTATGATAGCCCTAGTTCCAGATCCATCCTTTAGACAGGTGCAGATTTAGCTGTAAGATAACTGTGTGCAGGTAGACTCTCCATTGGCACTACATGTTTCTGCATCATGTTGTGATGGTTTCACTGTCCCCATCTTCCTTCTTTGAGTTTGCATCTGTGGCTTCCAATAAATATTGAATATTTACAATACCACTCAGTTAAGTCAGTTAAGAATGATATATAAATTCTGTAGCCAGCTGAACATGGAGGTTACCACTACTGTAGGTCACCCCTATGGGTTCAGTGCTACTATTCACTTTTGTGAATAATCCTGCCATGTGTACACATTTGCACTATCATGGCTTTACTTAGGATCTTTGTCACATGTTAAAGAGAGCAAACTCTTTCAACCTTCATACTTAGCTCAATCTTAAAAAGAATAGAGTGCTGTAAGGGAAAAAATTTACTCAATTACCAGACATTCAAGACTTTCAGGACTGCTGCACACTGCTAAAGTGCAGAAGTGGATAAAGGGGTAAGTGTTGGTGTTTTTCCATTTCATTGTAAGCACAAACTCTTTCTGAAGGCATGTTGCAGTTGTTTATGCTCTGAAGAGAGCAATATTTTTAGCTTTACCACTTACAGTACTGGGATGTATTGCAAACTTTTTGATTAAGCATCATAGGCTACAAGAAAAGCTTGGAGCTGTAATGCCTCTAGCACATTTTTAGGCAGTTACCATGCCAACCGTAAAAATTATGAGCAGAATGAATACAAGCAGTCTTTTTGAAAATAAAATAGTGCAAAGTTAATGCAGAGCCCAAAGTTTTGGAACATGGTATTATATTGTTGGAAGATTTATCATGATCCATATATAAACCTACTGGTTGTATCAGGAGCTCATCAACTGTCACTAACTTAGTCTGCAGACCTGCAGAGCTTTCACTCAAAGAATAAAGCATCTGTTTTAGCCTTTGCAGAGTTTGGAATTACTGCAGAACCATGAGCAAACTTTCAAGCAAAGAATCACTCCAAACTTGAAAACTGTAAGTTTAGACACATGTTAAGTAGTGCATAGGAATCGTGGGATTCCATTGAAATTCCCAGATATGATCTCTGTAATGCTGGATGAAAGTTAGTATGCACGGAGAAGCACAGACACGAGCTGTAATGTAAGGACAGGGGGAGATCACTCACCAGTTACCTTCATGGGCAAAACAGACTCCACTTGGGGAAATTAGCTTAATTTATTGCCAGTGAAATCAGAGTAGGATAATGAGAATTAAAACCAAACCTTAAAACGTCTTCCCCCCATCCCTTCCTTCTTCATAGTTTCAGCTTTACTCCTGATCTTATTTCCCTCCTCCCCTCAAGAGGTACTGTGGGACAGGGAGTGAGGGTTGCAGTCAGATCATCACACATTGTCTCTGCCACTTCTTCCTTCTCTGGGAGGGGGAGGACTCTCAAGCCCACTCCCTGCTCCAGTATGGAATCCTCCAGGAGATGCAGGTGGATCTCTGGTACTGCATGGGCCCCCATGGGCTGCAGGGGCACAGCTGCCTCTCCATGGGCTGCACCAGGGGCTACAGGGGAATCTCTGCTCCAGTGTCTGAAGTACCTCCTGCCCCTCTTTCTGAACTGACTTTGGGGTCTGCAGGATTGCTGCTTTAACATATTCTCCATCCTCTCTCCCTCTGTGGCTGATGTCTGGTTGTTTTTTCTTCCTTTTTCTAGCTATGCTATCCCAGAGGTGCTACCACCATCACTGATGAGCTTGACCTTGGTCAGTGGTGGGTCTGTCTTGAAGCTGTCTGGCATTGGCTCTATCAGACATGAAGGAAGCTTCTGGCAGCTTCTCAGAAGCCAACCTGTAGCCTCACTTCTACAAAAACTTGTCACTCAAACCCAAAAATTTGGGCTACCATATTTTCCAAGTGAATTGTTTTCAGAAATTTAGGATAGAAGGGTGAAAAAAAGTCCTTTTCAAAGAATGTTTGCTAATGGCAGATCTGCCACTTCATTCCCCTGGAAAACAGCGAGTTTTGAATAACTAATTGGGGAAAAAAAAAGCTATTTGTGGAATTCTCTGTAAAAGCACAGTCAACTCCAAGTTATTGTCATTTAGGAACACAAATGTGTATATATATATAAAGACATTTACATTATATTATATTATATTTATTATATTTGAAGACTAAAATAATTAGTAATGTCAGGAAAAAGTAATTCAGGTCCTAGATCTTCCACATCCCTTGTTTGCAGCAAGCTCTTTTTGGCAACTGAGAGAGAAAATCTCAGTGAATTTTGGCTGTGTTAGCGGTTCAGAGCAGTTGGGTGTGCACCCTTCTGGTCAGTGCAATCCACATACCTTCATCTGGAGACTAGAAATGAATTTGTCAAACAATCAAATATAAAAGAATGCTAGTTTTTCTGTTGACACCAGAGATTAATCTAGGCAAAGACGAGAGGAGCAGAAGAAACATATTGTGATATTTGGCCCTGTTTCTTGCATTTCTATTTCAGGGTCAGTTTCAGCTAAAAGTGACAGTTCTGTGTTTGTTAAGATCCTTACTAAGGACTGATTGGAAAGGGACAATCAGGGAGTGGGATGTGCCTTTGCTTTGGCAAACTGGACCCAACCCTCAGGCTTGGGTTTGATATTCCTCTCACAAAGCCCTCTTACAAAAGTACCTAAAAAAGAAAGATATAAAGTCTACAGTTCTTAAAAAGCTGTGCTTGAAAATTAATTTAAACTTGCACATGTACTAATTTGCCTATATGTTCTCGGGCATTTCAGTCTGAGTCAAAGACAAAAGTGGAAATGCTGTACTTTACATATATTTTCATAGTATGTTGTTCAAAAATCTGTTATATTCATGCTTTAAGACCAATCTGTATGAAATCTCCAAAGGAGCTCCTATAATAGATCTAGAAATCTTTGAATGTTGACTAAAATTATTTTTATAGGTTTCTTTTTTCTTCAACATCCTGTTCCAAAGATGTAATTTCCTAATAAATTTAAGGGGTGACTGTTCCCTACAATGGTAGGAAACAAGAACTTCATATATTCTGCTGTGTTTACTTCAAAACAAGGACTTCAACTCCTGTTAAACAGAAAGGCACCTTTAATGTTACTTTATCTTTTCAGTTTTGATATGGGATATTCAATTTTGAATACTGGTCAATGAGGTTACTTAGGATTCCTTCTATGTGATCAGGCAACTGGCGAGGTCTAGCCTTGGGTGGGTGGTTTTGGAGTAAATTTACATAGCTGGTAAATATGTAAAGTGGCAGAAAATCCAGCTACCTTTCTTTATTCATAGCTTGAGGTGGAACTGGAGGAAGAGGAGGCAGTGGTGGTAAGTGCAGGACACTGAATTTTGCAATAGGTTTAGGAAGACAGCCAATATAAAGAGGAAAAAAAATGTGAGCAGCAGCCAACACACAGGCTACTTTACTCAAGTTAGATGAATGTTGATCTGTGTCTTGCACCAGGTCATATAAAGCAAGAACAAGGGTGACATTTCTAGCTATACCCTGGTGTCAAATAATTGTGGTTTAACAATCCACACAACATATGTGACAAAAATTAATTAACAGTTAGCCCTTTGTAGTGCCCACAACTCAATGCTTCTAAGTTTGGGCTTGGAGCCCTCTGTGCATTCATTTACCAAAGCCTCTGCACTTGAAATTCAAAATAATCAGTTTACCCTTTGATAAGTTAATCCTCCTGCTTCCTTCCACCTCCTCTCTCCCAGACCCCACAAAGCCTCAGAAATTTGGGTTATGGAAAATTGCCAAATTGAACCCATTTAGGCCTCAATTACCGAAGTGATTGTATCCTAGGATTATCCTGGAGTATGAGCTACTCCCCTCTTGTCACACCACATTGCACCTACTGTGAGTCTGCAGCTCCACTGGTCTAAGCTAAATTTTACTCGCTGACATAGCCCAGTAGAAATGAGAGGAGATTCTGGCCCTGGTTTTAAATATTTGAACAGGGTAAAAGCCAAGAAGGGTTGGAAATTATTTAGCCTGCTATTAGGAGATATAATTAGACATACTTGGGTATAATTAGACTTGGATTAAATAAGGGGGAAAAAAAGCAGCATGCAAAACCAGCCTTGCTAACAGTAAAATCCCTTATACATGGGAATAGGGTGAAAATGTGTGAAAACCACAGTGGAAATATAGTAGGTGACAGCATAGTTCTTTTATCTCTGGTATTACAGAGGGTCAGTTTATACCCTTTGTTTGCTAAGCTAGGAAGAAAGAGTGACACTGGTAAGCCACAAGCACAGGCCATAGTTTGTGCTCAGGGAGGCCATCGTACCTGAGGTACCCCCATCTGGCCAGGGGTTCTTGAATGGGATGTGTCATCTCTCTCCAGACTCGTGTGGGTTTCCTTGTGTAAGGCACAGTGTTATATTAGGTAAGATCTACAATGAGCCTTTTTTACTCCTTCAGCAAAGGTGAGGTTGTTTCTCAGAAGGCCCCGTTAGGAGAATGGCATAGGAAAGAATGATGCTGCTGCATCAAGCAATGACCCAGAGGAGAAAATCCTGAGACTCTTATGGGGATATGCTGAGAATTAAGACTTTTTAGCTCCACACAGCAAGCCATTCACAACTTAAGCCACAATTTTGCAGTTCTAGTAACTGAGGTTTACAAAGGTCCACCGCAGATATTTCCTCAGAAGATTAGCAAAAATAAAAACAAAACTGCATAAAGAAGATTACTAAGGTGGAAAAATCAAGCGCACAAAATTTAGTGAATTCAAGTAACTTAAATTCAACTGTGTGCAATCCTAATTCTACCCTTTTGTGTGTTTTGATACAGTCTTTAATTGCATAATCACATACTATTTGGTGAATAATTCCAGACCCAGGGCTGATTTGGGATTGTGTGAAGTAAATAAGGCATGAGACCACACACAGTGAATGAAGTGGATAAAAAGGAATATTGAACAGCTGCCTTGTTTACTGAGTACCACCCACTAAATGAGGCAGTGATTCTGCAGAATTAAAAAAAAAAATTGTACATGATCAATATAATTAAATACTCAATCATAATGCTTAAGAAAAAGGAAGAGCAGAGAGGCTGTATGGGCAAATCAAGCCCCCCTCCCTAAATCTGCCATTTAGTCAAACCACACTTGTTTTGCTATTTTTCACAGGTGCCAAGAATTCCTGTTCTCACTCTCTCCTCCCAGTGACCACAGTGCACTTCTGATTCAGTTAAACTAAATCCAACCTACCCTCATTATAAAAGCTGGAATTGCTTTCTCAGCCCATTTTCCTTTTATACAGTGTTATAGCAAGGGTGAAGTTCCATGACTTCATGACTAAGGCTATGTATATGCCATATATAGAACAAAGTGGATTTGATTTGATGTTCCGATAGTGAATGTCACTCAGCACAAGTAGCTTTTGTATTAGAATGTTGGCATATCATTGACAGTCAAACCATTTCTTTTCCATCTTCTAAAATAACATAAAACTTAGGATGCATCATCTCCATAGATAGTATGATATATCACTCAAACATATCATAGGAAAGTTTCATAATTCCATGGGGACAGGGATGTTTAGGGACGATCTGGAAAAGTTAGCAAACTTGCTACCAAAGGTGTGGGTTTTCTGAAAGCCTTCCACTTCAAAAGCACAGAAACATAAACACACAAAAAAACCACTCCTGAATAATCAAAATATTTTTAATCTACATGTTTGTAATTTTCAAAATCTTTGTCCCAGGCCTGATGACTTTTTAAAAAATAAAGAATAAATCCTAGATCAGAGCTTCCAGCATTAAGATTAATGCATATCTTTGCCTAGATTTAAAAGGGAGTGCATAATTTTCTCTATAAACTATATGAGAGAAAGTATAACCCAGTGTTAGAAGTGGGGGCCAGGAAGCCAGCAAGGTGTTCCTGTTTGTGCCAGGCTTTTTTTTGTCCACCTTTGGAAATCACATCACCTGTTTTTGCATAACATCCTCCCTTTTAGCACAGAACTAATGAGCTTCATAATTTTTATAATGCATTTTGAACTCTGATGAAAGTCATTGCAAAATTGCAAAGTATTCTTAAAATTTGTCCGTAGCTGAAAACCCATCCATATTGTCTGGTGTTTACTTCAGATTTGATTGGGACTGAAGAATCCATTGATCCTGATTTCCTAAAATATTTAGTTCTTCAAGGTGTAGAAGTGAAACTTTTAGTCACCTGTCATTTTAAGAACTTGTAACTTCAATAAATTTACACATCTAATTTAAGCACAAATATTGAGTATTTTTCTTGACCTGTTGTGCAGCACCTTTCCACATCAATGTATTACACTGTTTAAGAACGATCTCGAGGTACATTGCTTCTCCGAAGTTTCTACCCTCTGCTTCAGAGATCCATACACCTTCTAGGATGTGAAAAAAATCTCTGGGTACCTCTTGCCTTCCTCGCAGAGGTGTTGTGAGCCTTAATGTAGTATTCTTTGAGCTGCTTGGATGAAAAATGTTCAGTGAAGGTATTTTTATGTCTCATTAAGCATGAAAAGAAGGATAAAGTGAAACTAGGGAACAAAGAAAAGAGAAGAAAATGTGGCTTTAAAGGGTATATGAGTCAGTAGTGTCAGTCATGCCAGTTTGTTGGATAACTGAGAGCCTCTTCATGTTCTAGAACTTTGCTACACAGCAAGGAGGTGCTTAAACAGATACTGCACCTACCATAAGAGTACATATGGTGCTTGAAATCCCTTGTCTTTGCTCAGTACCCTCACATACAATACATCTTTGAACTGTTGCTGAATGGATAATCTATATTTCATAATTCAGACTGTCAGTATTTCCTTTGCATAATTATAACAGCAGGAAATATATAAGGCCTTTGTGGAACTTGAAAACTCTATTGCCTTGGGCCATATTTAATGTGTAATAAATTATTCAGCAACAAAGCACTCTTCATTCTATTTACAGTAAGTTAGAGCTGAGTGTGTGAGGTATACATAACTAACATGAAACAGAATTCACTATCGCTGCCAAGGCTGAAGTTTTTTCTGAAGCCATTAGTCTCCTATTCAGTGAGCCAAATCCCCATCAGGTGAAAACTGACATAACCTCATTGAATTTACCTTGGAAGTATGAAGGATGACCTCTCTGATCTCCATCTGAGAATCAGAAAGGTCAAAGGATAGATGGTGTGGAATCTCACATTTAAGTGATTATAGGATATTCCTTGTGCTTACTTCTTTGTTCATCTACATATAATGCTCTCGAATGGCAGTCTGTCAACAACATTGTTGGAAAAATAATACTAGTTTCTCTGACTGGATCCACCAGTCTTTATTATCATATACCTCAGCTCTGTTTATGGATAGTAACCAGAACAGGTGATGCACCATGTTCAGCCTTTGCTCTTGATAAAAAGATTTTTTATGTTCCATGGAACTTGTTTATCAAGATCTACATTTTAGAGGCCCATTTGATCCACATAGGTCTTCACATGCTCAGACTGGGCCTGAAACAACATATATATATATATATATATATATATATATATAAAATACCTTTCTACTAATGAACAAGCCACCCACCAGCTACCTTAATATTGCTCTAGATGCAGCTACCAAGGTACATGTCCTACCAAATAGTGATGTAACAGGTGAAAATTTGCTTTATTGAGTAAGAGTTCAAGGTAAAACTAGAGAAGTCAGAATTAGATTTAGGTATGTGCTTATCAGCAGTTTTAAGAAGGGCAAAGTTTTGTGACAGATCAAAGAGAAAATAAGACATCTATTTTTTTTTGTCTTAAATATACCAAATATTTGTTATTTGCTTTGTTTCCTGAGTCTCATAAAAGAAGAAAATAAAAGTCCTCCTTGTATATGTTTCTAGATTCACAGTTTCCCTCAATTCTCTGCTGACACCCATTACTGTCCCTGTATTTGCAGTCTTTGAAATTCTGCAGAAAGAAAAGCAGTCTATTTTACCTCTGACTGGTACCAGGAGTAGGGTAAAACCTTCTTAGCAGCAATCACATTTCCTTTACAGTTTCAGCATATTATTGTACCTGACTGTCTTCATTACTGAGCATGGGAAGCACTCAGCCTTGCCAGGAGAACTCCTGCAGGCGTTCCACCCAAACCCTCGTGCTTTATGAGGCAATTTGATGTTCCTGATCATTAAAAAGATGAGTTATAAGCAAAACTGTTGGCTTTTGGAAAGGAAAAAAGGCAAGTTTAGTGTGTGAAATGGTCAGTTCCTAGAGGTTTCAGTGAACCATGAAGTAACTTGATTTTTTGCCAGATCCTGAATAAGAAAAGGTGGAAGTCAGCTTAGGTGAGAAAAAAAAAACAATTATCTTCCTGTGTTCGGTGGAGTCAGCTTTTCCATGTGTGTGGTCAATAGCCGGGGTTCCTCAGAAGATGGAGGCAGCCTGGGTCGTACTCCTTGCACAAAGAAAAAATTCGTATTTTTGTAATAAGAACTAAGTTCACGTATTCACACTAGAAAGTAACTTTACTCAATTGTCTTTAATGAATCCAGGCCCACTGGAGTATCAAACTGGCATGGAGAGAGGTGTCTGCTATGCACCCACACCATGGCAGTCTGCAGGTGGGTGTTGAGTGTTCTTCGCTAGTAAGCAAAGGTGTGGATTTCAGTTCCTTCTGTAAGCAAAGGAACTCTGCTTGTTTGGTTGAAGAATAAGCTACTGAGGAAAAATGAAGTCTCTGCCTCTCGTAAAAGGAAAGAGCAATCCCTTGGCAGACAGAAAAGGGTTTGTTTAGGTCATATATCACTGTAGGCTGAGTCCTGAACTAGGTATTGAGTTGCTTAGCACTTGGAGAAAGGGATATGGCTGAGCATGGATAGAAACAGAACTGGACACAGCTGAACTTATCACTGGCTCATACCTCAGCGAGTATGGTCTTGGGTTTTCCACTTAAGTCAAACTTCTGGATCTTTCTCTCTGATGCAGCCTCAAACAGCTTTCCATGAGCCTTTTTTTCTGACTGTCTGCTTTCTCAGAGCTTATGTGGCATGAGAGGCAAGTTTTAGGCCAAGTTCACTCTTTAAAATTAATTTGAAAAACTCCAAATTAAACATTTTGTTTTCCATGGAATTCTGATGGTGTGTAACTTGACTGTCAGCAGAAAGGAGTCATTCAGTGTACACTCAGCTTTGATTCTGTAGCTTAAATTATTGCAAAACTTTTATTACTAAAAAAGGATTTGCTAGTGTAATATGTGTAAGAGTAGATCCACTAAAATAATAACAGTAATAAGCATACATTTTGCTTTTATTTGGTCTTACAAATGTGTATAAGTTTCATGGAATCAGCTCAGCAAGTTTTAAATGTACTTATGGAAAGAAAAGTCTCTGCGTACCAAGTTCATGGTGGAAAATGAGAATCCTTTGCAGCTGTTGCTGTGTTATTTACAATACAAGTTTGGATCAAAAGATGGGTTTTGAAGAATTCCTAATGCTTTACTCTGCTGCCAAATATGTTCAGCTTTTAACAATGTTGAAACAGGCATTTCTACAGTGGCAGTTCCTCTAGGGTGATAAATCCCAGTTTATGTTTCACAGACAGAAGGTCTCCATGATCATTCTGCCTGTGTTCATAAGCCAGGATTCAAAAAAATCACACAAAAACAAAGACTAAAGTCATATATAGTATTTGCCCTGATCCCCTTCTACTCTCTCTAATTAAAGAATAGGCAGTCTTTCATTAAATATCTTCTATTAAACATTTCATTTTCATTACTAAATGCTCCTTTCCACTCACAGGCTTGGCATCAATGATAGCTGTAGCCAGTCACTATGATGCGTGTTTCTTGTGATTTTTTGCATACTGAATCCTTTATTGCACTTCTAAATTGCTCAGTTTGTTTCTGTCTGACTTTGACAGTGCTTTGCAAGAAGTTCACGTGCTGGACAGTGTGATTGCTAAACCGAGGTTTTGTATGCAGCTGTCTGAGCTGTTAAAGTGCCACTTTCTAATTCAAATAGAAACACATCAAAGCCCTGTGTGTACTATTGTTTTTCTTCTCTACAGCTAATCCCCGTGTCTCAGCGGTGCCTTTCTATTACATTGATTACAAAACACAGTTTTAAGTCAAACAAGATTAAAAAACATAGCACTGTGACTCCCAACCTAATTCCTGACAAATCTGTGATGCACCAGATGCTCCTTCCCTCGGGATGAAATGATACATGGCTCTCTTTGGTTTATCACTGCACAGACATGTTTACTCCACCCAACTTGCTCACATGGGGTAGAAGAAAAGGCTGTTAAGGGAGGTGTACTTTCAAACGCCTTTGGGAATGAAAAGGGGAGCAGTCAGATTTCTTCACCTTTTGGTGCCCTTGTTCACATCTATTTTATTTCAGTAGTTTGGAGGAAGGAAGGAAGTGGGTATGTCGAGGTTTTTGCTGTTAAATTGTTGGAGCTAATGCTCATTCCGTGAGCCAGTCAGGAGAGCCTTCCCCACACATAAAAGAAGGCCAAGAGCTGTCAAATATCATGATCTAAAAATACAATGAAAACTTCAGCTTTTGTGCTGTGAACTTCTTAAAGAAGCCAGGAAGAAAGCAAGTATAATTTCAAAACAAAAGTAAAATCTTTTCCAAACCACCTTTTCAAGTCCAATTGCAGGAAATTACAATTATTTATAGACTTCATTCAATTAAAGTCTGTGAAGTCCCTTAACCTTTGGTAAGCTAAAGCAGATAAGGAGTGCCAAGGTGATTTCTTTTCCACTTAAACAGCTCCTGAAGGGACAGGGATTGGCAGGGACACCATGTGGCATTCTGCAACTCATGGTCTAGGTAATATTTCAGGAAATGTGATACGTGTGAGCTACAGGCCCAGTCCTGCACCCATCAATGTTAGTGGCAACATTACTAATGATTTCATTAGGAGCAGGACCAAGCCTGCTTTCGGCATTAGACACTCTCAGTGCTTTAAAGGTGTGCAGAGAAGATTGAGACTCAAGAGGCAGATCTGTGTCAACGGAAAGAGTGATCCCATTTGGGTATCTGTCCGTGTTTGTACTGGGGGGTTGTCATTTGCCTCTCTGTGGGCACAGGGACCCAGACAGACCCATTAAATACAAGCAGTGATTTGCCCTTTCTGCCTGCAGCCAGCGTGAGCCGCCTTTGCTCATGCCCCAGTGCTGACTGTCAAGCCTGAGGACGGTGTTGGTGCAGCAGCTCCATGGGACATTACCAGTGACTGATAAAACAATAAACCCCCACTGTAGATATGGCCCGAGGCTGTTTGCGTGACCTTCCAGGATGATCTTTAATATTTATTGCTTACTGTAAACTAAATAGGCACCAGAAACCTAACAGAGCTTTGTTCAGGTTCAAATCTACCTGTTACAGCTCCACAGCCTGGGGCTCTTTCAATAAAAGCCTGAGCCTGAACATCACTAAGTGGAGTCATCATACAAATGAGCTCTTTTACCCCCCTCATTAGTTAGGAACAAAATAAGCTGCAGCAAAATTTTCTTCTGTGAAAGCTCCTCTACAACCTCAGGCTTCGTTCAGTCAACACAGATCATAGAAAAGATATTTAGGAATGGGAATAATGTTTTTTAAGACTTTAAGCTCCATCATGATTTCATCAGCAAAATAATCTTTAACACTAAGTATTAAAAAAAAAAAATATAGGAGAGTAGTCTCTGTTAGGCTGTTGTTGAAACCTAAGTGCTGTCAATGCATGTTCAAAACTGGTTAAAATGCCAATATTGAATTCTCCTCCTCCTTGGGTAACTCTTCACCCTTTTCCTTTTTTGACTATGTATGGTTATTCTGCGTGTTTTAAGTTACAGCTAAAAGAATCCCTTTGTTTAAAAGGGATCTTTATTTTATACTCGTGAGGTAAAAAAGAATCACTAAAATTATATACTTTTCTTTTTACTGGTTGCTATTTTTTGGTTTAATTTCAGGTCCTAATCTCAATCTAGCAACTGTGTCCTAGGTCTTTGCTGAAAAGTGGTTGAAAATTCAAGATCCCCTGAATCAGCAGCTGTAGAAGGGTACTTCAGTTAATTCAGCCAACATAATTGCTTCAGCAAAGGTCATGAAAAGTGTGCCTCTGGAACATTAGATTGAGCCAAAACCTAAATGTATTCATCTGTACAAATACCAGTGAAAAAAAAAAATCCTCTTCAAACAGTAATGCCATCTCCCAAGACTAAACAGCAACTGGATCATTTGGAATCATCAAAATAAAAGCAAGGGAGCTTAAGAAAAAATGCTTAAGCTCTATAGAAAGAAAAGTTAGAATTTAATATGAATTAGTGATGTGTTATACAGAATAATATGGTGACAGCAAGCTAGAAAGGGACAGAAACTTAAAGAAAGCAGTGCTTTTACACTGCTGTTCTGTATTCCTGGTATATCCTTTCTTAACATAAGTGTTAACACTAAATAGAATGCAACATGGTGCCAAATGCTTCAGAGTTGATATGGACTGTGAGTAGGCTCTGTATGTAAATGTATCATTGCAAGGATATGTGAGAACAAACCGCTCCGCCTACAGAGAGAGGTGTAAATAGATGCATATACTCCACACAGGACCTGATGGTAGCATGATTTTCATCTATAATCATTAAATGTTCTCAGCCCTGATTTCAAATGGACTTGTTCATTCTTTCTGAATTTTCAGTAAAGATATTGAAAGTGCCTGTACAGACTGCCTGAGACAATTTTGCAAAATGTGAGTGCAACACTTTAAATCTTTGTAGGAAATGTTCTGGGTAGTATAGCACAGAGTTTGAATAAACCTTCAGAGTCACTGATGACACATCATGGTAGGAAGGGATGGATTGCACTATAGGTTAAACAAGTGTATTTCAGCTGGAAAAAAACCAGCAATTAGAAAACACTTTCCTTCACATTATTGAAAATGTGTGTCTGCCTGCCTTTTAATTACAGTGTGTGGAGACTGCTGAATCACCCAGCTTGGTATGTTCTAGAGAGCTTATTGTCATCATCTCCCTCCATGGATTCCATCTCTCTCCTGATAAGGGAGAACAAAAACAAGAGCTATGATCTGAGGCTGACTCATTAAAAATTTCACAGACAGACAATGCATTACAGATTTTCAAATTATTAGCCTAAGCAAATATTAGGTTGCGCACCAAAACAAATAACAAAATAGTCCTATCATCAGATGATTGGTCTCACCTTTAAGTCAAGCCCTTGGAAATCATAGTCAACCAAAATTCTGTCCCCTTTGTGGAGAAAGCATTTTTCTGTCCCCTCATGTAAGAGGTTAAAACAGGATTTGATTTGCTAGGAGTTTGTCCTTAATACATGCAAAATTGAGTGCGTTTGGAATGTGACCTTCTGTGAACAAAGTCACAGGCAAACTCTTCAGTTCATGAAAGATAGCAAGTGTGATGTTGAACTAGATTAACAGCATTGATTTGGAGAGCATAATGTGACTGTGTTGTATCTATGATGCAAGATGAATAGTACTTAACGTGTGGAAAAATGGTTCTGGTATTTTTACTTAAAAAAGTAAGTGAGTAGCAATGATGGTATTTGAATTCTGTCTGTTCAAGAACTGCTTTCTGTCTGTCTTTGAAGTCTCATCTTCCTATGCTCATGTTTGCTCATGGCCATCTCTAAAATTTCAGTGGCAAATGAGTAAGTTGTACTAATACGTCTAGAACTATAATTTCATAAATGTAGCCTCTCTAATGTGCTTCATTTCTTAATACTGAAAAACATTGAAACACAAAGACAAATGCCAGTGCACACTAAGAAGACTGAAAGACACATGCCAAAATTAAAGAGAACCAAGACAAAATTTGCAGATTACTAGAAGTGAATAGCATAATTAGCAACATGTTATTTAAAACAATGGGTACCTCCTTTTCATAAGTGAACATATATTTTCATCTACAAAAATGCAAGTGATGTGGGATTGATCCTTTTGAAAACCAGGAAATTACCCATACCTTGATACTTTTCCTTTCAAGTCAAGATTCTAAAATGCATACAGAGCAGGCTGGTTCACAAATTTTTGAAATTGTGTCATTTGCCTAGAGGATTTGAGAGTTTCTTGTGCTCCTTGGGAGTTCCTTGGGAGTTTTCATTGTTATAATTTAAAAATATACAGTTGGCATTTTTACTTTTGGAAAAAAAATCTTTTTCGTACTTGAACATCCTGGGCCATACACAGTGGAAGTGGTCTCTACAATGTATAGAAGGTGTATACCTGTACTACCTTGGTACTATTACTTTAGTTTGGAATTGATCCAATACTTGATTCAAGTACATTTTTGAGGGCTGAAAGAACATGATCATACCTGTTGACTCCACTGAATTTCCTAGCAACCATTGTTCCTTGTTTTTCTCCTTGTATTTTTTTACATACCATGTTTCCCCAGTTTCCAGTAAACTGAAAAACTTTCCTTTCTTGGGAACTAATGACATCTAAAGCACTAAATCTGAGTGGTGGCACAGATGCTGCTCTTCTAGCTTGTGTCAATGAGATGCAAGTCACAGAACAGTTACAGATAGGCTGTGGGGAGGAGCTAGTTAGATACAAAGCACATTAGTTGGTTATGTTGCCCCTTCACATGATATAATCCTGATTTTGATGCTGTTTTATACTAACCTTTTATTTTACTGATGAAAGAGAACAGTTATGTAACTGGGATCAGCTAAACCAAACAGAGCAAAAATGTGAAGACAAGGAATACAGACCTAGAAAAGTGCTAGTAGAGAAATATAAAGTGCTGCTCAAAAATTATGCTGAAGGACCAGTTTATTACAGTGTTAAAATGTTTTCCACTAAAAGAGATCCTCCAAGTATGATATAGTTCCTTCTAGTCTTCCATGTTAACAAGATAACTTCTTACTTTTTTTCATTAGAAAGAGAAACTAAATGGTCCATGAGTCCATGTGGATGTGAGAACAGATGGGCAGAGGCATGTATTAGTGCTTTGTTTCCTTTTTTAAATTTACTTTAAATACCAGCAGGTGTAATATGCTTTTAAGTAGAGCAGGCCCTGATTAGCTGAAAATAGCTAATGCTATTTAAAAATGTGGCCCTTCAAAGAGCAGGTAGTTCTGGAAGGGCTCCCAGGGTAGAGAGGGAAGGAGGTCTAGGCACAGCTGAATAGCTGTCTCTGAAACCAGATAAGATTAGTCTGGGCTGGATCTGGGATTTCCTAGTGGTTGAGTATGTTCCTAAAAAGTTCTTTATGCAATGACTGCAAGAGGAAGAAGACTGAGGACAGGAAAGAGGTACAGAAGTGGTTGTAAGGTCTAGCTGAACACAGAAGAGTCCTCCTTTTAACAGGAGAAGCTGAGAGGCAGAACAGTGTGGGACTGCAGCAAAGGTAGCCCACATCACCTAAGAGCAGTCATGGGGAATCTGCATGGTCCTTCTCTCCCGAACAAGCTTGTTTTCATCTTCCAAAGGCTCATTATCTCCAATACCCTGAACTCTCTATAATGTACCTTTTCTTCCTTTTTTATTTTTTTTTTTAATTTTTTTTATTTTCAACTACCAGCTACTTGCAATTTTTTTTCCACTGCTGTTAAGAGTTTTTTGGTTGAAATCTTTAAGGTAAGAGTGATTTGAGCCTTAGTGGGCTGAAAGACCCCTATCAGTGAGGCTATGGTGGGAGAGCAAGTGCTGCTTAGGGAACACAAGTCTCTCTCCTGGAACTAGCTGTACACATACTGCACAGTCTGCTTCAGGACATCACCCTGGAAAGCTGCCACCCAGATACCTGTAGAGCTTAGCTGACTTAGCCTTGCTAGGAATCACGCTTTTGGTTCCCACTCTATTTGCTTTTTTTCCACCTGAGACAATTCTGTGCTGCAGCTCGAGCTCAGAGCAGAGGCTGCCCACTGAGGAAAAAGGAGGTCAGAGATTTGATTCCAGGGAGTCCAGAACTTCACCTAGATGGATTTTTACTACCATATGCAATTAAGTGGAATTTATTTTTATTGTAGAAGAATGTAAAGGGGTTTGAAGTGTCCTTTCTGCAAGAGAGCATTAGGCTGTGACAGACAAGCTTCTCTGGGAAGCTCCACGAGCACTCAAGACTATGAAGAACTCCTAGGCTTTTGTTTTGTCATTTGAGTTATAAAGGTCAGGCCAGGGGAAAGAGGAATGAACATGCAGTGCATGTTCCACCCAGAGAAGAGTAGGAATGCACTTGTTTACATCTTCTCTCCCCAGCTTCCTGTTGAATAGTAAGCAGTGTGCCTCAGAGACCATCTCTTGGACTTCATTAGGGATTTGGCTCTCTGGCTAGGGGGCAGTTCTTTAAAAGTCATTTGTTTGTTTTGGGTTTTTTTATTTAGAGAATTCAAATCTAACACTGGACTTATGCCCAAGAATTGGGAAAGGAAGAAGCATTGAATTAGTCTTGAACATCAGACAGAAATGTTATTAAATGTAATAGTTTTGTATTATAGAAGCCAATTGTTGCCATCCAGGAACAACACAGGTAGTGTGTGTTGCAGATATTCTTGCACCCTCTACTCCAAAGTCTTTCCCAGCCCCAGCAATGTTCTACTCCATAAATCATTTTTAGTGCAATTTATGTAATTTAAATATGCTAGCATTTTTAGAACAGACTGAAAAAAATCCAGTCTAATGTTGTACCTACACCATTTTGGTTACATATCACTGCTACATGTTATTTTGGGCCATTTTCATTGTTCTGTATTTGCTGTTATATTGACTGCCTTGACTTGCAGATATGCTTCACTATCCATTGATTGTATCTAATATTTTCCCTGTTCTTTTCCAATGTTTCTATTTTTCCACTTCATACTCCTTTCCTCCACTTGATTCTTGTCTTCAGACCTTACGTCCTTCCTGATATCATCAGATTGCTTTTCTCCTGAAGGATAGGAACTGTCAGGGCCTTAGAGATTATCTCACTGCTTTCAAAAAAAAAAGTTGGATTTGCTTGTAGTTCTCACTCAGTTCTTATGTCTACACATCAGTCACGGATCAACAAAGTCAACATGACGAGCTAGTAATGTTAATTTGTTTTTACTTTAAAATCAAACCTTCTTGTCTAGTTCCTTCAGAGTTTCCATCTCTAACACTGTCTCTTGCTCAGTTGCTTGTTATGACTCCTCTAAAGACATTTGTAAGAGCTAAAACACTAGATATTTTTCCTGAAACAAAAACTTGCTTACATGCCAAGGAAAATAACCATTAAGACTGCATGTAACAATGCCATCTGGTGACTCCTGCCATAACAAGCTTCTTCCTCTGTCTTTGTCTCCCACTGCTTCCCCCCCCCTTAACCATTCATGTCATCACTCATTCCCTAACTCTTCATTTCCTTGTCTTTCCTCCTCCTCCTCAATCATAGTATTTTTGAGAGCTGTAATCACCTTTTACTGTAATAATAGGATCATACAATCGTAGAATGGACTGGTTGGAAGGGACCTTAAGGATCATACCATTTCAACCCTCCTGCCATAATGTCTCTTTTTTTACTCATGGTATCTATGATTATGCCCTTCCACCACCACCACCCCAATACAGGCTCAGTGCTCAATCCTCCCTCTCATTTGAATCTGGATTTGCTCTCCCAATTTGAAACTTTCCCAAGTTTTTGTACTCAGGGTTCATCTCTAATGTGGCTGTGCTGTGTATCACCTTGTAGCCCTGTCTACTGACAGGACAAATCTATGTATTGACTTCTATTTCTGTTTATAACAGCAACCATTTTCTACTGCGTCTCCTTTCCCATTACTCATGTAATACCTTATTACCAGGAAACAAAAATAGCAAGGAAATGGTATTGGTGCAATACTGGAGCCAGTGAGTCATCAACTTCTCAAAACTTATGCTTAACCAGAAAGAATCTAAAAGAGCTATATTTTTTTTATATATATATGAAAGATGTCTACAATTGAAGAGTTAGATCTCCTGCCTCCCTTATTTTAAAATATATATTTTTAAAAATCACTTCATTGTGCCTTAAAAGGACCTAATTAGAAGAGTTTTCTGGCAATAGATGACTGAGAAAAAAATGGCAAGTTCAGACTACAAAAATATAGCAAAATTTTATTCATGAAGAAAAGTAGCCAATGGAATAACTGAAGTTAGGGAGTTGAAGGCCTTTATTATCACTTCTGAAAAAATATGGTGCAGTTGAAAATTCAGGCCTGCAGTGCTGAGGATGCATTCCTGACAGAAGTCAAACAAATGATGATCCACATGGTCCACTCTAGCCCTGAACTCGTCCTAGAACTAAGCGGCCTTGATGTAGTCATGGCATGTGTACACACAAGCTGCATCTCAATGAAAATCCAGTTGCAGAAATTGAAGAAGGAAAAAAAGATCTTTCAAGAAAGGGTCTTGCAAGCCAAAGTGTAAAAGAAATCAAAATGTGAAATTACAAGTGAAGTCTTTAGTTTAAAAAGTTTGCATGTGAGAGAACTCATATCTTGGGATTTCTCTGTACTCTGTGGAGTGCTTTCTAACTCAGTAACTGATCTTCCCCCAATGATATCCTGAGTGAATCTGATTGCTGATGTCTTCTAAGGGCTCTGCCAAATAGTAATTCTGCTGCCACACCTTTGTTCGTCTTTCCTATTCCAATCTTTTCTACTTGTGTGATTCAGTTCTGTAGTGATACCTCTGAAACAAGCTTCTTCATGTCTTTGATGTCTTCTGTTTTTCTTTTCATTCTAACTCTTTACTCAATTTACCATCCCTCACTTCTGTCACTATAACAAGGTGAAATAGATGGGACCAAATACAGCTTTCTTTCTTTCCTTCCAAAGCTCTCTGGATGAGATCATCAGCTGGGGAAAGTCATCATAGTTCCAAAATTACAAAATTCAAAATTGCAAATTTTAAATAAATGTTAGCACTGAAGCTTTGATGATTCCCTCACTGTCTTTCTTTTCCCACCTGTTTGCCTCCATGACTGAAAACATTGCCGTTCTTTCCATTGCTCAGTGCTGAACTTCCCTTTTCCTTGTTGGAAGCAAAATGCAATGGTATGTAATGTTAAGGAGGGGAAAGTGCTTTTCATTTCTTTGTCAGATACCAAATCAACACTCTTGAGCACACAATGTGATTCTTGGGGCTGTCCTGTGCAAGTCCAGGAGTTGCACTTCAATGATCCTTGAGGGTCCCTTCCAACTCAGGATATGGAGTCTATGATTCTATGAAATAAAGCTCCCTGTGAAGGATGACCAACCACCCACTTTGCAGATTGATAACAATTTGCTGTGCTTGGCTTTGTTTTGCAATTTAACTTAACTGCTCTGCATCGTAAGTGCTTAAAAAGCATAAAAGACAAGAGGATATTACTAGTATCCAATGCTATACATTACATTTGTATGCATACCAGGGTATAAATATGCAGGACATGTGCCTGGACTATTAATCAAATTCTTTATTAAGCTCTTAAAACAGTATGCATCTATGAATAATGCATTACTTCATAGCATATTGTTCACCTTATTTAAAAACATGGAGCTATCCTGCATATGTAGAATTTTATCCCTTGCATGTAGAATTTTGGGGGTGGTTTTCACAGGAGATTTATTAGAGTGTCTGAAACAATTCTAATAAGCAGTGAGCCATTGAATCTGCCACTTCATGAATAGAACTGGTAGTAAAGAATCCGCACAGCTGCAGGATCTATCTACAGCAATAATTTTAGATCAAGTGTTTTGTATTTGCTTACAAAGCACCCTCTGCTGTTTGAGCTGCTACATGCTTTGTAGATAAAGCTGCATTTTGGAAAGATCAAAAACCTTTTTGTGGGGCCCTATAAGAGCCACAAAAATATCCAGAGAGAATCTTATCAAAATTGCACCTATAATACACAGTTTGACTTGCATTTAGAAGTGTCACGGGACTAGGAAACGTTGTCATATCAGTAGCTTGTTTTGTTATCCAAGTAAGAACAAAGTTGAAACACACCTAACAGTAAGGTTAACAAATTCATTAGATGGGACAAAACCTTCTATGTTTGATTGCTAGGTTGGCAGAAGGACAATGGAATCTCCCCCACTGCAAATGCAATTTCTCATTTGACACTTGTATCTCACATGAGAGGACAATGCAGAGTGGACATCCACTCTTTAACATAATCATTATTTCATGTTTATGTCATGAGGGTTTAAGTTTTGCATGAATCTTTCTTTGGGACAGGAGTCTGGAGATGGACTGAAGCAGAGGTTTTTCTGTACCTTCTCAAGGGATGTAAATGCTGCTATATACAGCTTTTTTCAAAGCCTCCATGAAGTATTGTGCTGTTCACCTTGCTTCATTTGTGTATCTATTCCTGTGACTGCCAGGAGAATCAGTGGGACATTGCTAGAGAGCAGGTTCCAAATGAGAACCAGACCCAAGATATTTTACACATAAGAGGCCAGGGTTGGATTAGCCCATTTACACTGACTGAAAATGAAGTGCAAAGTCTAGCTGAAAACTGAAAGAGTAAATCTGAAAAAACTGGGAAGAGGAGATCTGCTATGACTGGATAACATGCAGGGAAGGAATCATATCAGCCCCTGAAGTTGGCAACTATCTGGTATATGTTGAATGTCACTGCAATGAAAGGAGCAAAACATTTACTTGCTTTAAAAATAACTTACTCTCCATGTGGATTTCAAGGGCACTTGCAATACATGTTAATATTCCTTGGTGCAATTGAGCAAGTCTAATTAATAGAGTTACTTGGGAGTTTTTCTAAGAAAAATCACTTCAAAAGAAAAAGCAATTTCTGTAGAAATTGCAATATTCCATGAAAGAAATGAAAGAATTGAAACAAAATACATTGTTGAAGGCTATTGAAAATCAAAGCACTTCAGTTCCTTGAACGGAACACAAATGTAACTTCAATTTATCTCAGATACTGGGCAATACGATAGCAAATAGTTTGCTAAGGTTTAATTATTCAAATTTGATTTATGACTTTTGGCTATGAGAGTTATACTGAACCTGGTAATCTCCAGGTTGAACACCTGTCCCAGAAGATGGACCTTATTATGGAGCTTTATGCTGGGCACCTGGAACCAGAAATGATTCCTGACAATTTGGGTCAGCACATATTAGAGATTGTGTTGTCAGAAATACTCAGTACTGATCTTGCTCTGCTCCCATTGACGTCACTGGGAGCAAGTCAATTTGACTTCATGTGGAACAAAGTCAGGGTGATGCTGAGTTGTTTTGAGATCTCCACCCTATATCTTCCTCATTGCATTAATTAATTATTGCTCAAGTTGCAGCTTAATTTAATAATGTCTCCCAAAACATGATGAGCTTTGCTATATTTCCTTCTTTATCATCTCTCTGTCAGTTTACCAGCAATGTGAAAACATAGCGGTGTCAGAGTAATAATTTCCCATATTTTTTCTTCTAGAATTCACTTTTGTGCAATGCAGTGTCAACTGTGTATATGAGAAACATTGAAATAACCTTATGTATATCTTTAGGTGTCTCTCTGTAGGTCACTTTCTGTGTATTTTGAGTAACCTGAATAATCACATAACTTGGTTGTTAATACTGTGTTCCTGATTCAAGCAGTGTTCTATAGGTGGAATAAATCAGGGAGCAAGTAACAATAAAAGGGGAAGCAAGATAAAGAAAAAATCTGAAACGACAATATTTACAGAGACTCTCTTACCAATGTGCATCTGTTTGCTTGAAAAAACCAAAACTACACACACACACAACCAGTTACCAGGGATGCCCATGTCAGTTTTGTGTGGTGGGTGAGCTTCTTTTTTTCCTGAGCATTGTTTACAGTAGATGTCTATCTCTTTCAAGTAGTAAAATGAAGACCTCATTCTCCTTTGCACACCAACCTAGAGAAGTCAAGTTTTAAAAAATTGACACTGTTTATGACACAGGTGATGGGAAATGATCGTTTCTACTGCTGTTGTCTTGACCCTTGCACAGTTTTGGCAGAGGCCAACTTGCACTCAGCCAAACAAATCCCAGGCATGACTCGGGAGCCAGCACAGGCCGAAAGTTGACAAAGGGAAGTATAGGTGGCATCAGCCAGTTCTGAAGGCTGAGAGATCTTAGAGTGTTGCTGCTGAGAACAGCAGCAGGGCTCAGGGACAGAGCATGGCCTGCAACTGCTTAGTTACCTGGTGCAGATGTGGACTAAGATATGCAAATAGCTGAAAGGATGGAAAGTATAACAGAGTCAGCATGGGGGATGGTGTTACACAGCCCTGTGAAAGGCCCTGAGCTGTGATTAATTTTTGTGATGCAAAAAGAACGCATTATCACTTCAACAAAACTCAACAACGTATGTGACAATCATGGCATTGCATAGGCTAGGAGGGAGGGACCCTGGGGGGATCCCCACTCTCATCTCTTATTCCTACCAAGTTCAGCACAGCAACGTGGTTAGGGCCCCATATACCTAAGGTGTAATTGCCTCCAAGGATGGAGTTCCCACAGTCTCTCTGGGCAACCTGCTCCAATATTTGACTACCCTCATCTTACTACCTTTCCCTTCTATCAGGTTGGAGTTTCTTGTATCCTATCTAGTAACTGCTGCCTCTTCTCTTTCCAGTCTGCACCTCTGGCTCCGTCCTTTCTACATGCTACAAATAGATTGCTGCAGAGAGCAAAAGGATCCCCTTTGGCCATGTCTTCTTAAGGCTAAACAAACCCCATTTCCTCAGCTGTTCCTTGTATTCTGTGCTCCCCCTCCAGGGCAGGATCACTGCTCTGGAGCTGCTGGCTACATTTTTCTCTACCCTGAGGCAGACCAGGATGTAGATGGCTGCCCTAGCTTCAAAGTCACCCTGCCGATTCCTGCACAGTTTGCTGATGACCAGGGCTCACAGGGTTTTTCCTGCAAAGCTGCTTTCTTTAGAAATCTTTCTTAAGAATCTCAGCTTATAAGGGTGACACTAAAATCTGCATTCCTCAGAGTCTGTTCAGTGCTGCTAGTTTACCCAAAGATTTGGGCATTAGTGACCACATCCCGTTTCACTGGGATACCCGGTACACAGAAATACCACACCCGGTGAGTCTACAAATTACAATATATGAAATCACTCTGATATATGACCAACCATCTTACCAATCTCTCCCTTTACTCAAGCAGCCCTTGAATGGATGAGGTGAATCATCCCTGTGCTACAACATATGGAGCAATTCTCAGAGTAAGCGTTCATTGATGTGGTCCATCATTCATAAAGCTTCCCAGTAGAGAAGATGCTTGGTCAGTGAAATCAAAATTGATGATCTGTGTTCTGCAGCAGAGATTAGATTGATCTCAGCCTCAGCATAATCAAATTACCATTGCACTGGGTTTAAAATGGATAGAATAGAGCCTGGTATAATAAGGCTTTTCTTGTACACTTCAGGCTATTGATCATGTTAGTGCAAAGAGAGAAGAAGATTGGTGTAAAATGGTAGTAAATCAGAATAGTGGTGTTTTCTGAGTTTTGATAACATAGGATTCTCTACAACTAAGGTTGAACTCCTTACATTTTATTTATTAAGGTGGCAACAACTGACAGAGAAACTGATTTTCCAGTTTCCTACAACACTAAAGAATTAAAGCCTTTAAAAAAAATAAATTCAGTAAAATGATGATTTTACTTTACTTTACTTTACTTCACACATGATTTTATGTGTGAAGAAAGGCTAGTCTTGAAATTGCATGAATATAGGTATACCATGGCTAAACATCACCCTTTGTTCCCTTTCCCCCCAAAAAAGGAAACCCAAACTTTCACCACAAAGTATTTTACCCAGGCATCTCAAAGATGCTTTGTGTTCTTCCTATCTCCCTGGGAACAGCTGGTTTCTCTGGGACACCCAACTAAAAATAACGCAGAGAATATTTTTTATTTCAGGGATAATAGTATGTAGGCTTCTTGAATTTTACATTGCTGTCTTGTGAAAGGATGAATTAAATTTCTTAGGACTGTGGATGCTTGGAATATTGGAAATATTGGTGAGCCTAGCTAGAAAGTAATACTATCTAACCATAACCCACAATCCTAACTTCAATCAACAGAAAACAGCTTCTCTGCCATAGGGCCAGATTTTGAGGACTTTATTTAGAGAAGTGTTAGATTCAGTCCCATTTTCTTACCTAAAACTTAGCAGTTTAAGGGCATCAGGATTTATATCCTTGATTCAAAGGAGATACTGTCAATAAAATGGACAAGAAAAATCCTTAAGTTTCCCTCTAGGCTCTATGACCCTCAATAGGCAAAATGAATCATACGTTCACACCTGCACATCCTAAACATGCACCAAAGTTTTTATCTGACTCTATAAGCAATCCTATTTTATTCCCAAGATATAGGAATGGGTGGTGCATAGGTTGGATGCAAAGGAAATTTTTTTTGCTCTTGGAAGGAAGTCAGAAATAACCTCAGGATGGGTCAGCAGGTAATGGGATGGCAGCACAATTTCCAAACAAAGGCAGATATGCCTAAAATCTCTGACTGTTGCCACTCTGAGACAAGTGGCTTTAGATCTTTGATATGACTTATAAGAATCTTTTACAGAGGGAAGTTACTGAAGGGGACAAAATGTCTTTTTGCAGTTCTAAGAGACCTTCAGAGAAGAGGAGGGTTCTTCCCAGGCAGGGTCAGCATCAGCTGGCAGAGCCACCCAGAGATGGAAGGACAGTGCAGTGCTCCTGTCCAAAAGGCAGTGTCCTGCCCAGCTGTCATGCTCTTGCTGTTAACTAGTGATGTAAAAGGAAGGCCATTCTGGTATTTCTACCTTCTTTTCCTTTATTGGATATCTAACAGCTGAGAGAGAGATATTCTGGTCTTAAGTGTGCTATGGTATGAAAAAGCTGCCAAAAGACATCATGGTTACACTGAGTTTGATTGAACAATCCAAAATATTTGCAGTTCAGTATTGCCAATTAAAAATACTTGCCAATTATCAACTGCTTGTAGCAGGGAAAATATTCATTAGCTTACAAATCAAATTGTGTGTTATATACAAATAAGTTTGTATTAACAGATTAGAAGCAAGTGATTAGCCTCCCTACCTTTGGGATAGTTTGCTTAAAATGCTATTAATAACAATAAAAGATCATAAAAATCTGCAAATAATGGACATATGGTAAATAGAAATCATTATGTGCTCTCCCACTTTCTTTCACTTGCCAAAACCTCCAGGGTGAGTGTTTACTAGCAAACAATAAAACAATACATATATAGACAAGGTAGAACAATTTAATTTCATTACTTTAGACCCAAAGGGGTTTGTTACGGTGATAAAATCTTCAATGAGATGATGTTATATTTCCTTTATTTCATATTTGCGCAAACACCAAGAGTGAAATTTTGTTCACTGTTCTGTTTTTCAAAATGAATTTTTAAATCTATAGATTTCTGTTGCAATTGAAAGAGGAAAGAATACAGCAAAACTATCAAACAGAACAACAAGCCATTATCACCACAAATAGATCATTTTAGTTGCCATGGGTAACCAGTGCCAGTAAGGTATTCAGGCACTGCAGCCACCAGCACTGATACCCTGCTCTGAAAGTGCTGACTGTGTGTCACATTGCAAACTTCAATAATTATTATGTGTAGGAGGGTGGTGGCACCAACAGGATATATACTTGTAATGAGTCATTCTTTAAATAGCTTAATTTATCATCATCAAATAAAGGGGGAGGGACTTATCCAGCACAAGGCAGTTTGAAAAGCCTGAATTATTAATAAACTGAAATAACAGCAAGGCAGGAAAACCTGGACAAATACACACAGGCACACATGCATAATATAAAAGCTTAATGATAATAAGACTGAAGGAAAGTGCTTCTGCAAAAGTACAAAGCATTAACCAAGTAACTTACAGAAGTACTGTCACGAGTTTGCAGCCATAATCCTTGTACTCATGAATGTGTAAATGTAAATAGGCAGCAGATAAGGTGTCGGTAACTGCAACTCAAGGACATCCAGACTTTCACAGACCACTGGCACTGGATGTGCTCAGCACTGTAGTTTCAAATAGGCAGTGTGTTTTTTCTTTCATAGGGAAAAGCACAAGATCACAGAGACTAAGGAGAGTCATGGCATGAAGAGAAAGCATCCTGAGGAAACTTTGATCTTCTGGTGGGAAATGTTGATAACTCAATATATAATACTCCTTATTCTGGGGCAAAATTGAATAACACATGTTGTTTCCCACACACACAAACACACAAGGCAGCAAAAAGGTGGATATGCACAGTGGGACATGCTCAGTCATTCATTGAGGGAATTGCATAGTTCTTGTTAGTTTGATTTCAAAGCAGACTTATGGCAGGAATCACAGAGTTTCAGGATGAAAGGCTCCTTCCAAGCTGAGGACTGACCCCAAGACATCAGACAAGGACAGAGAGCAGGTGACCAACAGTTTCCCTGCCATCTCCTGCTGAGGTGCAAGGGAGGAGAATCAGAGGCATGGAGAGAAGGGAACAGCTGAGACCTTGTTCCAGGTTCCCAGCTGAAGTCGTAAAAGACTGAAGGCCTTGGGGTGCAGTGTGGTTCACATGCATGTTTATGATTAGGTATTTATATCTAAAAAACCCCCAAACCAAACAAAAAATACCTAGTTCAGCACATTGAGTCAGATCAACATAGGAGGACAAGAAAACACAAACAATTTTCAACAGACATCTGTATCCAGCGATGAAGAGTCTATAGACCACTTGGTTACCAGGGCCTCTCAAAAGGACCAAGAACAAGTTACTAAGAATGGATGTTTTATCCCCCTGCACGCTTCCTTTGTCTTCTCTGCTGAACATACCTCCTTAGTCTCTCCATAGGGCCATGTAAAACAAAGGATTTCTATCCCCTTGCCAGCCTCCTTTATGGCTGAAGTCTTTCCTTCCAGGTTGTTCATCAGGCTTTTCTAGAGATTCAACTCCCTCTCCCAACATCCTTTCTTTGTGTCTTTTCTAAGCTTTTGTTTGCTGCTGTTCTTTCAGACATCTCCATGCTGCATTTGCATACATTTGTGAAAGTCTAGTGCTGGATGTGGTGTTTAAGCAGCAGTGATGCCATCATTGGCATCACTGGCTGCATCAAATAGCTCTCTCATATCTGAAATTCAACATTCTTAACATATTCAGAAGATTCATCTTTTTTTACCGTGACATTGTGTTGATTTCTGTTTCGTTTGTGAGCTATTACAAGTATCTATACTGCTATACTGCTAACAGTACAAAGTTGTAAGTACACATTCTTTGTACTTAATTTCAAATTGCTATTTGCTGAGGCAATTTTCCCTTTCTTTTGTCTTCTGAAAGCTTCTATCCTTTTACCTGATGCTTTTTTTTTTGAGTGTCATACTTAAATTTTATATGTGAATTCTTTTTTCCCAAAATCAAGTTGACAGCATTGACTAGGACTTATGTAAAACAGATTATCCAGTGACCTCCCCTGCACACACACAGACCAACCCAAGCTGGTATATGGTAAATTATAAATGCACCTGATGGAGGTTAAGTGTAAAACGTAATTCTTTATCTTGGATATGGGGATGATGCATATGACAAAATGAAAAGTTTTTTAAAATTGAAATGTATCCAACCTGTGCCTTCCATCATGCCAGTTAGGCCAGTCAACATATTAAATTAAAAAAAAAAAATTCTACTTGTATGGTTCATTTCGGCTACATCAATATTGGCTGCTTTAGTCACTTTGCTGCCTTCTAGGTCAACCTGCTCATAGTTTCCAACTAAAAAATTCTCAGAGGTTTTAAATTACACCAGTCTATAATTTCTGAGGTTTACCATGATCACATTTTTAAGGACAGGTATATTGCTTGCCTTTCTCCAGTCTTCTAGGACTTTCCCTACCTTATCCTCTCCCTGAAAACTTCCCTGTCTCAGAGACTGCTCCAAGGCCATCCTGAAGTGCTCTCTGGTGACACAATAGGCCTGCTGAGTTTAACTCAACTATCTTATCAAAAATATCTTAATTTTGGTCNAACAGTACAAAGTTGTAAGTACACATTCTTTGTACTTAATTTCAAATTGCTATTTGCTGAGGCAATTTTCCCTTTCTTTTGTCTTCTGAAAGCTTCTATCCTTTTACCTGATGCTTTTTTTTTTGAGTGTCATACTTAAATTTTATATGTGAATTCTTTTTTCCCAAAATCAAGTTGACAGCATTGACTAGGACTTATGTAAAACAGATTATCCAGTGACCTCCCCTGCACACACACAGACCAACCCAAGCTGGTATATGGTAAATTATAAATGCACCTGATGGAGGTTAAGTGTAAAACGTAATTCTTTATCTTGGATATGGGGATGATGCATATGACAAAATGAAAAGTTTTTTAAAATTGAAATGTATCCAACCTGTGCCTTCCATCATGCCAGTTAGGCCAGTCAACATATTAAATTAAAAAAAAAAAATTCTACTTGTATGGTTCATTTCGGCTACATCAATATTGGCTGCTTTAGTCACTTTGCTGCCTTCTAGGTCAACCTGCTCATAGTTTCCAACTAAAAAATTCTCAGAGGTTTTAAATTACACCAGTCTATAATTTCTGAGGTTTACCATGATCACATTTTTAAGGACAGGTATATTGCTTGCCTTTCTCCAGTCTTCTAGGACTTTCCCTACCTTATCCTCTCCCTGAAAACTTCCCTGTCTCAGAGACTGCTCCAAGGCCATCCTGAAGTGCTCTCTGGTGACACAATAGGCCTGCTGAGTTTAACACAACTATCTTATCAAAAATATCTTAATTTTGGTCATCTCTAGCCCATAGTATCAATATTGAGGAAACAGTGTACTGTGGCAACACAATCACTTGTTCTCATTGGCCTCAGTTTTATCCATGTTCAAAATTACCATAGATGGAATGTTGTGTAGTCAAGAATTTTTCCACAAGCTATGGAGTGGAAAGCAAGGATTTAATCTTTTCTTTTTGAATTCTTGACTGTACTCCTCTCTTCTGAAATGACAGTGAGTGTATTATTTATCTAATTAAGAGTTAACTTGATTTTTAATTTCTGTTATTATTATTTTTAAATTATGCTCTTAAGGAGTGGAGTGCTATAGCTTTCTCTGCATCCCTTAGTTTTATCATTTTCCATGTAGAACTGGATAGTTACTTTCTTTTTGCTCTTCTCTTATTTCTGGTACAATTTTACTCTTAAAGCAATTTTGTGCCTTTTTCTTTCTTCTTTCTGTTTTGTTTTGGTTTTTTTTTTCTTTTGTAATTTCACTTATTATCCCCATTTTACACTTGCCCTTCATTATATTTGTTTCTACTTTTTAGATGATGCTTTATGAAACATTCAGATAACCAATGGGTAGCTAATGTAGCTTTATAAGTGTGCTTTTATGATTACTCTCTCTTATTTGTTTATTTTGGGACAGTTCACCATTGTACATCAATAGCCTGATCTCGTATGGTTTACTAATTTTCACATTACCTTATTAAGAAGCCCTACCTGCAAGTCCCATGGTTTTGGGTTTTTCTATTATTATATCATTAATTTTCTATCTTCCAGCACTTAATTTTCCTAAGCATATTTATTTTATTTCTCCATTATAAGTTTTAGCAAAAATGTTTCTCCTCATTTCACATTCCTGACCAATCATCTCATCATGAATCTGTATCTAGGCTTTTGTAGCTATGTGGAGGAGAATTCGGCAGACTCCATGCAGACACTACTGAGAGGTGAACCTTAGAGGTGACAGGATAGTTTTAGAGTTAGGACCCAGTCATTTCAAACAGTCCCAGTCTCCAGGCATGCTTTTCCCTGAATGAAATTCTTGAACTGAAATTATAGATACTCACATATATATACACATATAAACTTCCTTTCTCAGTGGAGACCATAGAGTATAAAAATACCTCAAAAGTTTTCCAGTTTAAACACAGCAATTACTCTAATGAGGCTATTGAATGACTGTTATCTGTTACATTATTTACTTTTGATATCTACAGATGCTTTTGAAGTGCAAACTGTTCAGAGACAGGCATTGAAGTTCAATACATTTTCTTTTCAATACAATTGAGAACCATGCACCGTAAGCACACATAAGCAAGAAAGATGTACCTTATTTCTAGCTGGAGACATCAAATGGGAATGAAGCCCAGCACACACTGGGACAGTTGCAAGTCCTGCTCGCCCAACTGGACAGTATCTCCATTACTTTTTTCTGCATAAGGAAGAGATTCCTCCCCATTTTTCAGGGTGTAACTTGGACCCTGATAAGATATTACAACTATGAAAGAGATTTTATCTCTTTTTTTCTAAGAGTTTGAAGGATGTTTTATCTCCTTCTATACTTCCTTTGCTATTAACCAGTGTTGACACGGCTTTCCATTTCTTCTAGCTACAATCCTTAATATGCTTAAAAAAATAGAGATTTTTGATTAGGTGATCCATGGTGGACATTTAGCTTGATAACTCTCCTTTTTTAACCATTTGTCTTTACTAAAAAATTTCCAGCAAATCCTTTTCTTGTATCCTCTTGAGCTTCATAATGACTATATATAATGTTAATTAGATGACATGACATTTCATCCCATTTTTTCTATCTCTATTTGTTAAGCAAGCCATGCTTTCCTGTAACAGTTCTAGTGTTCTGTATCACCATGTCCTGGTGTCATGTACATCATAACTTTATAAACGCTCAAAAGCTTGTAATTCTTTCTGTTAGTTTTCATGCTCCTGACGTTTCTGCATAAACATATTAGTTTTCCCAATTATTCTTCATCTCAATTATCACTGCTGTAGTCTCCTACTTCCTCCTTTTCCCACTCCAAGTCTGTATGTAGGAGTCTAGCTTTTGATTCCCCATGCATATTTATCCCCAGTCCTCTCCAAATCAAATTTAAAGCTTTCTTCCATTTGATTCAATTGCCATCTAAGCATGGTTTGAGATCCATCTCATATTTCATAAGATTGATACCTATTTTAAAGCTCTTAAACAGTGAGTTGGTTTGGGTCAAATACCCAGGAATTGTTCTATGTTGAACTTATACTTGTTTTCTTACTTTCTTTATGCACACATTTTACTCCCTTTATACCTATATTCAGTTCAAATCACTCTCAGTGTTTTCTTGATTGTCTTTATAATTAAGGAAGACTGTTTGGAAACTTGTTGTTGAGTCTGTGTGAGGAAGTAGATTTAAAGGCCAAAGAAGAAAAAGATTTTTAATAAGAAATGGCAGTTGCCATTTAACACAGAACAGAACAAATGCACAATATCAAGGAAGAAAGAAATATATATTAGAGTCACAGCTGACAAGTGAAACAAAAAATAATTGTTTTAAGTATTTAACAAATGAAAGAATTGCAAGGCTCTGGACTGGTAAATTATGGCAGCTAGCTATTGAAGCAAAATGGTAAATAGCTTCATAGACTCTTGGGAAATAATTTGTTTTAATTGTGTGCAGTCATATTCAAATCAATATCTGAAAAATCCGTTGGGATGCAGAGAACTGGAGTAAATCAGAATTTCAGAGCAACTCAGATAATTGATTATTCTTTAAGGCTGACAGGAGATAAGACTTGCACATTTACATACATTTTTGTTTCTTCTATTATGAAATTTGCTCATATTAAATCAGTTTTGTTTACCATAATGATGAAAAGGCACTTAACATTTAAAACAGGTACAAGAAAAGACTGTTAATATTGGTGCTTGTGCTTTGTCTAAGTAATCTTTACTATTTCCATGGGTAATGGTCATCAGAATTTCATTATGCCCCACTCTCTAGATCTCAGTCATTGAAATTCCTTGCAAAAAAAGTATTGGACAGGCAATTATGGACCTGAAGTAGAATAACCTTTACCAACACAGTAAACATAGAGAAGAGAAATGAGGACACTGGAAAAGTTTTCTTGTACTTTGACAGATGTACCAGCTAGATAGAGATTTGCTTAACATACCCTGAATATTTTTTTTTTTAATAAATGTGTATGCACCTCATGAACAGCACCAGGAGGAAGAATTTTAGGAGCATCTTGACAGTTAAACTCAAGCATGCACCCACCAGAAAGCTCTGACTAAGCCCCCTTGGGTTTGTGATATCCACATGAGATATATGTTTGATGTGTTTTATAAATAAGATATCTGAGGGAGAGATCACTAAACTTTTCTTTCATGGCTAATGAACTTGTAGAGCATATTCATGAAATATGCTAGTCAAGTTTCTGTTTAAGGAATCTATTAAGATAATGGTATATTATTTTGCATGGGCCACACTATTTATCCAATAAAAAGTTTTGCAAAACTTAAAGTATTATTTGTGAATATTTTCCTGAGACTTATTTTTCAGTATTTTGCGCATTTCCTTTAGGCATGACTGTGAATTAAATTTAGCATGAAAGATGTTTGGCAATCAGAATTGTGTGCCTTTTTTTCATAGGTAAGTTTCTTGTCCTATCTATAATTCTGATACCTATCTCCCAGATAGGGATAAGGAAATATGTCCTGTTGTGTAGGACTATTTCCAGGCTTAATTAAATGTTTATAAAATAACGTATAATTAGCAGGTGTCATTAAAGCCAGTCAGAAGACAGGGAAACAAAACACAGTCCACTGGACTTTTAGCAAGGAAGGACAAGGTCCTGACTTGATAAAAAGCCTCAATAAATATTAGGAGAAGGACAATCTGTTTGTAAATGGACAAATATTGTCAGACATTCTATCTCAGTTACCATTATAATTTAATTCACAAATACTTGAGTTAGGTACTCTTATGTATACAACACACAGGAAGTAAAAATAGTGGGAAAGATCTGGGACAAGTAAAGTGTTTTTACCCTGTTCTGCCAAGTTTCACCGATCACAAGGCTGCTTTTGCCCTCGCAGAGCAATTTACAGGGAACATGATGGAGTATTAGGACCTTATTGAATAAAATTCAACTGAGAGCTATTTAAATGTGAATGCTTTGCCTACTAAGAGAAAAACTGAAGACAGTCAGGTTGCTTGCGCCAGCTGCCTTCAGACTGGCTTGCCAGCCCTTCATGGTATCACATATGTGAAGAATTTCACAATCCATGCAGAACATGTTGCCCAGACCTCCTTGATTACTTTAATATCAGGGGGTCAGGCTAATGAAAATCTCATGATAATGACTGGCAAGAAGATGGAAAAGACTGTGAATACTAAAAGATGTTCTAGTACACTTAAATTATGGGGGGGGAAATGATGTGGGAAGGCTGATGTGTCTATTTAACTTTTCTATGTTCATTTTTATCGTGTCTGCCACAAGAGAAACTGAGCATGTGATTTAGCAAAGCCATGCCCCAGCTTTCTGGCTGTAGATTGTCAGAGATGAGCCATTTTCTCAACTTTCTATCAACCAAATCAGTGTACTATTAATTAAAAAATCTACAGAAATTATACCTGAAAATTCCAGGCACACCATTTGTCATTCAGTTGGAACTGAAACAATGGCATGATAATAAAAGGACATTTCATTATAAACAGAGTAGCATTTGAAGTCTCCCTGGACTATCGAGTGATGAGTGCAGTATCATGAATGCCAACGCTTTTCTGTTGCTGATTTCATTACTTGTCTTCACTTGGGGATTAACAGGCCCCAAATTCACAAAATCCCCAAAGCCCCTTCAAAGTATTTTCTGTCTGACTGAAGCAAAGCAACCTTCTACAGGATTGGTGCAAGGTGTTTAGGGCAACTGCATATTGCCCTAAACATGCCTGCATGTCCATTCCTGTTAATACCTGCCTGGTTATACTTCCTGATTTTTACTGAGTAAATACTATTTAATCTATTTTTTGTGGTGTGTGGTGCTCCTAGTTAGGAATTTTGGTAGTTTTTTGTTTGAGGTTTTTTCCTGGGTTTTTTTTTTTTTGGGGGGGGGGGTGGTTTTTTTGGTTGTTGTTGTTGTTGTTTCTTTTTCTAACTGACAAATCACAAATAGAAATAAGTATCCAAGAGATAGAGTATTCCATTAGTCTCAAGAGATTAATTATAGAATCTTTATCCTAATTGTCTATAATGAAAGTGTGCTAATTTACATATCAATACCTTGTCTTTTCAGACATATTTTCCTAATGCTTTAATTTTTTTTGCAATTATTATATGGCTCTATTTTCTCTTTTTCATATTTAGTTACTTTTAGTATTTTAATAAAATAAACATAGGTGTCACATTTCCTTTTTTTCAGTGTCAGTCCCTCATCTGCCCAGGTATTAGCTTATACTGAAGCTAAGCACTAATTTTATCATTATTCATCGGACAGATTGTTTGGAAAATGGTCTTTTAACCTCCCTCCTTTGTAAAGTTGAAAATCAACTGCAACTACAGACAGCTTTCCAGAAAAATCAAATGTATGCACATTTCTTCATTTTCATTAAAAATGAATAGATCTCTCATTTTGCACATAGATGGATCTTTTTTGACATGTACATTTAGCAATGTACATTTATTTTTTACATTATTCACATCATCACTGTGGCAATGTGAAACTCTGGCTCTCAACGTGGTAATTAGTCCCTGGTCTTTCACAGCTTCTTGCACTGCTAGTTTTCTGAAACATTCATTTTGTCTCTGGGTTCCCCATTGTGAGTATTTATCTGTAGGGATGTTTTCACCATGGCCTTCATTATTATGGTATCTCAGCACCTGCATCCCACACTGGGTTCCATACCACAGGTCAAACATTATAACTCATCCTTTAAAAGAGCATGAGGGAGTAATGTTTTCATATGAAAGGAGGAGCAAAATATACATTCCTTTTAGATTATTTTTATTGTCTATCATGGAAACTAACCAGCAAGGAGAGAAGACAAAACACATGGAATTTGATCTGTGAATTAATGAGTACCACCTGTCTCTTGTGCTGTAATTTCAGCACCTTTCAAGAACTCTAGATTCTATCTATGGCTCATGTTCTCTCCCTTAATTTTGTCAATGTGTAGTACTTTTTCTCAGCAATAGATAGGCTTTTTGGACCACAGACGCATTATTATAATTTAAGAAAACTTCCAAATCACAAGAGTTTTGAAAAGGTCACAAGATTATACTTCATGTCACTGTTGTTGGTTTAATCATGCTAATTGACAATGCTTTAAAAAAAATTACTGGAAGAAAATTACTTGTGAAGCCAAGTCCTTTAGTGTTGTTTTTGGGGAACTGTGCTGTAGCCAGTGATCACGGTATTGTTCCCTGGGTGCTCGAGGGGAGCTAAGTGCTGCCCTGCATTTGCCTGCTGGCAGCTCGTGCTCTCTGTGCAGTGTCATGGCTTTTCTCGTGCACCCCTGCACCACTTCTCAGGCACACGTGTCCCCTTGGCAGCATTGGCTGCTCTCTGAGTAGCATGAATGAACACAGCTGTGCAAAAATGCTTTGGGGGCTGTTATCTGCTGAAGACTGGACTGATCAGCCCTCTTGCATTCAATAACGATCATGTAACTTTTGCAGGTGATGTGAACCAAAACACCACAATATAGCAAATTTGGGTAAATGCTTAAGGAGGTGGGCCAGGCAGTTTCTGTGGCAGGCAAGAAAACAAGTCTGAGAAGTGTAAATACAAGGTAGAGAAGCACACTGAAGCATACTGAGGACTCTCTCGGAGCCATTAGCAAAGAAAGTTTACTCTCTTGGGCTGCCTGTGTCCAGAGGTGGGGAGCTTTGCACATCAAAAGTGTCAGGCTTCATGATCTGTTTTTCTTTCTAAGGAAGAGAAGACTACTGACCCCAGCTTCTCATTAACCAAGTGGTTCAAGAAAGGGTAGCAGTGTTTTAGGAGCTATTTAGAAAGGAGCAAGCTGGCATGCTGTTGCCTCACTTGAATCTCTACATTATATCCATTGTGAAACTAAAGCTAACACATAAATCCCTTTAGAATATGTTTGTTTGCTTTTTCCATGAAGAAACAGTGGAGGCTCAGGAACAACGAGTTCCTTTATAGAGCTTTGACAAACAAAATTATTGAAGTTAAAGGGGGGAAAAAAAAACCCAGCTTCTGAAAAAGAACACTATATTATTCCTTCTTATTCATGTAGGATCACTCATGTTTTTTCCAATTTGTTTAATAAATGTGTAAAAAATAAATAAGTCCTTTAGTGTTCTGGTTTGCTACAGATTTGTTCAAATGTTGCTTTCAACTCATGAGCAATTTCAAGGCTGTAATGGAAAAGCTGAATCAGCTGTGAAATGTAACTTTTGACTTAATTATATTAATTGACATACCTATGTATAATTTTTTTGAGTATTTGGTATAATTGCTTCAAATGACATTTAATTTGTCACTTGAAGTACAATAATTAGAAACAGTTCATGAAAGAAAGTCGTTTCAACTTCAAATGAAGTATTTCAAAGGTATAATTACTTTGAATGTTATAATACTGAATAGCTACACTCACAGGGCTGGGGAGCCAACACTGTGAGTGTTAAAGTCTATGGACCAGTAGATCTCCTTTGCTACGCAGGCCAAATACTCACTTATTTGCAAGATTTGGGGGAATAGCACTATGTGAAAAGGAGAAACCACGTTAGTTTCTCCTCCCCGTAGGCTGTCCCTGCAGAAATGCTTGTCATCCAGATCTCATTAGAAGTCAATGGAAAACATTCCATCAAACTCAATGGGAGCTGAATTGATCCACAAGTTTATTTTTGGCTCCACTGGAGATGTTCAAGAGGCGAGTAGCTGGCTGATGGAACAGCTGCTTGATTTGAATAGTCCCCACTGAAATACTCCAGTGCAGAGCTGGGGTGGCTCCCAACGCTCTGCACAGCACCAGCCTCTGCTCCTTGGGGAAAGCCTCCACCTCCACCTCACCTCGCAAAGAGACAGGAATGCAAGACAGAGGGAAGAAACTAGCAGCACCCTTAATAATGTCAACTGGCAAGAACAGTGACATAGCCAGGAAGGTATTGCTCAACATTGCACAATACCTCTCACATAAAAATAAATAAATCAAAACCACAGAAAATTAAAGCAAGAAAAAGGAAGGTGAATTTCCTCTCCTGCTTTGGCCAAAAGATCCAGCCATTCCAAAGCTGGAGGCTCCACTCATTTGCAAGAAAAGCAACTGTAGCCCATGCCATGCCAGCTGGGAAGCAGTTCTCCAGGCACTGACAGGGAACTGTTTTCTTAAAACACTTGGTCAGACCTCTGAATGGAGCCTGTCCCTTGGAAATCTGAGTGATGAGAAGCCTTCTCAGCTTCTCAGCCTCAAGCACCAAGAAGATCAGGTGCTGAAATGTGATGGGGCAGTGCCATGGGTTCTCTGCCTGAGCTCTGCAAGCTCCTGAAGGACCTAACCCATACTGACCCAGTGAGTGTCAAGGACACAGCTGGAGTGAGGGATTTCAGCACTAGGAACAGGCAAACAATTTATTGAATTGCTGAACATAGCATTTTTGTGAAGTTTATGCTTTAGCTGAAGGTACAAGAGAGAGAACCTTTAAAAAGTATAAATCAGGGATAGCTGTGTTTTGATATTATCAATCTGAATGTTGGCCTAAAAGCTTTAAAGAAACTCCTAGGATTGAAACCATACCTAGAGACTTGAAAACCCTAAATACACCCAGGATGAATTTTAAAACTGTATGCCTACCTTCTGAGAGGGATTTTTCTTTGGATGACAAATCAAGTCAGAAGTTGTGCTGCAGGCAGGAGAGTTAGTTTTCAGGTGCCAGAAAACACAGGTCAGGTCTCAAGCTTCTCCCATCAGTCTTATTTAAAGTTATCCCTTTTCTCTGTCACTAAGTAATCGCCTTCTTCAGTTCTGTACAATATGAGTTACTGACACAGGAAAGGAGGAGTGAAAGGGTTCTTTGGAAGTCCTCAACCAACACTGCACTCTAAAGGAGTGTGTTTATGCCCTCACCTCTTGTCAGCTCTGGCTAAAGCCACTGATATCCCATTAGGTGCCTAATAGATCCAGACTGGCGTGTAAATACAGTTCTGTTCCTATACACAACTATATATTTTGTTTCCTTCAATGAATTTGTAATAAGAATCAAGGTTAATGTTTTATGCCTTTTGCAGTCTGCTACATATCTTTTGCATAGCAAATATTTGACAATAATATTTTTATTTTGGCATCCACACCAAACTTTCCCTATTAATCTTGGTTTCAGAGGAGCAGGCTCCCGCTGTGTGAGGAAAAGAGAATAGGAACAGCAGATTTGGGGAGATTTTTCTTCTGAACAGCCTAGTAATCTCTGAAAAGCTTAGTAATTGAGCCTTCATCAGAATTGCTCACATAAAAGCTAACACTGGTCTGGAGAAGCAAAGTGCAGTTCAGTTATAGCTAAAGGCCAAAGTAGCCAGGCGAGCTCAGGTTGATATCACTGTGTTCCAACAGCACAGCTGCATCAAATTGCTCTCTTCAGAACAGGAAGGACTGGAAGCTTGATTACAAGTGCTAGAGAGACAGGGAAACACAATCTCATCTGTACATTGTGTATGAGATCTCTTTTTCCCCTCAGAGAAATTTTTAGTGGAAGAAACTACTCCGCACCGGAGTCCTCTGCACCTGGTCCTCTGCAAACAGGTCTGGCTGTTTCTTTGTCAATATGATTGTGCAAAACAAACTGTGTTTTCAGAAAACAGTGAACTAGAGGCAAAACAGTTTTATTTTTGTCCATGAAAGTTGAAGTGTGTCACTCAGCTTTCAGACAACAAATGGGAATAATCTATACACAATGCTTCAGGATCTTGTCCCTCCAGCCTCTGACCTGCCTGAGCTGATTCCTATATTTGTATACTGATGAAATAAATTTAATTGGTTCTTGCAGAGGTAGATGTCCTAGCCAGTAGGACAACAGGTTCAGGGCCTTTGTGTTTTTCTTTTCTAACAAATTAAGCCTCTACGTCTACCTCACATACAATTTTTTTTAATTAATTTTTTCATTAATTTTTTTTTTCATTGATTTTCCATTTTAATAGGGTATCACAAAGAACTTTCAAAAGTACCAGGCTAAATATTATTTAGCTGTGTTAGTTTAAAAGCAAAATATTACATTGGCATAATCAAACTGAATTTGGGCATTTAATCTGATTTAATTTTTATTAGCCATTTTTAGTTTGGATTGTTATATTTTTGTTAGATTTTTGAGTAGTTGCCTAAGATTTCATTGTTTGTGCAGCATCCGAGCGTGAATAAGAACAGAAGGTTAAAAATGAACTTTAGAAAATTAAACAACCAAACAAAACATAGGGACACATTAAAATGGACAGTTTCAGAAATACTTTTTCCTTTGTATACCTATCAGGAATCTGATAATTTCAAATATTTATGTTTTATTTCCTTTTTTATCTTTCTTTTTCTTTTTTTCTTTTTCTCTCATTTTCTTTTTATCTTTTTTCTTTTTCTTTTTCTTTTTCTTTTTCTTTTTCTTTTTCTTTTTCTTTTTCTTTTTCTTTTTCTTTTTCTTTTTCTTTTTCT
>VZTH01014149.1:308528-319789 GCA_013397815.1 Aleadryas rufinucha | reverse complement strand
TTCCCTTCCCCTGTCCGTCCCCTTCCCTAAGACAGTCACTCCTGCAAAGCCAGCCAGAGAAGGATATGACATCAGTTAACAGGGAAGCCCATGGAGCTCCAGCTAGGTCATGACTAAAGACAAAAGCTAAGACTAAGACATCTCAGTTTTGTGATTGGAGTGGGGACACAAGCAAAGTGCCATGCCAGAGCACCATGGCTAGTGCCTCATTTCACTCAGTATTGATCTTAAAGGATGTGATATTTGCTCGCATACAGAAAATAAATTTATTTAAATTAGCTGACTCTTAACAATTCACACTGCAAGTATTTTGCTAGCATTCAACACTCTTTCTCACTCTCCTTTTTTTTTTTAAATCCCATGCCTTTACTACGTCCTGATAGTATTTCTCATATAAAGATGCATAATTTGCCAAGGCAAAAGAGTTTATTGCTGTGAGTTGGCTATGCTCAGCAGAGGTCTGCACAGTACACCACTGTACTTCATGTACTATAAGCCTTTTAGAGTGGAAATTTACTGTGGTATCTCACCTTGAGAAGAGAAGCAAAACAAACTTACTAGAGCAGTAATTTAAAGACTGAACTTTAAAAAGAGGGAGGAGAAATAAACCTCCTACCACTCCTTCTCTTAAATGGCCAAGATCATGTGAAAATCAATAGGCTGACCCCTTTCTTCTTTTTTTTTCTTAACACTGTAAAAAGTCCAGCTGCAGCTTTGTGCAATTGCTTTTAGCCAGAAACTGTTGTAGGAAGAGCGAGCACGTGTGTGATGGGATGGGGTGTGTGATGGGATGGGGTCAGTGGGCAGACCCCACCCTGGAGGGCTCTGAATGGCACAGCTGCTGCCAGTGCAGCATTCCTGAGGCCACCGGCTCCATCCTGCCCTCTCCGGGTGCCTATCTGCTGGCACACTCCTTGCTTACCTGAAGCATGAGCAGGCGTAGCTGGAGCTCCCTCACTGGCTTCTGTGGAGCAATTCTGAGCAAGGGAAACACGATCTGCAAGGAGGAATTTCCTGCCTGCTGCACAGACTTGCTTTATACATAGATTTTAACGCAATGTTGAAAAAAATTTCCTAAAGCCTCCATTTTCTGATCTCTTCTTTAAAAATTATATAAAGAAATCCAAGATATCCAAGAGATCCCACTGCAAAATTTGGAGCTTGTCTCTACTACAACAAGTACCAGTAGTCTATCCAAAAAACATAACATGAAGCTGCTGTCTTTACAAAGTCTGGAGGGCTTGTCAAAGAACAGATCAGCTGAGCCTGCAAAAGCAAAAAGTTAAAGCAAAAGTGCTCTCCTAACAAGAGATATTGAAATGGAGGTGAGAAGCGGAGGTTTAGGTAAGGAAACTGCAGAGTCCAGGAGCAGCCTGGCCAACTGAGAAGACCTAAAATAAGCTTTCCATTTTGAAAGGGGACTGGGCTGCACTGGCATGTCCCTGTGTGGAAAAAGAGGTTTCCCTGAGCTTGGATGAGGGTTGAACAGGGTTATTCATTCATGGCTGAGTGCGTATGACCAGACCTGTACATTTGCCAGCAACCTTTTTTAAACCAATTTTCTTAATAAGTAATTCACTGACATTGAAATTCTCCTCAGGAACATAGCAATAGTGATGCAAGTCATCAGGAGTCATGTGCCAGTTTTGGGATAGTATTACTGGATGAAATTTTAGGGAGTAAGACTCCTGATTGTGGTTAGCCAGTGTAAAGAGCATTTTCTGACGTATATGAGAACAAGATCACCAAATCCAAAGGGAAATTTGAAGTTAAGTTTCTGTGTCACAGAAAATTGAAATATTTGCCAGCATGGGAATTACTCCCTTGAAGAAAAAATGTCTAGAAATGCTTTATGGTCCAGTCTAAATCAGGACATTAAAAAAAAATTTAAAAATTACAAGTTTGGGACAGATAGGGAGTTGTTTTTCTACTCAGTTAAGCTGTATGTAGGTATCACTGATGCACTGCCAGCGCATCTTGTGGAGGCTGCATGTGAAAAGCATCCTTCTACCAGTCTTACTAAATAAACAGAAGCAAATTTTGAGATTTCAAATTTTAAAAATACTGCAAGGGCTATTTCCTTGTTCTTCCTTTCCCCCTAGAAGTCATTAAAGTCTGAAGCAGTAGATCTGGACAGAGAACTGTGGCTCAGTCCAGCGAATACCTTGTTAATATGCTCCAAGTTCTATGCAAGGCTGGCAGAAATACTTCTCTGTAGCTTGTATAATACCCAAGTGCATTTTTTTTCATTGCAAGATTGATATAAACTCTTTTGATTAAACAAACACTTGTGCAAGAAAGAACTGGAAAGCAGCTATTTAAGAGGAAAATTAATGGCTTATAAAGGTTTCTATTGAAATGTATGCTACTGTGGCTCCGGGTATTACTTTTTTAAAAGGAAAGGTAAAATAAAATTCTACACATATTTTAAGCTGCTCCCATGAATTAATGTCCAAGTGTAAGACCAAGGTGTTAACAGTCACAAAACAGAGGAGCTGTTCTCACCCTTGGAAAGCTGACGTGCTCTGTGGCACCTTTCTGAGAACAAAGGTGTGGGTTTGGGTTTGTTAAATACTTTTATTCAGAAACTTAAATGAGTGAACCTTTTAAAAGAAAACCACAGAGAAAAATAGCAAATTCACTTTCGTCACAGGGCAACAGGAAAATGACTACTTTAATAAGAAGCAAACATAAACCACTTATTATGTTCTTTCATGTCTTTATATTGTTTCTGAATGACAAAAATTACTTAAAAATTGTTTCCTGAAGTAAAAGAAAATGTGACATCAGAAGCATCATTCTCATTTCTGCTAAAAGCAGCAGCTGCTGACATGCTGTTGGCACTTCTTAAATTTATGTTCAGTTCTGTTGATAGCACTGAGGAACAGGATGTATTTTCTAATAGTAAGGGAGAAAATGTTAGTGCTACTGTAGTTTATGAGTCGCACAAACAGTGGTTAGTGGAAGTAGTCTGTATGCTGCCTTGGCTTGTTATTGCCACTGGGAGTCTGTGGTATAACTGTGTGTTGGGAGAAGGATTACTCCAACCATAATGGATCCCTGGTGGAAAGTTGGACATTATGTAAGGAATGAGAATTGGGCTCCACATATGTAACAGAGAGAGCTTAGATCATAAACAGTATATAACCAGTGCAAACATTAGAAATGAAAGAATATTTAAAAAAAAAAAAAAAAGAAAAGAAAGTAAGAAAATAAAGATTATTCAGTTTGTACAAAGCTGAGCTCAATAACAGTAATAAGAAGGCATTCTTTATTAGAGCACTTTATACATTGGTTATACAGAAGATTTACTTGTTTGTTCTCCAGTTAGTTCTTCTGGCTATTTGGTTTGCTTAGTTTGATTCTTTAGGACAGGGTTTATGGGATTTATTGCCCCAGAATCTGGATTCCCTGGAGGTGAAGAAAGGGAGACTGAATCCCCCATTAGAACTGGGAGGATTGTTAATATCATTCACTTACTATTGGTACTGCTTCTTCCTGCACAACCAAGGGATTCTCCAAGTCTCCTTATGCCTGTGGATAAGACAGTAAAAAGAGGAGAAATAAAAGTGTTGTTTTGAGCCCTGGATCTGGGAGCATCACTGTGCTGTTGTGTTCCCCAGGGAGCTGCTGTGGAGCAGAATGATATTGCACAACCATCAGCCTCCACTGCTGCAGGACTGCTCACTTCCAAACCATTAAGAACTGTTTTTTCCTCAGCTTATTTCCTTAGTAAATTAAATTGTAATTGTGGTTTACAGATGGGTGGCAGCACTTATATTTGCCTGCTTGCATTCATAACTATATGTTGGTTCAGCTATAGGGCTGTGGCTGGGCAGCAAGCAAGAAACTGCCTTCCTTCTGTGGATGCTTGTTCTGGGGAAGGTGAAACCTCAGCAATAGGGACTGTGTTATCCAAAGGCATTCGAACCTGGTCAGCAGGGAGAAGCCTACAGCAATGGGGAATGTCCCTGTCCTCTGCCCTGCCTGCACTGCAGCAGGAAATGTCTGAGAAGAACAGGGAGCAATGTCTTCACTGCAGGGGTGACAGAGGGAACACAATCCTATGGGCCAGGAAGGGACTGGGTAATTTATTGCAACTTTGGAAACTACCAGAAATTGATGGATGGAGCAAAGACTGGAGAGAAGGAGCTCTGCTCCAGTAAGCTAGAGAGAACAGTTATTTTTGAGTCTTGCAATTTCCTTTGTTGAATATCCCATGTCTCAAGGGTTGTTTGTGGTCTTAAAACTTATCTGTAGTAACTGGATGTCCTCTTGGGTGCTTTCTCAAGGACAAGCCTTCTGGCGAGTCCAACAAGAGGACACACCACAGCATCACTAACAGAGGAACCACTTCCAGCAGGTCAGAACAATCACCTGTTAGACAGATGTAGGACCTATAATGGAGGAGTGTGCTGCCTTTTTTTAGCATCAACAAGCCTTCTCTGAAGTCTCTTTAAATGTAGATGTAGACCATGTCTAAGTAGATTAACACACAAACACAAGGTCAGGTGACTTTAGGACCCTGCTATTCATCTGGAGAAAGTTCATGGAGAAAAGTTATGAGGGAAGGGAGCAGTTAAATATGTGAGCTGATATTTATCTTAATAAAACTGAGCCTAGCAAAAAGTGGGAAGTAACTACCAGAAACAGGAAGATCTGGTGAGGAAGGAAATCACCTGCCCCTTGGGAAAGACAGCTGTTGGTTTATGCATTGTGTTTTATTTTGGACTTTGTTGATTCCACTGTTATGCAGCGTTTGGATGAAGACCTTGAAAGGATTAAAGCAGTGATGTTTAACCTTTCCAGGGAGATTCAGAGAAGCTAGCAATCTGGAGAGACCATTCCTGCAGTAGCAGGAACAGTGTTACCCTTCAAAAACTGAATTTATGCCCAGAAAGAACTGAAAACTGTGGCTTGGAGAGATCAATAAGGTCAATAAGGTCACAGGGAATAAAGTTCTCAAAAGTTTCCTGGTCTTACTTGCTCGATCTTCTCACTTGCCTGAGGCCTACTCCATCAGCATTTTCTCAGGATGGTGAAGCTATGAGCAGCATACTGTAAGACAGTTCTGCTGTGATTAAATGTAAGGAAATACAGGGCTGTCAGTTGTCAAGGCACTGCTGGTATTTTAATTTGAAGTGTCACTCAGACTCCTTGAGTGGCTTTGCACTGCTATTGAATAAAATTGGAAAGGAAAGAGTTTTGCGAACAGAGAGAATTTGCCCAGTGGGCTGGAAGAGGAAAGGTTTCAGAAGCAGGCATTGGGTTTAGAGGACCCAGCCTGACCTTGCTACCCTGAGCTGATTTACCTATCTGCAATGTTCCTCCACCCTCACCTCCCTAAAACTATCCATTTTGCACCAATGCAATTGCCTGTGCAAGGACTGGCACAGTTTAGTTCCCAATGAATCACATAAAAACTGATTTAATGAAGTGTCCCTTGATCTTATGCGTATTACTGAGGAAGGGTTTTTCCACTTGCCTGGGGCTTTCTGAAAAGGCTCAATTGCTTTTCCACCTGAATTATTTTCTAGCTTATTCTTCTAGCATTGGTTTCTAATGAACCTTTGACATTTATCCTCATATCTTTCCACCCTCGAATTCCTAACTTCCTCTCTTTCCTGAGGTGAAATTTTATCATTTTCTTTATGAGGTAAAAGAGAAAAAAAGAGAGAAATGCTCCAAGAGCTAGCAGCTTCTTCTAATTCTTTCTATTATGACAATATGACAGATTCTTGCACTTCCCTGGCTCCCAGTGGGAATACCAGGCTCTGAGGAGACAGGAAGAGGGGTATAAAGACAGAAGGCATTTACTCTTAGCAGTGATTTTTCTAATGAGAGTTTTTAGTGGTGACATTAACAAACTGTTCTCCTGAAGAATTTCCTGGGGGCTTCAGTGTCACTACATGCAGCATCAGCTAGGTGACAATCTCTCACTGCAACCCCACTCACTGCAGAAACAGCATCCTCAGCAGGAGTGGGTCTGTACTCTCATTTTTGGCAGACAGATAGTGAATGCTGAGTGAAGTGAACAGCACAACAGCTTTCTTATAGGTGTTTGTTTACATCTTTTAATTGTTATTTTCAGTGCAGGGGACATTAAAAAAGAAAGAAAGAAAAAAAGAACAGCCTCATATTAAGGGATTTAAACATTTTTTGCAGAGCCCAATTAAACTTCTAAATCTGTACTCTAGACAGTTAAGCCTTGCAATAGGTAAGATGAAGTGTAGAGAAGTCAAGGGATTAATCCAAGGTCAGTGACAGAGTCAGAAGCAGCCCCCAGGGGGTTCACTCCACTCCTCTGCTGGTGGTAAATCATTGACAGTAATTCCAGTCTGGCTAGCAGATTTCTCCCAGTCTGAGACCAGGGAGAACAGGGAACTGGCTTTGAATCTCAGCCATCTTTGTCTGGTCAGCAGAAAGCTTTTAGCTCCTGATGACAATTGCTTTATGTATTTAATTATCATAGCCCTTTTTTGTCACAACAACTAGGATTAATGCTGATTTGGTTGAGGAAACACAAAGAGAAGCAAGAAAAGCCAATGCATATAAAGAATAGCTGGCTGTGGAATGGGCCAAAAGAGTCAATCTACCTGCCTGAAACCTCTTTGTAGGAGCTGCATCAGGAAAACAATTACCTAAATAAAAAGGTGCCAGGTTCAGATACTTGGAAAACCTGTTTTTAAAAACCAAGGGCTCCATGAATTTGTCATAAATCCTCTCACAACACTCTGTGGTCTGCCCATTTGTGACATCAGCTAAACAGTCTGCATCCTTACATAGGTGCATAGATCTTGCACAGCCCCACCACTGAAGAAGCCCCTCAAGCAATGTCCCAGCTTGCCCCTGGGGCACAGGCACGCACTGGAGTCCTGCAGGAGATGATATTGTGGCGAGTCCTTGGCACTTGAATTTTGGGAGCAATAATTTGACCTGTGGTATGGTTTTGTTTTTTTTTTTTGAAAGAGCTTCCAAGTTCTATTTGACTTTCTACCCCAATCTTGGATGTCTCAGACCTTCAAAGTCTGAGAAACCTATTTTCCATCTTGCTTGCTCGTGATGCTTATTATAAACCATACATTAACAAGTGATTAAAATTGCACTACAGCAAGTATGCAAGTGTAAATCTGAATGATGCATGATTACTGTGAGCCAGCAGACATGTAGAAATAATTGGCCTTTAAAGTTCATTAGTCAGTTTTATTACAAATAGTGCATTTGCATGATGTTTGTAAATTTATGCACCAGCGGCCAAAAGTGATGACAGCATTCTACTGACTAGGAAAGCAATTACAAAAAGCGCATCCATTATTTGAAATGTCTATGCAAAACACTTGTTTTAATAATTGGTCATAGTGTTTCAGTTCTTGGAGTGAGAGCTGCTAAACTCTTTAGTTACAGGAAGTGGCATAGCCAGACGAAGTGCCCCAAAATGCAGAATGATTGCTTCCAAATTGTTTTTATTGTTGATTCACCCTCACCCTCCGTATGTCTGAGTTAGAAGTACAGAGCTTCTGAATGGGATGCTGTTAGATTTACCTTTTCCTTTGGTGGCTAAAGAGCCTCTCTCACTGTCACAGAGGATTTAGCTATATAGTGCTCTTCTCTATATGTGAATCCAGTGAGAACTGAAAGATAACTGGGGAGATTGTAGAGGTTATAGTGGCATTAGCACTGATCTGTTCCTCTCTGGGCTTGATGAGAAGAGTAGTAGTGGAGATAAAGAGGAAAACAGTTTGAGGAATAACATGGATTAGTTAGTGAGAGAAGCTAAACCCCATCTCCCATATATTTTCTTAGCTATTACTGCTATTTTTAATCTAGCACATTTACTTTCCAAATTCTAGAAAGTGACCAGAAATTTCTGGGTCATTTAAAGAAGAGATTAAGGTCTATGTGTGATTACACTGAAGTGCTGCATGTCCAAGCTGCCTCCAGACAAGGACAGCTTCAGCATCTTTTCCATTTCCAGGTTATCTGTGGTTCCCAGCTAAGGAGCCACATACATTGTGATACCAGAACTGATACATTACTGTCAGCTTGAATGTGTTTCCTAATCACTTGCTCATCTCAGCTCCAGTGTGAGACAATTAACACACCATATGCTGCACTCTCCATTAGCCAGTGTGTTTGACAGTGCTCCCGAATGCTGTGCCTGACACAGCTCTTTATGCGCTCGTGCACAGCTGCATTAATAAAATCTGAGGAGGCAGGTGTGTATGTGCATATATAGATGTACACAGGCGTGCGTGGCAGCTTGGTTATAGAAATGGGAAACACTCACAGCAGGAACAAACCGATGACGGGTGAACCATAAATGGTTCAGTTGAGAGAAACTTACAAAGACTTGAAGGGTTCTTTGAAAGAGGATTATATGCTCCTAAGATTTCCATTATTTCACTGTAATGGAAAAAAAAATCTTGCGTTAGGTTAAAGATCTAGTAGCATTCTGCTCTGTGAAGAGAATATCTCACATTATCAAATCAAATACAGCCCTTCCAGTTAAATTGCTTCATTGTTTATATTCATTAAAATTTGAACTGTAACACAGAAAACTTCCAACAGCTGGAAACCTGAGCTTCAAGAGCAAATTCCTAAATTTGTGATAATAGCAAAAAATGGGAGCTACTGCTCTGTGCTACATTTTGTTCCCTTCTTGCTATGCACTCCACAGCTTAATTGTCAGGTAGACTGTAACAGGTAATAGTTGTGCAAGGCATAAATGCCACCTGGCTGCACTGTAAAGCACTCTTACAACCAAGTGGGTAAAGTGCTGTTGGCCACACGACACCCAAAAAGCTACTTCTGTTACTTGAAGTGCTCACCTTTAAAGTAGTTTCTTATCCATCAGTGCTTTGACTAATGAAGATGTTAGAAAGAAATTCTTTACTCGGAGAGTGGAACAGTTTGTCCATAGAAATTCTGGATGCCCCATCCCTGGAAGTGTTCAAGGCCAGGTTCAATGGAATTTTGAAGATGTCCCTGCCCATGACAGGGGGGGTTGGAACTAGAGGATCTTTAAGGTCCTTTCCAACCTTAACCATTCTGATTCTGTGGTTCCAAGGCACTCTGCAGGTGCATGCTGCAGTGGTTCTCCCAGCATCATGGGCAATTCTATGGCCATGTCACCTTCTGAGCTGTGTTTTATGTTTCCATATGCCCTATAAAGAACTAGTAGGATTTTTCGCTTTTTGAGCAAAAATGTTAGGAGTATCTGATATCAGAGTTGCTTTTAGTTTGTCAAATTAGCCAAAGCTAAGCTCGCTTGAGGTTAAGGATTATATATATAAAAAAAAATAAACAGAAACTCCCTTCAGGATATCCCATCAAAGACACTTTTCAATACAAGGGTGAATTTTCAGTCTAAGTTTTATCCTGATCTTCTCAAGTTAAATTTGATCTTCTCAAGTCCACTTACTAGTCCAAATACAATGTAGTCACAAATGCTCCAAGTGACATATGGGGTGTCAGTGCCCCATGTATAGAAGTGATGGAAATGTCCTGGGCTGAGCGATCCAGTACTGAGGGATCACAGTGTGGACAGCTGCACTGTGCTGCCTGCAATGCCTTTTGGATAAGCAGGCTTGATAAATTGATGCTTAAACCTGATGACCATTCATTTAATAACTAGGTGGGGTACAGAAAATGAATGCTGTCTCTTTTGCAAAAGGAAACACTTTACTTGGGCATGAGCCATGACTGTTGTGGCTAAAGGATGACATTACATATTACTGTACATTTTGTGTTTTCACCACAAGGGAACAGATGAGTATCTGTACAAACACAAACACAGCTGAAAAATGCAGACTCTCATTTCAGATGCTTCAAGTGTATTCACTGGGTAATCATTACAAGCAAGGAAAATCTTTTGCCTTTTTTACCTTACAAGGTTTTCCAGCAGCATGACCTTGTTTTAATTGCATGGAGGCTCTTATCATAGGAAAAGATTGATATAGATACAGTGAATCATTTCAGCCTGATGTTGAAGTCATCATCTCTTAAGTTACTAACAAAATTCCCCTTGCAAAATTGCTATGGCTGTTTGTCTTTTTGTCTCGCTTTTAGAGTAGGCTGCTCTTCTCACTTAAATCTCTCATGCAATAGGTGTTTTCTAATCCTGGCTTTTCAGTAAGGGGAAAAGACTGTTCTCCAGGTGAAGGATTTTGTCTTGTGAAAGCACAATGAGCATCAGAAACTCATTTGTTGCATAGATAAATTTTTATCAGGCTTGAATTGAATTGATTTTCTGCTGTATAGATGTTTGGGCATTCTTTGCTTTTTTCTTTTTTTGTAATGGTAAGCATTCTCTAAAAAGTATCTTCAAGTAATACAGTAGATATAAAAAGAAAAGAGAGACTAAAGGGACATGCTTTATTATCCAAAGGTTAGACTGAATTTAGGACAATTTGTGAAGGCTGCATTTTATCATGGAAACCTTTTATATACACTGATCTAAGAAGGTTTTTCATGGAACAGGTTAGGAATGGCACTCCCCAATTTAATGATCCCACCTTTCCCAACTCTCCAAAACCACACACCACCCACTCGCTCCCCCTGCTTTCTCCTTCCTTTTCCCACTCCGGGTCTGGACTTGAGAATTGGAGACACAGAAAGGTGTAAATTACAGGTTGAGATAAGAACAATTTACTGGAAACAGCAACAAGGTAAGAAAACGAACAGTAACAGCAGCAATATTGATAACAAAAGTGTACCAAAAAAAGAGGGTGATTGTTGCAGTTGCCCAGCCCTCGAGTGGGCTGTGGTCCTCAAATGCCCATCAGGCCCTGGCTATCCAATGGTGGGATCTCCAGGGCTCAGAGGACAGCCCAGAAGGCAGGTCCGGGGGCGGTACTGAGGTTTAAGGTAACTGCCTCCATCTAGAAAGTTCTCCCCTGTTCGATACCCCATTGGTTCTCTGTTCCAGTTCCCTCCTCCTCATTCTCCCCATTGGTTGTTGTTCTGTTAACTCTGCCCCTACTGTTGTTCCCTATTGGTTGTTCCCCTTTCCTCCTCCCCTAATTCCTGCACTATAAGAACCCTGGACACTTCTCTCAGTTCGCTCTTTGTCCCTGGACCCTCTGGGGTAATAAACCTTCTGGAACCCATACAAAGAGTCTCTCTCACTTCTCCACCTCTGCGGACGCTCGCCTTCCACCGGCAGGTTGGGGATTGCTCCCTCAGCTGAGGAGCCAGCCACAAACTGCAGCAGCCCTACTGATGCCTGCAGGAAGGACGCTGTGCCTCCTTGGGCGACCCAA
>VZTH01014149.1:264684-308390 GCA_013397815.1 Aleadryas rufinucha | reverse complement strand
CCAAGTGACATATGGGGTGTCAGTGCCCCATGTATAGAAGTGATGGAAATGTCCTGGGCTGAGCGATCCAGTACTGAGGGATCACAGTGTGGACAGCTGCACTGTGCTGCCTGCAATGCCTTTTGGATAAGCAGGCTTGATAAATTGATGCTTAAACCTGATGACCATTCATTTAATAACTAGGTGGGGTACAGAAAATGAATGCTGTCTCTTTTGCAAAAGGAAACACTTTACTTGGGCATGAGCCATGACTGTTGTGGCTAAAGGATGACATTACATATTACTGTACATTTTGTGTTTTCACCACAAGGGAACAGATGAGTATCTGTACAAACACAAACACAGCTGAAAAATGCAGACTCTCATTTCAGATGCTTCAAGTGTATTCACTGGGTAATCATTACAAGCAAGGAAAATCTTTTGCCTTTTTTACCTTACAAGGTTTTCCAGCAGCATGACCTTGTTTTAATTGCATGGAGGCTCTTATCATAGGAAAAGATTGATATAGATACAGTGAATCATTTCAGCCTGATGTTGAAGTCATCATCTCTTAAGTTACTAACAAAATTCCCCTTGCAAAATTGCTATGGCTGTTTGTCTTTTTGTCTCGCTTTTAGAGTAGGCTGCTCTTCTCACTTAAATCTCTCATGCAATAGGTGTTTTCTAATCCTGGCTTTTCAGTAAGGGGAAAAGACTGTTCTCCAGGTGAAGGATTTTGTCTTGTGAAAGCACAATGAGCATCAGAAACTCATTTGTTGCATAGATAAATTTTTATCAGGCTTGAATTGAATTGATTTTCTGCTGTATAGATGTTTGGGCATTCTTTGCTTTTTTCTTTTTTTGTAATGGTAAGCATTCTCTAAAAAGTATCTTCAAGTAATACAGTAGATATAAAAAGAAAAGAGAGACTAAAGGGACATGCTTTATTATCCAAAGGTTAGACTGAATTTAGGACAATTTGTGAAGGCTGCATTTTATCATGGAAACCTTTTATATACACTGATCTAAGAAGGTTTTTCATGGAACAGGTTAGGAATGGCACTCCCCAATTTAATGATCCCACCTTTCCCAACTCTCCAAAACCACACACCACCCACTCGCTCCCCCTGCTTTCTCCTTCCTTTTCCCACTCCGGGTCTGGACTTGAGAATTGGAGACACAGAAAGGTGTAAATTACAGGTTGAGATAAGAACAATTTACTGGAAACAGCAACAAGGTAAGAAAACGAACAGTAACAGCAGCAATATTGATAACAAAAGTGTACCAAAAAAAGAGGGTGATTGTTGCAGTTGCCCAGCCCTCGAGTGGGCTGTGGTCCTCAAATGCCCATCAGGCCCTGGCTATCCAATGGTGGGATCTCCAGGGCTCAGAGGACAGCCCAGAAGGCAGGTCCGGGGGCGGTACTGAGGTTTAAGGTAACTGCCTCCATCTAGAAAGTTCTCCCCTGTTCGATACCCCATTGGTTCTCTGTTCCAGTTCCCTCCTCCTCATTCTCCCCATTGGTTGTTGTTCTGTTAACTCTGCCCCTACTGTTGTTCCCTATTGGTTGTTCCCCTTTCCTCCTCCCCTAATTCCTGCACTATAAGAACCCTGGACACTTCTCTCAGTTCGCTCTTTGTCCCTGGACCCTCTGGGGTAATAAACCTTCTGGAACCCATACAAAGAGTCTCTCTCACTTCTCCACCTCTGCGGACGCTCGCCTTCCACCGGCAGGTTGGGGATTGCTCCCTCAGCTGAGGAGCCAGCCACAAACTGCAGCAGCCCTACTGATGCCTGCAGGAAGGACGCTGTGCCTCCTTGGGCGACCCAATAGCGTCAGGTGGTTTACTTGCAAAATGGTCACTGAGCCTGACCAGACATGACAGAACACAGCCACAGCTGGTGGTACCTACTCTGACAGCTGCATCCACCACTCCTATTCCCGAGTGGAAACCATGCCCCTTCTCCAAAGTTACAAGGATTAACTTTTCCCCTTCCTCTGGCTGTGACATAAAATGGCATTGAATAACAGAATGTCTTGACCACACCCCCTCCTGCTGATCTGGGCCAGAACTGGAACAACAGCTCATACATTGTACNACATTACATATTACTGTACATTTTGTGTTTTCACCACAAGGGAACAGATGAGTATCTGTACAAACACAAACACAGCTGAAAAATGCAGACTCTCATTTCAGATGCTTCAAGTGTATTCACTGGGTAATCATTACAAGCAAGGAAAATCTTTTGCCTTTTTTACCTTACAAGGTTTTCCAGCAGCATGACCTTGTTTTAATTGCATGGAGGCTCTTATCATAGGAAAAGATTGATATAGATACAGTGAATCATTTCAGCCTGATGTTGAAGTCATCATCTCTTAAGTTACTAACAAAATTCCCCTTGCAAAATTGCTATGGCTGTTTGTCTTTTTGTCTCGCTTTTAGAGTAGGCTGCTCTTCTCACTTAAATCTCTCATGCAATAGGTGTTTTCTAATCCTGGCTTTTCAGTAAGGGGAAAAGACTGTTCTCCAGGTGAAGGATTTTGTCTTGTGAAAGCACAATGAGCATCAGAAACTCATTTGTTGCATAGATAAATTTTTATCAGGCTTGAATTGAATTGATTTTCTGCTGTATAGATGTTTGGGCATTCTTTGCTTTTTTCTTTTTTTGTAATGGTAAGCATTCTCTAAAAAGTATCTTCAAGTAATACAGTAGATATAAAAAGAAAAGAGAGACTAAAGGGACATGCTTTATTATCCAAAGGTTAGACTGAATTTAGGACAATTTGTGAAGGCTGCATTTTATCATGGAAACCTTTTATATACACTGATCTAAGAAGGTTTTTCATGGAACAGGTTAGGAATGGCACTCCCCAATTTAATGATCCCACCTTTCCCAACTCTCCAAAACCACACACCACCCACTCGCTCCCCCTGCTTTCTCCTTCCTTTTCCCACTCCGGGTCTGGACTTGAGAATTGGAGACACAGAAAGGTGTAAATTACAGGTTGAGATAAGAACAATTTACTGGAAACAGCAACAAGGTAAGAAAACGAACAGTAACAGCAGCAATATTGATAACAAAAGTGTACCAAAAAAAGAGGGTGATTGTTGCAGTTGCCCAGCCCTCGAGTGGGCTGTGGTCCTCAAATGCCCATCAGGCCCTGGCTATCCAATGGTGGGATCTCCAGGGCTCAGAGGACAGCCCAGAAGGCAGGTCCGGGGGCGGTACTGAGGTTTAAGGTAACTGCCTCCATCTAGAAAGTTCTCCCCTGTTCGATACCCCATTGGTTCTCTGTTCCAGTTCCCTCCTCCTCATTCTCCCCATTGGTTGTTGTTCTGTTAACTCTGCCCCTACTGTTGTTCCCTATTGGTTGTTCCCCTTTCCTCCTCCCCTAATTCCTGCACTATAAGAACCCTGGACACTTCTCTCAGTTCGCTCTTTGTCCCTGGACCCTCTGGGGTAATAAACCTTCTGGAACCCATACAAAGAGTCTCTCTCACTTCTCCACCTCTGCGGACGCTCGCCTTCCACCGGCAGGTTGGGGATTGCTCCCTCAGCTGAGGAGCCAGCCACAAACTGCAGCAGCCCTACTGATGCCTGCAGGAAGGACGCTGTGCCTCCTTGGGCGACCCAATAGCGTCAGGTGGTTTACTTGCAAAATGGTCACTGAGCCTGACCAGACATGACAGAACACAGCCACAGCTGGTGGTACCTACTCTGACAGCTGCATCCACCACTCCTATTCCCGAGTGGAAACCATGCCCCTTCTCCAAAGTTACAAGGAGTAACTTTTCCCCTTCCTCTGGCTGTGACATAAAATGGCATTGAATAACAGAATGTCTTGACCACACCCCCTCCTGCTGATCTGGGCCAGAACTGGAACAACAGCTCATACATTGTACCAGTAGCAACTTACCAGGTTTTGGTAGGATGTCTGGAAGGCAAAGTCAATACTTGTTAGTAGAAATATGAATAATGGAGTAGCCCATTAAATCCTATTTTCTGTGAAATTTCTGTTTAGACCACTAGTTGTAGCATTCCTGATAGATTTGGATACTGCATTTGCTGTTCAGGACAAAAGCTTTTTCTCTTCATGCAGTCTTCAGCACACTTTATTTCCTGCTGTGTAATAATGACACTCTAAAATACCTCATTAATCTGGACGGATACTTACCGTTCTCAGAGCACCATCTCTTTAGCAACCACAACTAGCAAATAAAAGACCTTCATTTACTGCTATCATCCCAGTTTAAAGAAGTTTTTAATGTCTTCACAGTTGCTCTATGAAGACTGTCAGAAATTTTCAAAGCTGTAAGCTGCTTTACCTTTACTTGTCAAATTGGAAATAAACACACAAATCTTTTTTAGTGAGTTTGTCATGTCTTTTTCAAATAAAACCTTGGTATGTGCTACATTCCCAACCGCCTTAATCACAGCTGTTGGGCAGGCGGTCACTGTGTGCTCTTGCCTGCAGCCTCTTTGGAGCATCACACTGTGTGTCAGTTCACCATGTCCTGGCCAAGGCCATTAGGTCAATTGATGGGACTGCCAGACATAAAATAAAACAGCCACCCTGCAACTTGGCTTTTGTAGAGAAAACCTAAGCAAAGGCAATTTCGTTTTCTTTTCCTAAAGACTTTAATTTGAGGTGGGAGTCTGGGAAGAGGAGGTGGGGTGGAAGGAGGAAGTAGGGGGATGTAGGTCCAAACCCAGAGCCTGGACCTTAGGGCATCTTGCAGCGGGGAGAGCTTCTCTCTTCTTGGCAGGTCCACCCTTGACCTCACTACAACCAAAGTCCAATGATGTTTCAAGCTTACACCACACTACTTCATCCTAATGTTATGCAGATCCTTTTTTTTTTCTTTTGTTGTGAATGAACTTTGTTTATAGTGATTGCACACACACAAAACCCTCATTATTGTTTCAGATTTTTTCTTTTTAAATTCCTACACTGCTGTCCAGAAAACCCTATAGGAACAGAATGCGAACATCTGGGCGTCGCTCCAGACTGGCAGCCTGGTTATAAAGGGGTGAAGGAAAGGGTTTTTACAAACTTCAGTAAACAGTTACTTTAGTTAATAGTCCAAATCTTGATTATTCACCCCACTGTGACTTACACTGTTTTTTGGGAGGGTTGTATTATATCCAGACTGAAGGCAGGAGGTTATGTTTCTGCTGAACTCAACAAAAGGTGGATTGTGCACTTGTAGTACAGTCGCTTTGAATAGAATCTGGACCCATATGTAGAAACTGTTCTGGTCTCTAATTAAAGACTAGTATCTCTGCACTGCACACTGAGCTATTTTGAGGCAGTGAGAATGCCACAGCAGGGAGTGTACTTGGAGAGTTGGTACTGGAAGCCTTGTTACACCCTGCATTAAAGATATGTGAGTAACTGTGAAAGCTTCAACTTCACCTGAAACTGTTCCTTTCTGCTCCTTTATTCCTCTTTTTTTTTTTAAGGACAAAAAAAGCCCCACAAAACCAACCAGAAAACACCAACAAAACACCAGCAGGGGAAAAAAAAATAAAGAAACAGAACCTAAACCCCAAACATTTTCAGCAATTAAATCATGTGTTGGGTTTGAAGCCTCTTTAAATTCTCATTGAAATAAATAAAATGTAGGAACAAGGCTTTCAAGGATATTTAGATGATGCTTACAGAAGAGGAGCTAATTGTGCTGATGCCTCTGTCTAAAGCAGAAGGTTTGTATTTTCTGTCTTCCAGAAAAATTTTTACCTTTCCCAATTTCCCTATCACTGCAGTCACTTGCACAGTTTTCATGTGGATCATTTGTAAATGTTAGAACAAGTAAAGTGTTAGAACAAGTAAAAATCTTCTGGTCTGACTTCCCTACTCTAACAGGCTACTTCAAGCCTTTAGGACTCTTACAGGCCAAATAAAAGAGAGACTCTCATAGTTACATCCTCCAAAATATTTTTAGTTTGAGTCATGTGAACATTGAGCTTGGTTAGCTCTAGCCAGTGAAAGGGAGTCCAGTCAAATCCAGCATCAAATGCAAAGACTGCAGAGTACTTCATCTCATGTATCTCTAAACGTTGCAATGTTTTCAGGTCTCTATATCAGATGGTTAATGCTATTTGAGCTAAATACAAAGGGATCAAATCATTTGTTTCAACAGTGATGATCATGAAAAAAGACTGCATTTAATTTTAAATTTGTATTCATCATGATTAAACTAGGAGTTTCTGGCTTTAATCGAGCCTTTTGCTGAATAGATTCAAGAATATTTCATTATTTAGCTTAATAGGAACAAAATATCCTTTTTACGATATGTCTGGTCTTCTTTCAGTCTTCATTTTGAAAAGCTTAGTCAAAATCTTTATATAAGGCAAGTTGCTCTGTACTTGAAGTACTCTGGCTGAGAAGGTTAGGATGACATGGAGCAACATGCCATTTTGAAGGCAGCCCCCCTATCAGTGGTGCTTGCCCTGTAAGTTCACAGAGTACTGGTGGTGTGTGCCAGATCACCCATGAAGAAATCTAAGAGGAAGAGCTGCTCCAGTTGCAGATGAAATATATTCTACCTTCTTGTGGGGACATCAGGTTCAGACTAATCTTTCAGACACCTTCAAATCACATGAAAGTTAAGGATAATTTAGGAAATCTTGAATTTAGTCCTAAGTAGTTTATCACAGAGATAGTGACATTAATGAGAACTATTTTGATCTACTGACCCACTGCTGTTTTACAGAATTTCTCACCACTGTAGCCATTGCCTTTGTGGCTCTCCTGTATATCTTCTTCAGCTTTCAGTGTACTTTTTAGTCTCCAGTCTTTTATAAAGCAAGGCCAGCTGAGACATAGACAAGTGATATATAGGCTTACTCCATAGCTGAAACCAGGATTGGTCACACCTGTACAAAAGTGTCAATGGTTGTTTAATCATTGTTTTGATTTGCATTTTCTGTTTGTTTGTTTGGCTTTTTGACTTGAACAGTGAGAAAGTTTCCAAAATCTCATGCAGATGAGAAGCAAGGACACTAGAAATGCGTTTTGCATTCCTGTACTTGTCCTTCTAATCCTAGTTCTTTCTCCTTCTTTCATTATTCAGGACATTACACAGTCCTATTAATTATACTTGTCACTGTACTGTACTAAAAGCTTGTGATGAATTTTTATCCACTGCCTCACCAGGCTTCCCTTTGTTTATCCCATGCTGCAAGTAGAGCCTGCAAAATGGGTATTTTATTAAAAGGGATTGAACTCAGCCCACTGTGTAGGTACCTACATTCTCACTTTGCTCCCATTCCTGTTCTACACCTGATGTTGTACTGTCAATACACTTTTCCTGAAGAAACCATTTTTACCAACTACAAGATGCTTGATAAAAAGGTCAAATACTATGTGAGAGAGGACTAATGTCCATACAGTTTACATTAAAGACATACAGTCAAGGAGTGTCTACTCATTACAGTCTTTAGGTTTCTTGGTTTAGAAAATTGCATTTCTTATGAAAGAACTAGCAGAAGATTGTTTATTTTTATAGGTTTTTTGCTGTATAACAAAGTTTATGAATTACTATTAGGAGGCTATGAGAGGTCTGCTCCTACGTGGAAACATCACACAATGATGAGAAATCTGTCATCTTTAGACAGCCTGAGTTACCTCACTACATATGGACTAAAACCTATGTAAAGGAGAAACTGCATTTAAAATTAAAATACACAGCTAACATTTTTCTTCTTCTAGTTAAAAGGACTAAAGCTTAATCATCCTTTTTTGTCAGGGTGTTTTAACACACTGATATTAATATTGTCCTTGTGAAAGAGAAATCTGGATCCTACAGTAGTAAAATGCTCCATCTCTCATCTGCATCATTGCATCTCTAGGTACTGTAATCTGCCAGGAATAATATTGCTGGTTTGGGATTTTTTAATTTTTTTTTTTAATTTTTAATTCTGTAGATTATTTACTAGTGTTCTACACTTCAGCGTTTTTCAGGACTGCCCTGTGTATCTCAACGTGCCAATAGCAAGAAATGAAGAAGATTCTGTGTTCAGTGATGGAAGTTTATTTTGTTCTCTGCATTTTCACCAGAATTGTTCTGGTTTGGATGCTGTGTTTCTGGGACAGTTGCAAGATGGATTTAGATAGATAAAACAACACTAATTTTGTATTGTTTTGTTTTATCCTTCTCTCTTTTGCCATTAGAATCAAAAAATTTGAACCTGGAAATAGTAAATCTCCTGGAATATTCATGTTAGGTTGTGTTTGGGTTTATTTTTTCATAGAACTTTTCTGGTTTTCCATGACCTTACAGTAATCACTGGAAGTGAAACTGAATCATCTCTGCCTAACTCTGTAGTAAGGAAATAAAATTTAATTACAGGCAGTCATTCATAAATCTGTGGCTTCTTAGCTGTATAATTTCCTGCAACAGCAAACTGTATCTTTCATGACCATATATTCTTTTATATGGTTTTGTTTTTGCTAGGCTTGAAAATATTACTTGTGTATAGAGAAGGTACTGTGGTCCCATTTCAGCAAGCTGCTTGTTCTAGGTGTGTGGTAGTTATCAGAGAAATGGATGGCATTTCATGGAATAAGGCTGCGTGCTGATGCATACTTAAATGTGTTGCTGAATTAGGGCCTCAGGAGACAAGGTCATGCTTAAAGGATTTTCCATTGCAACCTAAATAGTTGATAAACACAATGGTGAGGGAGGAATGTGACTCAGTGAACAGCCATCTGGGCAGATAACTTGAATGCTTAGGAAGAGGAGGGATGGAACTAATAAGCTAATTTGCTAAAAGCTCTTATGTCTCTTCTGTTTGTGAATCATTTGTGGGGATCTGAGCTTTGAAAAGATGATTCAGAGAAGATGGTAGACTTGATGTACACCTGGACGAACTCCCTGGAAATATGTCAAGTCCCAGTCCATGGATTCTTTTAGTGGTAGGTCTGTGCATGAAGAGCAGGGCTAAGCAGTAGCCTGACATCGATTGTAATGAGATTTGTGGAAAGAACACAGCTTTCTTACAAGGGAGGAAAAGGAGGCTCAATATCCAAAAAACAAAAATATAGAACGGTAGGAACCAAATGTTGAGCGACTTAAAACAAAAGTCAACACTGGGCAGCACATCCTTTAGAGCACCCCCACCTTGAAGGCATCCCAGGGCCTTTGGATACTGCCCAACAGGGCTCAACACAGCTGGGATTCTTTCTAGAAAGCTTCCTCCTCCTGGTACTGTCCCAACAGTTTGGCTGCAGCCAAGGGCAGGTCAACTAGGACTCTCCATCTCCTGGGACCAGGTGCCGAGTTAGAGGGCAACTGGACTAGAGCCAGTGTAAGTGTTCCACTTTTTGTACCCTCCACAACTCTGTGAGAGCATTGTCTGACCTGCCAAGGGCACAGGGTGCAGTGCACAGGCAGCTGCTTTCAAAGACCCTCCATGAAATAAACAACGTTCTCCCTGGTGTTATTGAGGAGAGCACAACGTGCAATCTGTAGGACACAGAGGGCTATTTTCACTACTTCGATATATTTTGAATAGAAGAATAAAGACTTTGCTTTGGGCTGCAGGAGCACGAGTTGTCACCTCGTTCATGTGCTAAAAAGGCAGTTCAGCCACAGGTCTAGTACCTGCATACAAGGAGACAAAGTGAAGGCATTGGACATGTGCTCTACATAATACTTTTCTGTTTATGTTGGGCACAGACACAGCTGTGCTAGCCTCAAAAAAAGAGGGGCCCAAGTCTGAATTTACTGAAGGCATCAAAGCCATAGGGAAATAGTAAGTTGACTATACAGTTAGCAGGAACAGTAAAGATCTCTTTATATTATTGAAAAAGAAAACCTAAAATATGATAATATAAAAAAATTCTAGCCTTTTTTTTTTCTTCTACCTTGTCACATTTGCCCCAAAGTTTGAATACTCAAAAGGGAAGCTAAAAATGGCAGAATTTTTGCAAGCATTTACAATCCCGAACAACTTTCCTTTTAGGGATGATCGGTTCCATCAATGCTTCCTCGAAGACACAGTACTGATACCTGGGCTGTTTGGTTTTTGTGTTTTGTTTTGTTTTTTGTTTTGTTTTCTTTTGTTTTGTTTTGTTTAACTATGCTGGTAAAATAATGATTCAGATAGAGTTGAATATTTATATAATTTTGTATGTATGGAAAATGCACAGACCTTTACTGGAAAACATTGCAAATGGGATTCTAGATGTTAAGTAGGAGAGGCCAAGCTAAAATGTGAAATCCAGCTTGCCTTTACTAGCTTTTGTTGGAAATATCTGGGACCTCCCAGAGTGAAAGAGTTAGTTAAACATTAGCCACTCAGGTACTAGGGACAGTTAAAAATATCCTGACTGTAATAACTGATGAAGAAAGAGCACATTTCAACTGTTGACATATTGCATAACATATGTTAAAGACAGTATTTCGTTTTCAGAGGTAACTGGAATCACTACTTTTTAATTAAGAGCTTATCTGTTAAACTACTTACTTTGAATATTTTTTCTGTTTCAGGGTACTTTGCTGCTCACCTGGTAAATGCATTATACATAATTCTCCTCATTTCTACACCGGTTCTATTTGAAACTACCATTATAAGTTCTTGCAAAAAGCTAGACTGTTCCCCTTACAGAACTATAGATTCTTCTCCTGTCTTGTTTTGTCAAGTGTTCTTAAAATCTTGGAAGTTTATGGTGCTTAATTTGTAAAGGTTAGTTCAACCTGTGCAGACAATTAAATAAATTTATGGTCATAATCTGCTTCTCCTCCTCTTCAAGTACAGGAGATTCCAGTAGATAGGTTTAAAAAAGAAAGGAAAATAAATGAGAGTGCTAAATTTTACTGGTATTTCTTGTCTTCCACTGCAGAACATTCTTCAACTTCATTCTTTCTTTGAGCAAGAAATCACCTTTCACCCCAACACAAAGAAAGAGAATAGAGATCTCTGAAAACTTGTCATGATTTTATAGGTAAGGAACTTAAATTTAGTCTTATGCAAATTCTTGCGATAAAAAGGTCACCAGGTGGCAAATGACTGGTCTGGGGACACATTAATTGAGGAGAAGAAAAGTTATGTCCCTGAAACCTTACACTGCCTTGTAATGACTCCAGCTACTTTTAGGTTCCTTAGATAGTTTTATTTCAGGGAAAAACATCAACAATGAGAGCTTATACATTATGTAAGGTACCACGAGGATTTGAATGAACTAGTCCTAATAAACACTTCTATGGGACTTCACATGCTGTTTAACCTGAGTTGCAGCATTTCTCATCAGAAGCAGCTTGATTTTAGAGGTGAAAAGGGTGACTCTCTAAAGTGAGACCCTTGGGAAAGGACCCACCCTTTCTGGTTCAAATGTGGGTCATTTTGCACTCTGCATGAATAGCACTAGAATTCTTTTAGTATGTGAATTACTGAAAAAAAGAAAGGTTTGGGGGGGAGTTCAGAAGACAGCAAAAATAAGAAGTAAATTACTTTCTGTGTGTTAAACCCAATTTTATACTTGAAGTCTACTTCTTTCTTTGTAATACTACAAAGGCTCTATTGAAATCATTGTAGAAGCCTCCATTTCAGGGTTGTTTTCAAGTGGGTTGGGTCTGGGTTTTTTTAGTGCAAATGCTTCCAAGCATTCTGCTTCTATCTCTGTGCTGATGCTAGTTCCACACAAATAACTTACTGTCTTTCTGCTTTGCTTTTGATCTGAAGAAAGGGTTGTTTCACACCGAAAGATGCTGACTTCCGTTCTTGGTAATCACAGTGGAACAGGTGTTCCTTGTTCCCACAGATTGCAGGTGTTCTCCTGGGTAGCTTTCTAAAAGCATTTTGATGTCTCCCTGAGTGATGTTCAGACAGCTAAAGTGAGTAATTTTGCAGTAGACTCTGTGTTAACTGTACTGGACTATACCTTGGTTAAGCCTGTGAATGAAATCATTGATATTGTAACCAGGCTTAATTTTTGGTTTTAAGACTGCCAAAACCCCCGACTTAAGACACTGTCCCCAAATGACGTCAGTTGATACTTCCCCAAGAGCCTTACTGTGGCAGTGACTTTTTCCTTCTCTGCCTCTACAGAGAGAATTAAAGGAGTTTAAAGGCATTAGTCTAGATTTAGTACTTTATATTGAAGGTCTAGCAAGTGTGAAGCAGAGCTGAGCATAAAACAGGCCTTTGTCTTGGCTTATTAAGAAATGGTTTGAGGACAGTCATTCTCTTTCTAATTTATCAACTTTTTTACTATTCTGTATGTGTATAAGAGATTATAGATTTACCACACACTGAATATTGTTTTACAGTGTACAATATGAAACATGCATCCAAACACACACAAAAAGGTTTTACAATAAAGCAAGTTAAGTCATTTACCTTGTGCCTTTCCTAAGCAGCAAATTTTTATGAGAAAAGAGGTACATACATTCTGTTAATAAAGAAGAGGTATTTACTTGGCAACATATATTAAAGAAAGAATGTGTGACAGTACAAGATGCAATGGGGAGTGGAGCTTTGTTTTGACAGATTGCTGCAAATAGTTATACAATTAGAAGCAAATCAGAGATCAAAAATAGATACTGATAGATCTTAAAAATTTTCTTAAGTTATTTTGGGATGGCATGTATTGTTGAAGGATGCTGTAGGAATGTCCAAAATAATTAAAATACTTTTGGGACTATATAATAAAATGGAATAATTTCCTTGTAAATGTAGTATTTATAATGTAAAATATCTCATATGAGGATTAAAGATTTTATAAGGAACAGTAAAATGCAGCAAATGTAACCCAACAACAAAAATCTCATCAGGACACAAATGTATAGGCAAATCTAATATTGACGGGTTTTTACCTCAGACCATTGCATTTGAAAAATCTGGTTGCATAACAGACTGTGTTATATGCTCTGGTCAGCTGACTTCATTCCTTTTCTCTCCTCTCCCAAGCAATGGAAACTGCAGAACATCTAGTCTGAACCATTTTCAATTTTAACCTGTTTCTCACTTCCCTCAAAATTGTAACAACTTTGAGACTCACTGTGGCTGAGGCCTCCTTGAGATCCATGAACTAGGGTGCTTGTATCTTATTTTGCTTCCCGACCTAGTTGGGTAGGTGTTCACTGATCATACACACCATGCTGGTCTCTACAAATGCACAAGGGGAGGAAGTGGTGTAAGCTCCTCTTTAACTGCAAGGTGAGAGAAACCAGGGCAGTCATCTGAGAGGCTGCACATACAGAATAGGACACAGTGACTTTCTACAGGTGATCTTGCTATCTCAGATTGTGTTATATACAGCAAAGCCCAAACTGGTCTTCAGCTTACCAGGATAGGTGTCTGCTTAAGGATGACTTAAATTTTTCTCTAAACATTATTGATTACATCAGAAATTTAGAAACTGGTTCATGTGTAGACATTTGAACCATCAGAATTTGGAACTGAGTTACCCTCCCGGAATTCGTATGTTCTGTAGGGTCCTCTATAGAGCTGAGAGTCAGCCTTTGTCCTCCTATGGCTGTCCTTACAAGGTAATTTTTGAGTCCCCTTTGTCACCATCCAGTCTCTTTTGCTGCAATGAATATTTTGCTATTCAACCTGAGGTGAAAGAACTTAAAAAGAACCTACTGCAACAAGTGTTCCCATCACCCAGCTTTCCTATACCTCTTGAGCAAAAATGCAGTTTTTGCATATGAGGGTTCCATAGCTACCTCTAGGCAGAAAGAACCTTAACCTAGACCCCTCACACAACAGAGAATAAAAAAGGGGATCATCTTTCCTTCAGGAAACCTTCTACATGGAGTCTGATCTAGCTGGCATTATCTAAACTTCCTTTTTGGGCTGGACCTAGCAGGAACAATATGTAGACAGTAGGTGATAAACTACTAAGGACAGGGACAATCTCAGCCACAGAAACATGTTGAGGTAACTTCGATGCAACAGCAGAAATGTGCTTCCTATCCTTCATTTTTTCAACTGCAAAGGCCATCATTTGGGCAGAATGGCAGGGAATCAGGAGGATGAAGAACAGTTAGGGTTTTGTTGCCCTAGTGGGTTTTTGCAGTTTAAATTTGGTAACTAGTACAGCGGAGGTCTCTTGATTTTTTCTTTTTTTTTTTTTTTTCTCAATTAGTCAAAGGATGTAGAATGTTATCAATGGTTGCCAAACCACACGGAGATATAAATGATTATAATAGAAGAATCTATTATCAATTTAGACAGAGATTTTCACAGTGCACTGAGCAGAAACAGAGTTCATACACATGAAAAATATGCAGAATTTCCTTTTATTGTGAAGTTAAATCCATCTTTCCAGTGCTGAGGTTCTTCTAAGCGTGCTGGCTTAAGGTCAATGAAAATGCCATTCATTCTGCTCTGGGCTACAGGTTGGAATACTCTGGTAAGATCATTGAGTTTTGTGAATAACAATTTGTCATCACTGGTTTTCTTAAATTAAAATAGCATGACTATAGAACTGATAGTCTGATTATACTGAACTTAGCGATGACTCTTCAGTAGAAAAAGACATTTTTGTAATAGATCTTTTCTATACGAATGCTATCTCGAGGCAGAGCTACTTAACTGTCAAGGCATGTGCACGGATTCTGCCATTGACATCTTTACCTCCTTTGCCCTCCCCAATGAGTTGTGCATAGTGTAGGAAGCATAAGATTCCCGCACAGTTTGTAAGAAACATGCATTAGTAATAGAGAAAAATAGAGAACCCGAGCTGTGACTCTTGAACAGCTAGTCCTGTCACAGCTGAGATACCCAAGTGGTTTTTGTCTTTCTGTACTCCATAGGGTTATTTCAGGTTTCCACTGGTGTAGAGAGAATCTGGGTCACAGCTCAGCCATCTGTCTGTAGACGACTTTTCCTCAGAAATGCTTTCTGTCTCATTTTAGTCTGTACCTATGATAGGAAAAGCATCTAGAGCTGGGTAGGATATTTCCACAAAATTTTTTTTTCATTCAAAAAATGCTGATGAGTTGAAACTGAAACTTTTTGTGGCTGTTTGTTTTGACAAATATTTGTTGACGTTATTTCTTTGCTTTAAGGACAGGTTTCTTGAGGTTTCTTTTCCAACCTGGCTAGTCCACAGTAGCCTAGTGGTTTGAGTGCTTCCCTGAGGCCAGGGTCAGATCCCTGCTTGATGTGATTTGAAGCACAGACCCGAGGTCAGGTTAATTGAGGAGGCATCATAAACTAGGTCTTTCTGCTCTCCCCCTAGAACAGAATAGTCTATGGGTGTTGTTTCATGATTATTGCAAGTTAAGGCTAAAGGTTAAATGTGCTGATTTCTTCTACTAATTTAAAGGTCAAACAACAGGTTACAGAATATGGAAATAGGTTTACAGAGTAAAATCAATAGACTCATAACTCCATTCCAAGCTGCTGGTTCAGGAGCTCTAGTAGTGTTGTTCACATTTGATGCTGAGGTTGTCTATGTTGTTATGGCAATTATTCTCCCCAGCTGGACAGGGCTTCCCGGAGAGGAATTTTGCATTGGTTCAAGACTCCGAGTAATGCTTCTGTCTTGGCAACACAGTCCTAACTGGCAAACAGAGGGTCCCTATGAGGGCTTTATGTCTGCTGTGGAAGTTCTTTGGACATGCTTTGAAATTTCTTTTTTCCCTGCTAACATAGAGATCTTCTGTTCCAATGGATATGACTGACCATTTGACATCTACGACTGCTAGTGGAATATTTTTAAGTTTATTCAAGACGGTTTTTTGAGTCCAGAAGTGAAATATTGCTTCCACATTTCTGTTAACTCCTTTTCCTAGATATAGGTTTAAATAGTCTTAAACCTCCCAAATATAATTTACATACAAAATGCCCTAAAGAATTCTTTTGTTTTCTTGGAGCAGTTCACATTTGGGTTCAACCCTTCAAGGCCACATGATTTATAATTTGAATCTCTTCATATTTTCATAAAATGCAACTTGCCACATAAACCCATTATCTGCAGAGTATCTCTAACTTGTTTCACAATAGATGTTAAAGACTTTTTCCATAGGGCCTCCACATAGCCTGTCAAGGTAAGATACCTGGCTGATTTGACACTTAGAATGCCTCTGTTTTTCCTTTTCCATAGAAATAATACCAGCGTTAACATTCAGTTAACCTCAGTAGTGGACAGACATTCCTACAAGTTTTCCTTGGAATTGTCTGCCTGAGGTGAGTTAATGCTCCTTTCCAAGTCAGTCTGAAGATAATGATTGCCTGGCAGTTTTGAAAGAGTGATATTGACTTTGCATTGCCTGTCTTAAAATTACATCTCATTTTATATAGTATAATTTCATCTTCTATTTCAGTCTCTTGAAACATTTGGCAAGCTTTTCTTTTAATCCTTGGAAAAGAAGGCTTTTGCAATATTTATTTTCTGATGTTGATTTCTGATGCTTTGGAAGAAAGTGTCAGAATTCCTGCAAAAGGCCAATTATATTGAAAATTGCCCAAAGGAAAGTTTCTTTTTAACATTAGGCATAATTACTTGGCATATGTCCCTAAACATGAGGATTATCTATTTTTCTACCTTGGTATTATCTAAAATTACCATGGATATAAGTGTTGGGTCATATGAACATGTAATCTTCTATGTAAGACTTCAGTTTTGAGTAAGGACATAGGAAGATGACTGTGATGGCCTGAAAACAAAGACCAAGATCATGCTGATCCCCAAAGGATTCTGGAGCAGTGAGAATCACAGGTTTTACATGCATTATAAATTAAAATGCATACCAAAATAGAACCTAAAATAAGATTGGTATATACAGTGAGAACAGTTACAGTTTCTTTTGAGCTCTGATGTCACCTGGCAAAAGGATGGCCATGGGTTGACCCCAATCAGTTCCCCTGACCTTGACCAGGCAGGTACGTAAGAACAGCACAAGAACATAGTGATACTTCCCTAAATCACTCCTTCCTGTTCCTGAAGCCTGGGGATGCAAACAGTGCAAACTAACACACAATATGCAGTGTCGAGAGATTTCCACAATATAACCATGCGTTTTACAGGAGGAAAATACCTCCATTTGCATGGGGATTTGAGAACCTTCACCTGAGAACATTAGCTGAAATGACAAAATTTACAGGAATCTTCAGGTTTGTATGTGTGTGTATTACATACATGTTTTGATGTGACAGTTGTTTTTTTCTGAGAGATGCCAGTGGAATCAGAATGACAGAATCAATTAATTTAGTTTAGTTCAGTTTAATTTTTATTTGACAAATCTCTGAAGTAGTGTTAATGAAAACCCCTGGCATACCACACATTTAGAGAAATGGTCAGAGCTTAAATTTGGCTACCTGTGACATTTTGCTCTAGATTTTAATTCAGCCTACATATATTAATGGCACTTTGGAGGAACTGTAGCACATAATAGAAGAAATAATGGAAGAAAAGGCAGTCATATTTGGATCTTTTTTTTCTCCTTGCCATTTCCATTTCAAAATATTCTACTTTCAAGTGATGGAAGAAAGTGCAATAACTTTCTCTGCAAGTATAAAACCCCTTTAGAAATATCAGATACAGATCAGTCTTGTCTGGTAGGAGATTTTTCTTCATGCAGTTCTTGCTGTTCTTGCTCTTTTTATTTTGAGATTTATGTAGTTTCACATGTAAGTTTGGAGTATGGGAATACTGCAGTCATGGCTGAAAATATCCCCACTACCTACCTACCTGAAACAGTTAAAACTGCCCAACCAAGACAGTTTTGCCTGGAAAACAGAGCTTGAAGTAGGATAAACACCTGTTAGCTACAAGGGATCTTTTTTTCCCTCAGATAGTAACCTGTGTTGTTGCCATGAATACCCAAGCTAGGTGGAAATATCCTGTGCTGGCTGCCTACCCCACTCTGGTGCTGTGCTGAGGTGACTGCATAATGAGGCTCTGCCTGTGTTACGTCCTAGATGCTCCTACAGAGGATACAGCACCAGCTACTTCCCCCTGTAGTCTTGCCTGGGGTCCAAATTCTCTGACATGAATATTAAAAACAAGCAAACAAAACCTGCCTAGAGACTAAAGTAGCCTCCACTTCGGGCTGACCTGAAAAGATTACAGGCAGGACCATAAACTGGTACTGCAGACCTGTGAGACTCACAGAGGGTGGGGACGGCTCTTTCTGTCACATTGCTGGTAGGATTTTTGCTGGATTGTTCTCCCACCGCTGCGATTTGAGGGTTGGGGTGTTGCATTGTGCCCACGTCAGCTCCGGACACAACCCCCGACAAGCCGGCGGTCTCAGGCTTGGGCTATCCGGATGAGCGCAGCCGTAACCTCATCCAAGAGGAAGGGGTGTAGTCTGATGTACGTGTCCCATTGCCTGCAAGTGGCTCTGCCACCCCATTGTTTCGAGTGTCTCAGTGGAAGTGGATCAGGAAGCTTATCTAGAGCCATCCCCACCCTTTCACCGGCAGCCCTTGTTTGAAAGAGACGCCGCGCATTTCCCTCCCTCTTCCCTCCTCCCCTCCACCCTGATTTAGAGCAACCCCAGATGTTCCTACAGCACTCTGCTTACAGCCTTCGACATTTGGTGTAAAGAAATCTCATTTTAATTCCTCGAGCACTGTCTGTTTCCTTCGCTTGGGGCTCATGACAGGTGCCCCTTTGTTCTTTGATTTGATATTATTTCAAATAGCCTTGGAGCTTCAGCCAGGCTAAAAAACTTGCACTAGCAGCAAACTGCCCAAATTAGCATTTTTGCTAATTCCAGAGAAACGCAAAGTTGCTGAAGTCCTGCCAGGAACCTGTCAAATTAATTTGCAGTGGGAGAAGTGGATATGGGGTGAGGAAAAGGTTCAATTGAATATGACACAGAACACGGCCTTTATAGACTTTCCTATTCCTGCATTTACAGATAGAATCGTGAATTTGAAAATCAGGTGAAATAATTTAAGATAGACATTTATTTATAACATGGTTGAAAGCCTTGCATTTTTCTGAGATCCCTATTAAGTGCCATTTTCATTTTTTAAGTTAATAAACCTTATGTTTTGTCTGTAAAGCACTGAAAATTCCCAATATTTTTGGACTTTCTAAGCTCAATAATATAGTATTTTTTCGAACAGCTTTATATTTTCTCACTTTTCAAGAACATGGTTCTCCTATATTTATTTGTCTGTACTCTGAAACTCAGAGTTGTTAGGCTTTTTTTTCTGTCTGCCTTGTTAAATGTGATTCATTCTCCACACCTCTTACTTAATTTGGGTATCATTTTTAGCCTTGTCTGAAAAACATATGCCCAGCTGTTATCTAGGTAACTACCTGGCTATTGTTCTAGGCAAAGGAAAGTAAATGAAGTCCTTGGTTTTGCTTTCCTGTCCTCTGCCTTTGCAACATATCTGGAAAACACAGGCACAGTGAAGGGTTATATAAACAGTAGATGAGCCATTGCAGGGTGGGTCATATTTTACAACTGAAGGAGCTCAGGAGAGAAATAGTATGTGCCAGAAGCAAGGAGGAATTGAGGAAAGATCTGTACATCTGAGTCAGAGTCACTCCCAGTATAGTGTTGTTCATGCCACACCTTTGCTGGAAGCATAAAATTTCAACCCAGTCCTTTATGATTTTCACTAGCAATACCACTGAATGTTCGTTACTCATTTTGAGTAATTAACGACATTATTTAAGTTTTGATTACCAGTACTTTGTTCTGGTATTCAAGAAAGCAGAAGCAAATTGTCACATAAACAAGATTAAGCACTTTTAGTGAGGGAAAAATCAAGGAAGGGGATACGGTTTCTGTTAATTAAACTGCTTCCTCTTTTACATTGCGAGACGTCTGCATTCTCCTGTTACACTGCATGTCTTACTGTGGTGTGTGTGAAGAACAAGCTAGCAAATCACAGTATTATAGGTAGGAAAAAGTTTTAAAGTACTGGGCTGGGGAGGAAGTGGGAAAAGTTACACTGTGATGCTTTCCAAATTGAGGGATTTTGTTCTGGGTAGGGCTTGCTTCCAGTTGCAGCCGACTACCAGTGAACAGTGGTAGACCCTGTCTGAGCTCAGGTGTCCAGCTCCCAGTCTTTCTCTTGCTTCATTCATGACATATACTGCAAGCAGAAAGGTTGCAGAAAAAAAGGATGAAGCTATAGATGATAAGATGTGTCACAATGAGAAATTCTCTTACTTTGCAAGCCAGTTTTGAAATCGTAAAGAATATATAAGAACCTAAGTAAGATTCAATTATGGATTTTAGCTGAATATGTATTACTGTTACCTGCTATTTCTATTATTTTGTAGTATAAAGGCTGGGCAGTCTCTCCCTCTGTTGTCAGTGCATTAAGCAACCTGGTCTAACTTTGAAGGTAGTTCTGCTTTGAGCAGGAGGTTGGACTGGATGACCTCCAGGAGTCCCTTCTGATCTGTTGGGAGTTTTTTTGTACTTTATCAGCCTTAACAGAAACTTTGTCATCTGACACACTGACACACTAGTGTGATCACCCCTCTATCCTCCCAGCCTCATCTCTCAGCATAAAAACCATCTCTCTTTTTCTTAGCCATGCCTCTGTTCTGTCTCTGTGCAGGCTGGAGTCCAGGTGATACAGGTATGTGGCAGTCCAGGTGATATGGATGCATGGCAGTCAGAGCCAAGGTGACCAGTATGATCTCCCAGTATCCTGCTCCTGGCACCTGTACTGACTTCACAAGGCAGGGTGCCTTTCCTGGGCAAAGTGCTCAGTAACATGGGTTTGCAGCACAATAATCTGTGCCTCAGTGCTTTGTTAGACTGAGACATAGCATAGAGGGCAAACAATTTATGTCCTTCTTTGCCAGTGCATCAGCAAAAGTGAGTGGTATAAGAGCAAAGAGGATGATAGCTCAGGTTATGGGTATGCTGGTATCTTTGGTGGGCACTGAGAGGGTCTCTTTTAAATAAAATAACTGGTCCATATTTTAGAGATGACACCAAGTGATACTTAAACCTAAATCTGAGACTCATAGCAGATTAGTATTTTTTGGTGTTTTCCCACAGCCCTGATGCATTCTTCTGCTTGTTTCCTTAAGTGTCATGCTTCTGTGAACTGATACCCCAAATCTGGCATCACTGTCTTATTTGCCTATAAGCCACATCATGGGACACACACACACTATGGTGGCTGTACTCCATGCTTTATTTATTAGGGACATACTTAGGGTGAGACATTGCACCAGATAAGTTGAGCCAGAAAAGCTTCTAGCAAAGATGAAGGAAACAATGCTTAAGAAAGAGCAGCTGAAACCTAAAGGGCAATTCCATGTTTCAGTATTTCACGGGTAGAATTTATCTGTTGTGTTAGGAATACAAAAGCTGGGCTTCAGTGTTCCTCTAATGGCCCTGCCTGGCAGAGTGAATTCCTCAGGGCTCAGTCCGATGCTGGCCTGGGGAAGAGGCAGCCCAGCCTTGGCTCTTCCTGTCACCATTGTCTTTAACCAGCTTCTACTGAGGTTTCTATTTCCTTGTAGGTGCTTTGGTTCACTTCTGTCTTTTGTTCACTCATTTACCTGTCTATACCCTAAAGCTGATTTCCTGCTTCTCACCCACTATCAGTGCAGTTAAGGGGAGCCTTAGTTCCAGTATCCTGTGTCTTACCTTTTAGATATAAATGTAAATGCAGTTTGTATGGTACCTCATTTATAAATCTGTATTTCCTTCTTGGTGGTGGGTTGTGGGGTTTTTTTTCTTGTTTAGACAATAACTTCCATGTTTATTGTAGAGTATAATACACAAAACTTCTGGAATGTCCATAGAACTGAGGGTTGCAATAAAAGCCAATAGTAAGATTTCATGCATATACACGCCTGCACTTTGAATGGGTTCTTGGCATTTCTCAATAACTGCATGTGATGTCTAGGTGCTAGTCTAGGTGTCAAGTTCATCAAGGAAATACATACTCTGCTTGAACGGCCACTGAAGATCCAATGTTTTCACTTCTGTAAGCAGCTGTTGCCTTTTGGGGTTCTTTTGTCATGGGCATGTTATGAATTTTAAGTCATTCTCTTCTCACCTCCCTCATGGTCTCAGCTTGAAAAAAGATCAGTTAGAAAAGAGGCAATTAACCAGCATTCAATTTGCTGCAATGCCACAATAGTAATAATAATGGTGTTTGGTCTGGATGCCCTTAGGGACACAAGAAATTCCTTATCTTGTGCAGTTACTGGAGTTTTAATTTTCTTGTTTTCACTTCATTTTCTTTTGCATGGAAAGGAAAACCAGAAAAGCCAAGCATGCTTTGGGCATTCTCACAATCTAATAATAAATGTGTGCACCCATGGTGAAGTTCTGTTTGGAATTCTGTAAAATAAAAATATTTGGAACATTTGTGTCTCGAAAGCAACAGTAAAACTGTTAATAAGAATTATTTTCAGCATTTTCTTAGCGGAATTTAATTATCACGAGTTACTGGTAAGGTGACTGCACCCTCATCCTGTAGGATGCTGAAGGATCCAGACAAGTGATCTGCTTAGAGAGAAGATGGTCAGACTAAATATGGATAGGCTCATTCAGTGAAACAAATATTAGTTTTAGTTTCTTAAAATTAGTAACATTTTTTGTTAACTTCTTGATACCAAGAAAAAAAGAGTTGATTTGCTTGAGTATCAGTGCCATGTTCAAACTCAAAACAATCAAGTATACTTCTTGGAATAGTAGTTGGAAAACTACCTTGAGATGGTCTGGCTTTTCCTTTCAAAAGTGCATCAGTGGTGGCAAACTTACTGAACTGGCAAAATTAAACCAAGTGAAAATTTCCACTTCATCAACAAGTTGAATCATGTCGTGCCTTATAAAGCATGAAGTTTAAAAATAAAGAGTGAGTTATGTTCATAACAACTCCCGGCTGTGATGCCACTTCTGCTTTTATTTTCAGCGTAGTCAGCTTCTGTAGCTTAGAGTTCTTTTGCCTTGTACAGTACAGTTAATTTCTTTCTTAAAACATGCATAACAGAAACCAGAGCTTTAAACCTCCTCTTCCCTGCTGTGGCTAAACCACTCAAATAAATGGAAATGGGAGTACCATGTGTAAATAAGGAGAATAATATCCTATGATGAATTATTCACGTAAATGGGTCATCACCTGTTGAGGTGATCCAGGGGTGTGGGTTTCTTTTCATGGACATTAATCTGGACCTTGTAGAACATCCCATTCCATTTCCTGTTCTGTCCAATTGCTATTAAGAACATGACTATGCCTGGAAAGATTGAGAAAAATGCTGCTTTTTTTGAGAATCACAATAGCATACAGAGGGAGTCAATTATCCTCGGACAGGCACCATTCAAATTCCCAAAAGCTCTAGAAGTGCCAAGAAAACCCCAGAAAGTTCAGCGGCTTTGTTTGGCTTGGAAAAACACTCACTCAGAAATTTGGCTTTTCATTTATCCATGATCCCGACAGCATGCTTCAGCTGGAGCCTGGCTGAAGTCACAATATGTTTCCTTGACCAAGTGCACCACTGGAGTCACATTCAGGCACGGGAATTCTAAATGCATTTCAGGCCTGGGCTTCAGGCACAGGGAGCTTTTCTACTGACTTCAGGGTTTTAAACTGAGCTCTATTTGGGCTGTGATTGCCTGCCAAGTTAAAGTACAGTTCTCATAAGGTTTACAGATCATCCTGTTACTAGGTGGGCAAAACAAGCCCAATAGAATAGTCTCTTGGAATCTGATGAGTCTTCTGGACTGGAAGCAGGAGCGATCAAAGAGAAAGAAGGCTTGGAGAGGAGACAGAATATACATTTCAAGGCTGTGAGCAGAGCCAGTTTCAGCTGACTACTGGCAAAATTCCACGTGTCCTTATTTTCTATAGACAGGTTTATCTGCTCCCATATGTTAGGCCCTGCTTCAGTTCCAGATTCATCTGCTTTCATTCTTTTGAATGCATCTGTCTTGTTAGTGCTCTGCCTTGGGAATTAAAAGACATTAGACTGCAACCTGTTATTGCCATGATTTCTCACTTTTAGAATGCGACAAACTCGCTACAAAGTTTTTCTGTGCCTTGCATGCGCGTACCAAACGTATGGAAGCCAAAGCAAGAGGCAGCGCATGTCCTAGAAGGTTTTCTTGGCTTCCATGCGTGGTTATGACTTTTCAGAATGAAGGATTATTGAATGCTTCCCAAAGCAGCAGCTGTACAAATGGCTCCCACACCAGGAGGAGGAAATATATGTGCTAATCCTTGAGTTAGTGATCTGTGGGAGCCATCGAATATCCCAATCAGGGTATGAGAGAGTCCCCTAAAGGGACAGACCCTGACAGGCCCCGCTAGGTTAGGGTGAGGCCTCCCAGGATGCTTTGTTCTACCATGTAAGTGTATCCCAGTTCTGTTTCCCTGACTGGCCTGTTGATTCCCTGCCCCTTTTTCCCTTACATGTCAAGGCCCTGCCTATGTCCCACCCCCCTGCCCTCAAACCATTCGTCCCCGATGCTCTCCCCCACTCCTGTATAAAATCCTTGGTTCCCATTGTTACTGGGTCCTCGACATGTGAAGTACTGGAATAAACTTTGCTGCTGGAATTCCACATGGAGGACCTTCCTGTCTCTTTGCTGCCAGTGTGTCAGAAAAGCCGTCCGGTGTCAAACCCCGGCACAGCACCCGACAAGTGATCTATGCCAAGGCATCCTGGGGACAAACTGAAACCCCAGTGGGAAATACCTGTTAGATTTCAGGACCATCGAAATGCTAAAATCTCCTCAGTGTTTTCAAAGTTTCTCTATTTTCTTTTCAGTTTTGTTTGCAAAGCCCATTTGTTGCCCAGGGGCAAGTATGCTTCTAACAGTTTACTGACCTCCAGTAAGCATAAATTGACCTTTATATTCTGCACTACCCTTCCAGACTGATGCACTCCAGACTGGAGTTTAATAAACTTTTGTATGTTAAGAGCCTTTATCTTCTCCCCATTTTGCAATGTTAAGCTATTCCTGAAAATTCACTTGGATAAGTGTATGATAAAAATTGTGGAGAAGTGGGAAAGAAGAGAAATTATGCAGTTTCTTCATTGTCAGCATTATGTCAGCTGACATTTTAGCATTGTCAGCTCAGGTTTGGAGCTCTTCTCTGCCAATGCTTTTCCATCCCTGACTCAAGGGAATGTCAGGAGCAGTGTGCCTTCTCAGCTTTGTCCAAAAGCATCAAGTGCATGATTTTTTATCCAGCTCTATGAGGGGGGGCTGTGCAGCAATCTAATCCCCTTCCATTTGTGTTGGAGTAATACAACACCTGATCACATGGCTTTTAGGTCTATATCTTGCCAGGCAAACTAGGGTCTATATATAGGTCCTAATCTTGTAGCGGGCTCTGTGGAAGCTCAGAACTGCTATTAGGTGTGCATAGTTGATTTAACATCACGCGGTCCGACATATTTGTACTCTTGAATTATGAATGAAAATTTCCAGAACTTAAATATATCATTAGAAAATTACTAAGAGCAATTTCCTCCCCTTCACATTTGCATAATGAAATTCACCATATAGTTGTACTCTCTCTAAATATATAGATCCTATAGAAAGGTCAGAAGGTGTCTGAAAGTCATATAAAAGGAGCAGGATGCACATGCAGATTTACAGAACAGGTAAAGAGCAGCTACACTTTGCCTTCCAGGTTACCACTTCTGAATTTTGAGCATTCATTGAAGCTTTCAAATATCTTTGTAAAAACCCAGGTGAATCTCAAGCAGACATTGTCTTGAAGCATCTGATTTTTTTTTATTTAAAGTCATAGAAATTGTCCATGAACATCAGAAAAAAATTGAACTGGACTGCAAATACAATATCTTGAGTTTATATTTCCTTTTGAAACTCATCTAAGTAAAGACTCTAAAAATAATACCTTAATTTTAATTTCTACAATCTGCAGAAATTGTTCTGTCCATTATCCTTTCATTTCCGCCCCAGTTTTGGCATTGTTGTGACTGCAAGGAGACATCACTGACATATAAGCAGAGCTGATACAAGATCTTAAACCATTAACACTAAGGCCTTGTTTTTGTAACCTGATTTCTCTTTCTAAAGGTAGGTGCCTCACAACTCCTGCTCCCTCTTCCCTGTACATAATTTTTGTATTCCTCAATGACAGGTAAACCTCTGCTGATCCTTTTGCTTTTACGCCTGGGCTCTTTGTTTCTTTTCCTCCCCTTCCTCTACACACTGAATAAGTGAAAGAAGAGTACCTGGGTGGCTTGGGCATCTCTCTGAGTAATTATAAAAAAGTACGTCTGAGGCATCATATAGGATCAGATGGTCAGTGGCCTAGGTGAACTGCTGAGGTCCTATATAGTCCTACATCTTTGGGTTTCAATGAAGCTTAGAGCATTCAATAAATACTCAAAGGATCAAATTGATTTATGTAACCTCTTTTTATGAAAGATGTAACATTTGTTAAAGGTGATCAAATATGGCATCTGTAAAATATGAAGTGTCACTTTTGACTGCTAGGTTTGTTAACATAGCAGAAAAGCTGTAATGTACAAACCAGAGGCATAGCAGTTGTTTTTCCTATTTAAGTAATAGGGATTCTGTAAGAACTGTCAATATTGGTTGACGTGTTTTATAGTTGCTGTCTTGCATAATTTGATCTATAATTTATTATGCAACTATAATAGTCACAAGAGAATCCTGTGATTTACAGGCTATTCTGTTATGTTGTTATTAAGATGTGAACTGAATGCTTTAAATAAAAATACTGTACTTATGTCATTTAAAAAATTGGTTTGTGATTCTTATCAATACCTATGATTGCAATGTTTGATTAGATTTTATATTATTTTTATAAACAAATTTTGAAATCAGATGGAGAGTGAAAAATACTTCTATTGTAAACATAGCCAACTATTTCATTTTGTTCTGTCATTCTAGCTGCTCTTTATATCTCTAAAAATACACTGTGGTGGGTTTTCCCCACTCCCCCTCCTCAGCAGGACAGTGGGAGAAAATAAGATGAATAAAGCTTATAGGTTGAGATAAGGGCAGGGCAATCAATCATTCACCAATTACTGTTATGAGAAAACAGACTTGACTCAGGGAAGATTAATTTAACTAATATCCAATTAGAAATAGACTAAACTGATGATTAACAAAATCAAAACTAAAGCCACCTTTCCCCACACCCCCTTTCTTTCCAGGCTCAACAACACTCCTTTTTTCCTGACTCTTGTACCTCTTCCTCCCCTTCCCCAAGTGCCACAGGACAGTGTGGATGGCAGATTGTGGAGTTTGTAACAATTTGTCTTTGTCAGTCCTTCCTTCTCATGCTGTTCCCCTACTCCAGCATGGGGACCCTCCCACAGGAGACAGTCCTTCATGAACTGCTCCGATGTAGGTCCTACCCATGGGCTGCAATTCTCCAAGAATTTCTCTACTGTTGGTCCCTTTCCATGGGGTGCAGCCCTTCAGGAGCAAGCTGCTCCAGCATGGGTCACCCATGGGGTCACAGATGCTGCAGAAGACCTGGCCCTGTCAACAGTGTGCAGCCCCTGCCTGGAGGGTGCTCCACCATGGAATCTCCTTGAGCAACAGCTTCCTTCAGGAACTATCCAGTCCTGTGGCATATAGTCCTTGACAGACTGCAGGGTCCAAATCTGCTCTACTGTGGACCTCCATGGGACAGCTTACCCTGCAGGCAGCTTTGACACAGGCTGGAGCACCTCCTCGCCCTCCTTCTGCACTGACCTTGAGGTTTGCAGGGTTGTTTCTCTCACATTTTTTCTCACTCTGTCCCTCACAGCACTTCTACTGTGTCTTCAAATATATTATCAGAGAGGTGCTGCCAGCATTTCTGAAGGGTTCAACTTTGCCCAGTGATAGATCTAGTTTGGAGCCATCCAGAACTGGCTCCATCTGACATGGGGCCAACTGCTGGACTCTTTTCAAGAAAGCCCCTCCTGTAGTGTGGCCCCTGGCTGACCAAAACCTTGCCATGTAAATGCAATACATAAGCATATATGGAAGTTACTTTTACTTTGTCCCAATATTCTCTGTAGATTCATCAAGAAAGTATGAAAGTTTAAATACATTTATCTGTTTCCAGGCAACTTACAGTTCTGTAAGTGTTTTTCATTACTGATGTTGGCATTCTTTTTATTTCTGTGGTGAAAATGGGCTGCAGACCATTTGTTGTGTATTTTATAGGATACTTTGTACATTGCCTTCTTAGAGTATGTTTTTGTGTTCTAAAGAGACCTTGTAAGTTTTAGTCCTATCCTTGTCTTCAAAAACTCATATNTTGAAATCAGATGGAGAGTGAAAAATACTTCTATTGTAAACATAGCCAACTATTTCATTTTGTTCTGTCATTCTAGCTGCTCTTTATATCTCTAAAAATACACTGTGGTGGGTTTTCCCCACTCCCCCTCCTCAGCAGGACAGTGGGAGAAAATAAGATGAATAAAGCTTATAGGTTGAGATAAGGGCAGGGCAATCAATCATTCACCAATTACTGTTATGAGAAAACAGACTTGACTCAGGGAAGATTAATTTAACTAATATCCAATTAGAAATAGACTAAACTGATGATTAACAAAATCAAAACTAAAGCCACCTTTCCCCACACCCCCTTTCTTTCCAGGCTCAACAACACTCCTTTTTTCCTGACTCTTGTACCTCTTCCTCCCCTTCCCCAAGTGCCACAGGACAGTGTGGATGGCAGATTGTGGAGTTTGTAACAATTTGTCTTTGTCAGTCCTTCCTTCTCATGCTGTTCCCCTACTCCAGCATGGGGACCCTCCCACAGGAGACAGTCCTTCATGAACTGCTCCGATGTAGGTCCTACCCATGGGCTGCAATTCTCCAAGAATTTCTCTACTGTTGGTCCCTTTCCATGGGGTGCAGCCCTTCAGGAGCAAGCTGCTCCAGCATGGGTCACCCATGGGGTCACAGATGCTGCAGAAGACCTGGCCCTGTCAACAGTGTGCAGCCCCTGCCTGGAGGGTGCTCCACCATGGAATCTCCTTGAGCAACAGCTTCCTTCAGGAACTATCCAGTCCTGTGGCATATAGTCCTTGACAGACTGCAGGGTCCAAATCTGCTCTACTGTGGACCTCCATGGGACAGCTTACCCTGCAGGCAGCTTTGACACAGGCTGGAGCACCTCCTCGCCCTCCTTCTGCACTGACCTTGAGGTTTGCAGGGTTGTTTCTCTCACATTTTTTCTCACTCTGTCCCTCACAGCACTTCTACTGTGTCTTCAAATATATTATCAGAGAGGTGCTGCCAGCATTTCTGAAGGGTTCAACTTTGCCCAGTGATAGATCTAGTTTGGAGCCATCCAGAACTGGCTCCATCTGACATGGGGCCAACTGCTGGACTCTTTTCAAGAAAGCCCCTCCTGTAGTGTGGCCCCTGGCTGACCAAAACCTTGCCATGTAAATGCAATACATAAGCATATATGGAAGTTACTTTTACTTTGTCCCAATATTCTCTGTAGATTCATCAAGAAAGTATGAAAGTTTAAATACATTTATCTGTTTCCAGGCAACTTACAGTTCTGTAAGTGTTTTTCATTACTGATGTTGGCATTCTTTTTATTTCTGTGGTGAAAATGGGCTGCAGACCATTTGTTGTGTATTTTATAGGATACTTTGTACATTGCCTTCTTAGAGTATGTTTTTGTGTTCTAAAGAGACCTTGTAAGTTTTAGTCCTATCCTTGTCTTCAAAAACTCATATTGTCCTTGAGGGCACCAATGGTTCCAACAGGTTACAGCATGGTTGTGTTGCAAAGCTGGTTTTGCAGTCATCAGAAAGGATTTGTCAAAAAAAAAATCATAGAACATTTTAGACTTTAATAATTCACATTTCCTCTGAATGCTGAAATAAAGCCTGAACTGTCTAACTTTTGTGGTTGTGTGCAATGACCCTGTGGATCAATGAACTACAAGGACTTGGTGGTTACAAATCTGATTAACGTTTTTTTCACTGAGCCTGGATTTCTTTGATGCCACTTTTGTTCAAAGAGAGAAGGCTAGGTTGTGCTCACATTCTCTCTACTTTTTCCCTCAAAATAATATATGTTAACACTGATGACAATGATGATAGAAGATGGAGTTCTTTTGGAGGAAACCCAGCATCCTCTGAATTCCTCCTGCCTGAAGCCTGAGTATAGAATAAAAACATGGTGTTCTGCCCATTTTCTTCAGCACAAGCAGCAGAAAAAATTCCTCCTGCTGTGGCAGAAGACCTGATAGAAGACTAATATTTACTAGTGGGCAGGAAGTTCTGATAACTGTTTCTGCCCATGCCAAAAAACAATTTTGAATTTACACTATTCTTCAAACTTAGTTATTTCTGCTTCAAGGGGCCTGCTGCATTACACAGCTTTTACTCTCAGACAGAATTATTGTGGGGTTTCTGTGGTTTTTTTAAGGTTTCTGTCTTTATCAAACTTGATAAATTACATTCATTGGAGCTTCAGTTTGAAGCTACATTTGAAATTTAATTAAGAGACACAACTGCAAGGTTACTGTAACTAAATAACACATATAATTATTAATATAGAAGTCACTTTAATTGAAATGAAGTATTCAGTAGTTGATGTAAAACAAATATTGTGATCCCACAGGTATCACCAGATCTTATATGAACAAGACATTAGTAAGAGATTTTCTCTCTTTCATTTAATTAGTCCTACACAACATCTTGAAGATAATGTTCACTCTTCCTATAGGATTACAGGGTCAGATTTTTCCCTTTGTTTACAGAATATCCTGAGTTGGAAGGGACCCATAAGGGTCATCAAAGTCCAAGCCCTGTCTCTGCACAAGGCAGCCTCAGTAATGACACCATGTGCCTGAGAGCATTGTTGTACTGGTTTGAAAACAAGCCAGTGGGAGATTGCAAGTCAGAATTATCATTTAATAGGAAAATTAAAATAAATGCAATAGTACAAGAACACTGACAGAGTCAGAATACAACCTGGCACCCTGTCAGTCAGGGTGGTGGTAGCAGTCCAGATGAAGTGGTCCTGTTAAAGCAGTGATCCTGTAGAAGGGTCTGGTCTTCACCTGACAGTCCAGTGGTAGCTCTTGTCCCCTGGAAATCCAGTAGGTAAGGCTGCTTGTACTGTTCCAAACCCCAGATTATATCCAGGTGGGAATGCTTGGCTCCTCCCTGCTGGGCGGAGCATCTCACAATGGGCTGATGTAGTTCTGTGAGTCATGTGGTGGGTCCTTGATTGCCCAGTAACAGAGATAGCCCCTAGAGGGAGTTATCAAGGATGAGTCATGGTAGGAGATAATGAACACTGCCCCACCTGCTTTAACAGCTTGTGAAGATGATAACAGAATACATACTTTTGGTTACATCTTACATTGTAGCCTAGGACAGTTGTTCAAATGCTTCTAGAGCTCTGTCGGGCTTGGTGCTGTGACCACTTCCCTGGGAAGCCTGTTCCAGTGCACAGTATCTGGGTGAAGAACCTTTTCCTAATCCAACCTAAAACCCCGCTGATAGAGCTCCATGACATCCCTTGAGTCCTATCACTGGTCACTGGAGAGAAGAGGTCAGTGCCTTCTGCTCCACTTCTCCTCATAAGGAAGCTGTAGGCTAATACGAGGTCTTCCCTCAGTCTCACTCAGGCTGAACAGTCCAAGTGACCTCAGCTGCTCATCGTATGTCTTCCCCTCTAGACCCTTCACCGTCCTCATTACCCTCCTTTGGACACTGTCTAATAGTTTAATATTTTTCTCATATTGTGGCACCCAGAACTGCCCCCAGCACTCGAGGTGAGGCTGCCCCAGTGCAGAGCAGAGCAGGACAATCCCCTCCCTTGCCCGGCTGGCGATGCTGTGCCTGATGCCCCCAGGACAGGGATGTCCCTCCTGGCTGCCAGGGCACTGCTGGCTCATGTTCAACTTGCAACAACCAGGACTCCCAAGTCCCTTGCCATGGTGCTGCTTCCCAGCCTCTCATTCCCCAAGTCTATCCATACATCCTGAGTTGCCTCATTCCAGGTGCAGGATTCAAAACTTGTTTTGTTGCTTTATATCTGATTAAATTGCACTGAGGAAGCTAATACTTTTCTTGCCAGTAAAGTAAGGAATTTTAGTTGAACAGTATTTCAGCACTTCAGGACAGAACTATACCTTGTCTAAAATTCCTCTCTTCAGTCCCTCTGCTTTCTCCTTTGGCAAGTACCTGAGACCCTTTACAAGGATCCATTCATAGCCTCCTCTTGGCTCTTTCCTGACTGTGGCCCTAAAGCCCATCCTCTCTGCAACTTCTGGGAAAGAACAGCGAAGAAGAAGATAAAGCAACAGCAAAACCAACCAGCCAAAACCCCATTAGTTTTTCTCCCTACAGTTTTTCACCTCAGTGTTTCTCCCTATCTCTTTTTTAAATCATGACATAAATGCTAGATTAAGGATAAGCATACTGAATGTTAGGAAAGAGAATGTCCTGGGGAAGAGGAAGAAATGCCAGGTAGACAAAAAGGCAGAAATGAAAAGCACTCCATGGCGATGAAGGCAGAGGAAAAAGAAGCTAATGAACAAAAAGTGTAAGAAAAGTTGGAAACAGGGAAAGACCACTAACATTTTATGTCCATTGCAGAAGCTATCCAATTTGGCTATTTGTTTCCTTTACCCCTTATTCAGTAGTTAAAAGAAGAAAACCAAACCCAGTTGCTTGATTTGAAAAGCTGCTGTGATTGTTATTCATTATTCTATTATCTTTTAATAGTTTTATACCTGTAACTTTAATCTTTCTGAGGAGTGTTTAATTTCAGAAATATTTCCAGTGATGTCATGGTATTTTACTTCTATATGAAGTGAAGTGTTATTTGAGATGAGTAAATCTATAACTATCTTCTACCTTTCACAAGTCCATTTCATGAGGCTGCCTGCTCTGTCTCTTACAAGCTTGCTTGTACAACATAACTCTATTAGGCTCCTTTATGACTCCCTATTTATAACGATCTAAGTTTAGAAATATTTGATCACATATTAGCAGTGGTATAATGTGAGAAGCTATTTGTATTTCTGTATCAGCAGATCAGGCATCAGCTATTTTCTCTCCTACATGGCACAGTAAGCTGCAGTGCTGGAGTACTTTGTCAGGAAGTACTGATATCTCAGAGAAGATATATTGGGTGTGCAACCATAACTGCATCCAATGGAGAGATAAGAGTGCAGATTTAGACTGTTGTACAGTGTACTTTGTGCTGAAAACCAGGTGTCCTTTCATGTTCCAGCAGTACAGAAATTATTTTACAGGTTCTATGCCTTATTAGAAGTACTATGCAAGTTTAAGAATGATCACATAAAACATATAGTTATTTATTGTATTTAGCATAACAGGTAGATATTTGAGTATTTAAAGGTCACTGCTCTAAACAAAGGTTCTCAATCTATTGTCCAAATTCTTTATTCTTACAGTGTTATGGGAAGGATATAGATCTCGAGATGTCAGGGGAAGAAAGCTTTCCCTTTTGCATGTATAGCTATTGCTCTCATTAGGTTTCAATGTGGAATCACTGGGCTTTGTTTGGCTGAATACATCTGATATTTTCCCTCTCATTTAAATGGAGATATGGTCAGACTTCAGTGACTACATACACTGCAGTAGAGGCAAAATAATTCAGTCTTCGATCTGCAGATTTCTGGAGGCAGCAAGGCAAGTAGAAACATTTTTCTTTCCTATTCTTGATCAGGCTTTTTATCGGCCATGTGGAAACACTTTTGTTTGCTCAGCCACAGTTAGACTGAAGTACATTTTAATAAGATCCATGTGCTAGAAGGATTTTTAAGCCAAATACTGGAGACTCCTCTCATTCCATGTTGGAACACAATATAAATCCTGCACATATATATCTGCATATGCATGCATGTGCAGGTGTTTGCATGCATACTTGTATGTAGATATGCTTTTTTTCCCACTTATTTAGATATTTTTTCCTCACAAACATCAACACTAAAATTTCAGAAGCCTTGTAGCTAAACACCATTGCAGTTTCTAATTGTCTTCTTGAAAGTACTGAAGTTAGATACTTACTCTAAACTATGTGGTATGGGTAGAATTAACAATTTTTCTGTCTGATGAGGAATTAATCAAGGACATATAATTATTGTATTTAGAGGTGGATTGGGCACAGCACCATTGCGGAAGTGTAAGGGAAGGGTGTTTCAAGAGTGAATGTGGCTTCAAAATGTGACACATTAATCTACTTTGCTGAATGTATCCCAGGGAAAAAAGTCAAGATGTGCAACTATTTTTCCATGTTTCTGCAGTTCAGACAACAAGATGAAATATGATAAAAACACAATACTGAGAAGATTTAAATGTGCTTTTATACAGAGAAGAATCCTCTTACTATTTCCAGGATTTTCCAGGACTGTTTCTATGTATAGGACCAGTTTTGTGGTGGTGTAACAGCCTCTCGGTGGCATCAGCCCAGTAAAGGACAGTATAATGGAGAGAAGAATGAGGCCCATTGTTCTCAACAGGAAGACAGTTTTTTGAGTTATATGACCAGAATAGCAGAGTGATTGCCTTATTTCTTCTCTGCAAGAGAGGACACAGCTGGAGATAGAGGAGCACATTCACAGCACGTGGCTACCTTGGTCCAAAGGCTAAGAACAGCTTTACTGACAGGACTGGCATAGACAATATCCCCAAATAAAGTCACATGCTGGGAAAAATATTGCAAGTCAATCCATGGTGAGGAAGTTCATCACTGTTCACTGCAGCACCACCAAATGTGAAAAGCAGTAGCTTTGAAAACTAAGCCAATCCATAATTTTCTGAACAAGAAACTATCTCATAGCTGAAAGAGCAATATGTACCAAAGAAAAGTGAATGGAAGTGGAGGCAATTTACTGCTGTAGGCATAGAGCTAGCGGAATTGCTATTTGTCAAGAACTGACCTTTTCCTCTTCAGCAGATCTACTCCCATATTGACCTATCTTAAAATCTAAGTAACTGCTGTCTACTCTGTGCTACCTTGGGATTAGAACTTATTCTGTCTGATTTTTATGTATTTCAAGTGTTCACAGTCTGGCAAGTAAACAAATTCAGTTTTAGACTAGTTGACTCAGTTGTTTCACTGAAAGGAGTCAAAGGTAAGAGATTTTCCTTGACTCAACTCTCCTTTTTTTACTTACTGCAGAGTTTTCCTTGGTCACTTCTCTGGAAATGAGATCAGCAAACAAAATAGAATTTAATAGCATTTTTTAATTAAAGTTTGAAAAACGGAGGAGGGAAATGCTTCTTGAAAGGTGAAGGGAGTGGTGTTTTTCTTCTGTGGGACTGAAGGAACTTGATTTCTAGATAAACATCATTTTTGAAGATTCCATTCTTTCTGCAGCTGTGGGAAGGATTGTACATTTATGTTGTATGTTTCCTGGACTGATTCCTATAATACAACAGTTTCAAATGATGCCTCATGCAGAGTAATGCAAAACCAACTGAATAGGGTCCTTAATAGGCTTGAAAGCAGCCGATTTACATCAACAATGAAGTGAGCCTGTTTTGGCTGATATTTAGGAGTTGAAAATAAGGACTTCACAAATATTTTGTTTGCAACAACATATCTCCCTACTCTGAACTTCCATGGTGACTGAAATGGGTTGCATTCCTGTTTTTGTCTAGTATAATATTTAGCAATCTCAAAGTCCAGGATCTGAAGTTCAAGGCCATCCTGTGATATGAGTCAGGAAACTTTGGGCAGCCCTCACACTACTAAATTTAAATCTTAAAGGATATGAGGCTTTCAATTTTTACTTTCTCAGTCCTCCTACCAAGCCCTGCTGGTGTCAAGAGATTTGGGGCTTCCTTTTCAATGCAGTGAAGGTTTCAGCCTATCTTTGGTTTTCTGAAATTAGATGATCTCATGGTCCCCAGTTTCCAGGGACCACCTAGGTTGTTGCTCAGAATCAGTCTCCAACAGTTCATTCTTCCCAAAGCAATTTTTACCCCCCTGGAACCTCCCTTTACACAGAGTTCAGAAAATGATCAGTTTTCAATTTCAGCTGGAGCTTGCCATTCACCACCCCCTCACCCCCAAATGTCAGTATTTCCTGTGGAAATCAAATTTTTAGTTTCAACCAGGTTTTAACAAAGAATCTAGCTGCCGCAAAACTTGGTCATAGTAAACTGTGAGCCAAGCTGTGGAAACTCTTCATGCCAGTGCTCAAAGCAACCCAAACCACAGTCATCCTGCCTAGAAATTAATCAAAACAGCAAAGACAACACTGAATATAATTTTCAGCTAGAGTTTTACCCGCCTTCTGGAAATGAAACACACATTGGAACCAAATGTTGTTTAAATCAAATGAGTGATTATAGCAGGCAGTAAGACATGAGACATGTTCACTCATTAGTGATCTACTGGAATGTATTTGTGGCTTGGACATCCTCTTGACTCCTGAGAATCTTTATCCTGTTACATTTCCCACTATGATTTCTTTTTCCTTTCTTGGCAGAAGAGTCACAAGACAATTTAGGTAGCTATCTTTATATGGGTTAAACCGATTTTGTCTGGCCCAAATGCATAAAATGCTAAACCAGATTAATTACTATGAAGTTTGTCTCTTCCTCCTGACTGAGAAGTGTATTAAATCACATTAAAAGGGTCTATTTTAGAATATTCTTTCTACTGGTTACTTGACAGGGGAAAAACCTGTCAGAAATAAAATCCACCCAATTACACTGAAAGCTACTTTCTTTTGCATTACTTTTGTCACAGAATCACGGAATTGTTAGTGTTGGAAGAGACCTCTGGAGATGCTCTTGCCCAGCTTCCCTACCAAGGCCAGGTCACCTAGAGCAGGTCACACAGGAGTGGGGCCAGGCTGGTTTTGAATGTCTCCAGAGAGGGAGACTCCACAACCTCCCTTACATAAGGTGTCCTTCTTGGGGAGTCCTGCTGCTCTCTCCCAAGTTGTAGATAATTTGAATTTACATTTCACAAAGAAAGATATTCTGTGTGATCAGCTACGACAAAATCTCATTACTATGGTCTAGAATTTTCCTTAAAGCATGGCAGGCAGCCCCATGTCTTGCAGCAAGAATCTTACTGCAAACTAGGCATCCAGAGATACTGCTTTCATATAGCAACAGTTAAGCAAACTAGCAGTGGATATAGCACTAAATAGGAAGAGCTTTATGGTCCTGCAGTTGGGAATGATAGCTCTTATTTCTGATTACCTCTTGTAAACTTATGGAAAACTAGTTGAAATATCTGTTCATGATTTGAGATGGTTACTGGCCACTCACAATGCATTAGGGAAGTTTCCTAAAGTATCTATAATTTTTATTGCTGTCTGCATGTTTTCATACAGTCAGATCAGTTGAGAATTTGTTTTGCTGTTGAAAACCCCCAAATCTCCACCCTGTCTCATAACATGAATTGGGTAGCCCTGAAATGCTTTCATGAAAGGTGTATTTAAAAAAAAAAAAAGATAAAGTAAAATCTCAAAAATGTCAGTTTAGATTTTTCCATATAAAATTGTGGGGGTTTTTTCCTTCAGAATTTCAAGAAACAAATCCAATCATCCAGCAATTCTGAGGTAGAATCAATTCTTTTCATTGCAGATTGGAATAAATTTTGATGTGTAAAAACATTTATTATAAACATTTGCTTATGGAACAACCACTTTTTTAACATTGCTGCACTCAGACGTACTTAAGAGCAACAGAAATGAGTCCAGTGAATATTTGGTGTTTGGCAGCTTGACATTCCTTTAGTAAAAGAACACTTCACTGGTGTTATCTCACTTTCTATATTTCTGTATAAATGAAACACAGAAGAGCTCTGCTGTTTGCCATACATTTTCTCTAAATGACTCAAACATGGATTTCTGTTACCAGAAATCCATATACATATATATTTAGGAATACAGTTCACAAATGACTTCATTTTACCACTATCCCAAATCCAATCCCAGAATTTAATATAAATAAGTGTTCATTGTGAACTGTTTCAGAGAGATCTTTTTTCATTTGTTTCTCATTAAAGGTAGCAGTGTAAATTCAACATTCATAAATAATAAAATTTTATCAAGAATGTTTTACAGCAAATTTATAAATTAAAAGAGAATGTTTGACCTTGAAAAGACAAAGTTGAGTTTTTATCAAAATTTTAAAAATTAAGGAAGAGAATGCAGTCTGTCCGTTTTCCTATCTGTACTCCCACATGGAAGAAATTTTGAAACATCATAAAAGAAAAAAATTTGGAAAAGGATAAACAATTCTTAATATCTTCATGTCAATAGTGTTAATGGTTTAAAAAAAAAGCTGAAATTAAAAATTTCATTTAGCTATTTTAGAACTCAGTTGCAATTTTTGTAATTAAGAAAACCAACACAATTAGCATAATATTTTGTCAAAAATAAATAATGCTTTCAGAACAACTAACAGCTTGGTATCTTTGGGGTTTCAGTTGTAATTTGACAAAGACATTCTAGTAAGCTCTTTCAGTGTCCTTATCTCTTGAGAAAAGGTACAGGACATTTCATTACCTCTGATGTCCTCAACTACTACATGCCCAGGAAAGGAAAATCAATATGGAATACGCAACAACAGGAAACAAATGTATGTGTTAGTGCAGTGTTAGGTAGTGCAGTCTTGACTCTAAAAATCTTGTTCAGGATGGACATCACATTCTTCAAACATTCCTGGAGATCTCTGATGACTTTTTGGCACTCCAGATCCAGACAAATCAAGGAAACTTAATTAATCACCCACCAAACCCACAAGTATCCTCCTCAGGTCCAAAGGGTTGTAGGAAAAATACAGACAAAATATGTACTTGAAAAATAATTGTGTCCCTTTGTCAGTAATTCTTGTCAGTGCTAGTACTGTGGTGAAGGGTCCTTTACCATCAGTTGTCTCAAAATTTTCTTAATCTATCTACTTCTTCGAAAATTGGACTTGTCTCATGAAAGTTTCTCTGTGTGCTGGGTTTTTTCATCAGCTTGCACAGTGGTTTCCATTTCACGTATTTGAATTCACTTTAGAAGACCACTGCCCTCATTAACTAATTAAATTGGATTCATATTTCTTATGGCAGGAGTTACACTGGTAAAAACAAATCCTGCCAAGATCAAATGGGGTACAGCTGGCTTTCCTGTGAACATCACCACTCTCTCTTTGGCCCTTGGCGTGGCTGACCTTGGCTTTGGCTGTTGTTGACATTGTCACTCAGCAGGAACTTGTTGCAGGTCGAATGAGAAGGCTTACTCACGAGAGTGTTAAAGTAACTTAATAAAATACAGTTTTAATGGAGAAAAAAAATAGTTTATAGTTGCAGCAAATATCTCCTACTCACAGGAAGCTGTGAACATTTGTATCTTTTAATATTCAGTATTTGAAAGGGAAATTCAGTATGCTAGTTAATAACAGTGGCTGATACTAATCATTATAGCAATGCCACAAAACTCCATTGGCATACTTTTGTCTTGACCTGTTGTCAGGCTTGCTTTTCATATTTTGGGGTATAATTTGACAAATGCAAAAATCAGTACTTAATAAAAAAGGACTAAAATTGCACATGGAAGGCCAACAGCAAGGCACAAACCTACATAAAAACTGTTCTAACGCTTCTGAGAGGGCACAGCATTAGGCTTTTATGTTTTAACATTTTGATGTGAATTGTTGCTGACCCATGCAATTATTCAAAATTTGGGACATGGCCAGTTGCATCTAGGATGAGAAACTGGTGATAGATGCTCTCCAGTTAATCTGCCAAAGACATAGAACATTCCATTTCCCTTACATCAAGAATACAACAGCAGATAGTTTATTTGCTCACAGCTTCAAGTCCCTTTAACAGCACCAGAGAAAAGCATATCCATACCTGTGTTTTGGTTTTCCTTAAGGCTATGCTGCCAGCCCTTAATCTAGTGGTCTGTTTGGCATTCTGCTCCTCTTCTCCAGCTTTCCTCATCTTTCATCTCTTCATATAAACACACAAAACTCCATTAAAACAATAAAAAGGCTATAAAGCTCTTCCATTCAGATATAAATTGTACAAGCCTTCTTTTTTTTACACAGCATAGCAATGTAAAAAACCAGTGTTTTATAGTGTTTGGGATACGTGTCTAGGACAATTTGAAGAACTTCTAATTCTTTTTTCTTGTTACTCATTACATTCATCAAGCTTTCTGTGATTTGATATCAAGCATAGCAGATGTGCCATGTGGTTCTCCTTAGCTGGCTGTATGCAAACATAAGTGCACACTGCTTCTGAGTGTTCCTGGGGTGGGCTGGGTAGAGAATTACTTGCCACTAACAATAAGCAGCAGTTAAACTGAAGTAGAAATACTTTATCTAAACTTGTGATCAGGACAATAGCTCTCTCTCTTTTATCTGATGCACAAATATACTTAATTCCCTCCTTTCAGTGCTGTATCTTTACCTCTAATGTGATGAATTTGATATTAACTCAGCTGAACTGGTTTATCAGTTGAAAAAAATCCTTACTTGGCAGATGCCTCTTCTGGTTTTGATTTGCAAATCTACTGTTGGCTTGAAAGGAGACAAAGAAATTGAGGAAATAAGCTTCTTGGGCAAAAGTATCTAGCTTGGACAACTTCAATCGGTTCTGAAAAGAGAGTTTAAGAGGTTATGACTTTGCACCAAGATAAGAAATAGCCTTTTTTGTTTTGAGGCCTAGAAAAGCCTGTGTGGGTTAGCTGAGGACTTAAAATAGCTTTATTCTGACTGAGATGATGATTTAATTTGATGCTTTCTTAAAAACCCAAAATAATTCATCAAAAGCCCTTCATAAGATTTTATAACCATCATTGGATGTGGTTATGTACACATAGAAGAAATATATTCAATCTGTTGGCTTGCAGTGTCCAGTTCTGATCTAAAGGAGGCAGAGTTCAAGCCAATTGGTGATGCTATTTTCTCCTTGTCAAAAGTGAACTCTTTTACATCTGCACACATCTACGTTTTACCTCAACCCAGAATGCTTAACTTTCCAACATAAATGCCTTCTTTGGTGGCAGTGTAATTTTTAACCTTTGATATATAATATTTATATCTACCTGTATAGGCACACACACATTGAACACAACTGTATGTGTATTTATATGTACATTTAAACATGCATTTTACAAAGGCACACAGCATATAGAACACTTTAATTATCAGTATCCACTTCTAGAATCTAAATTAAGCTGTAAATGAAAGAAAGTAGACACTACTCTCTTTCACTGGCAGTTTATGTTCATATTTCACCAGAATCTCTATGTAAGGTACTATCATTGATCCCATTATAATTTTCAACTGATTTGAGTCCCTTTGAGGCCATCAAGTCCAAACTCCTACTCAGAGCAAGTCCATGAGATCACTGACAAAGTAGCAAAAGGAAAAAATCCCAAGACTTGAAACTAATGTTAGTCTTAAAACTCTGAGCTGTGTGTTCTCCTGATAGAAACTGCTGCCACAGGAACTGTTCTTTTAACAGGAATTAAAACTTAATCTCTTTAGCACTGTAAATCACAAAGTAAAAAGGCCAATGACCAATGTAAATACTTCAGTCAGATTATTCTAATAAAGAAATACTTATTTCTGTTTTATTACAACCTACATTTAAAAATCTATATTAATAATAGCAACTTTAGACCACATTTCAAAACTTTAATTTATTCAACTACATCAAATGAAAATAAATAACATTTTTGGCTTTAAATTTCTATTGTTTGGCACATAATAATGGAAGGATGCATGAGATACTAACAGCAGATTAAAGAAATCAAGGGATAAAATATTCAAATTGCTACAATATTGCTACTTATCTCTTTCTAGAACAATCCAGGTTATTTCTGTAGTTGTGGAGAAAGCAGCTTTGGAAATAAAAGCCACCATCTCAGCCAGAAGTTTCTGCACACACAGGCCAGGTTTAGCTGCAGTGTTATCTATGTCTTCACGCTGCTGCTGTCTTGATCACTTACTTTGTCTTCAAAGGGCACATCTCTTTCCATGGATCAAATAAAGCAAACCTTTCAGACCATTCTAAGATTTAAAAAAAAAAAAACATATATAAAGAAAAGCTAATGCTCCTATCTTTTGCCTTCTTGTTATTGTGCTCTTGGCACTTACCTGGTCATGTCTTTGGCATTCTGTTCTCTTCAGCCCCTCCGTTCTGTCTTTGCAGACAGGAAACTGTGTAGGATGCAGAAAAAACCCACTGAATGATTTTATTCATAATGAGAACGCTATTATACATCTGATGAACATATGGACCTCAGTGGTTCAAGGACAGGGGTGGATTTTTGGATGATACCTTATTTGCTTACTTCAGTTGTTCCTTTCAAGATTCCTTAAAGGGAATTGATCTTAAAAAACCACTTCCCTTGAGACAAAAGCTTTTTTTCAAACTGGATATTCATAGCAGCAAACACCAATTGGCTTTCTCAATAAATGCTTGAAGAAAGGACCTAATATAAAAATAGACTTTTTAAATTTTTTTTTCCCCAGTTCTCCCTTCATGGCTGTTGGATCACAAAACCAGAAATGTCAAAGTGCTGGTTAATAGACTTCAGGAGTTGTCCTACAGGTTTTGTGTAGAATGTGATACATTTTCTATTCCCTTTAATCAGTTAAAAATCTGCCCTTTTCCAGGACAGATAGAATCCTGAAAGATACTCTTATGAAAGAAACATGAGCTGCCTAGCTGAACATAATTTTTTGCCCTTCATAACTACTTGAAGCAAAAATAATCAGCCCAGATTGTCCTGCCTAAATCTGCAAATAAAGAAAATTTTCAGCATATAACCTCCTTCTGAAAGGTGCAAGGAGGGGGATGAAGACCTGAAGCTATCTATATTATTTGTTAGTTCAATGTCTTGCATTTCTGCTCACAGGATTGTTAGAAGATTGCAGTGGGTGTCCAGAGTTTTGTGCAGGGTAAGGAGGAAAGACAAGAAAGGATTTAGAGAGAAATGAGCTAGATGTGCTCAAAGGGAAGGAAAAATCATGCCTTCCTCATGTCTCTCCATCATCATAACACATGGCAGTAGAAAGGTCTTGGACACTAATTTGGTTTCCATTTCTGTAGAATATATTAAAGGTTGCAAAGAAACTGTATTTATCCCTGCTAAAGCCCTGGGAGACTGACTAGTCTGTAATCACATAGGAAGCCTGTGGCAAAACATAATTTGAACTTGTGCCTTCTGGTTGCTAGTTCAACCATTGGCTTTTGCATTTTTTCTCTTTTTCTGTGGGGCTCCAGGGGGACAAGGCAGAGGGATCAGTTGTTGGTATGGACTGCAAAAGGACAGACAGAGTCAGTCTGGAGACAAACATGCCTGATTCAGCTTTGCATTTGATGAAGTCTCAGATTTACTATAACTTCAGAATGCTGGAGCAAGCCAAGTAGACCAAGACTGAAAATAGAGTTAGCTCCTTGTAGCGGGTTTAGTTCGCTTTCCCGGCCAATGCACCAGATTTGCAGGGGTTTGGATTCGAAACCGGGCGGAAACACCAATTTGTGTAGTGGTTTCAGTTCACCTCTTTATCTTTTGTGAGATAGGAGATTTGGAGGAATGCAAAACAGGCTCAAACTTAAAGAAAATGAAAAGTTTATTAACAGAATTAAAAGAGAAAAGAAAATAATAAGAAAATCAAAGCAAAATCCCTCTTTTTACTCACACCCCCCTCCTCCTTTCTTCTTCCCTAAACCAGCACAAAGGATAACATCACATTATTCTTAGTCAGTATTCACAATTTTAAGAATATCTCTACCGAGTAAGGAGAAAAGACGTTTCCTTTGCAATCCGTGGTCTTCCAAAACCGTATCAGCCTCAGTACAACAGCCCCCGCCCGGGAATAAAGCTGT
>VZTH01014149.1:229887-264631 GCA_013397815.1 Aleadryas rufinucha | reverse complement strand
GGCATCCCGGGGCTGTGTCCCCGGCACCGGGGGAGAGAAGAGGCTCGAGGCCGCTCCAAGGAGCGAAAACCTCAGCAGCCATTTCCCCCCCCTCCTCCTGCGGCAACGGCCAAACCCCAAAGAGAGAGAGAACTTCCTCTCTCCAGCCTGTCCCTCCAGCCTTTATATATGGAAATTTCGAAAAGCGCCACTGGTCAAACGAGCTGTCCATCAGCTCAGGCTCAACCCATCACACTCCTTTACAAATATATTCTAAGCTAATATATTTAGAGCATGCTTTGTGAAACTCCCAGTGTTTTGTTCCCTCCAGGACCAGTGTATAGTCTTCAGTTGTTTTTGTTTAAGTTAACAACTGGAAGAAACGCCCTTCCTCTGAGATCATTGATGGCTTGCAAACTTTGCCATAATGTTCTAACTTTCCCCTTCAGAGCAGTATTTACTGTGCCAGCAGTCAAGCTGAATACGGTAATTACATTATAACTCTATCAAATGTGAATCATCACAATCCAAACCTGAAAAGTATCTTGTTACACTTTTTAAAAAATACCTGCTCTAAATAATCACAATCAGATATATAGGGAATATAAAATTTACAAGGAAATCTTTTGGTTTGGTTTTCACACCAGAAAAAGATCCTTCTTTTGAAATCTCAAGCATAAGCAGTCAATAAAGGCTTTGTGCAAAATGTCTTATTTATAGTGGATAGAATCTTTTTTATTACATCAATAATGTCATACATCATCATGACATTTATCAGTCATTTAACCTAGGTAAACTTATTATGTCTGATGCAATTCCACTGAGATACATCTGTTGTATGCTTTTTGTGCTATTTCTAGCATGGATGGGGTTTAGAACTATGTTAATTAGAGGTAGGAACACTTTTTTTTACTAATTAGCCCACTATTATTTTGAAACCATGTACTGTATTCTTGTTGCACAGCTTCCTGAGGAGGCTCTATTGTTCACAGGAAAAAGTTGTAGAGAACAACTTATGACTCAAATCTCTTATATTTCAGTGTGACATATGGCACATACTCATATTGCTTTCTCAGTTTCAGAAAAAAAAAATCCAGATTTTTCACTTGTCTGCTACTAAATGTCCCATGAAATTTCAGAATGAAATGGCAAACACTGAGTGCACTCCTGAATTTTCTAAAATAATACAAAGTCATTCATGTCTGATGCAGCAAATATTCCTTCAGGTGAGTTATTATCTGTGAAGCTCAGTTCATAAATAAAGTGATGCCAGACTCAGGAGACATTCTTTTCCTTATGCTCAGCTCAAATTACCGATCTCATCCAGCCACATAGATTCATGGAATAATTTAGGCCAGAAGAGATGTCTGGAGGTCATCTGGTCTAGCATCCTGCTTAAAACAGGCCCAGCTTTGAAGGTGGGCTCAAATATTTCTCATGGTCATATTCAGTCAAGTTTGGAATCACTACAGATGGAGAACATAAACCTTGTCCAAGTAACCTCTTCCAGAATTTGATTGCTTTAATGGTGAAGAAGAATTCTCAGGAAGTGGTTAAAGATTCAGAACATGAATAAAAACTGTCACGATACAGTATCAGTTGTTTTGGAGAGGGAAGGAGTCTGAGACAGACTTTGCAAGGGGAATTATGACTAGGTTTTTTGCAGTTATCCCATTCTGCCGCTGGGTGCTTAGTAAAAGCAGAAAGTTCAGTTTTCATGGGGTAGCTATTTAAAATGTGACCTACACATTGTGCTTGAAACAACAGCTCAGAACTTCCCACTCCAGCACACACAAAAATCCCAAAAACCACTTTTTATAAGTGCTTGGACTAAGAAAATTGCTCCATCCTCTGAAATCAAAGTGTGGAAAGATGGTCTCTGATCAGCAAAACAACTCCAGATTTAGACCTAAAACTTGGAGCTTGACAGTAGCTGAGATCCCCTGAGATGGAGAGTTCAGGTGAGACCCCTTTATTCCCACATCTGTATATTTTTACTGCTGCTATAGGTATTGCATTTCTGTTTTATTCACCTGGGGATGTTCCCATTCCCATACTGTCTTATGAAGACTATAGACATCCAAATAATGCTTCTTTTAGTTTGTTCCTGTGCTATTGATGTCATTCCTATCTCCCTGTTGCCATGCCGGAACTGATTGCAGTAACATGTCCCTGCCCACGTGGAGTTAGTCAGCTGTTTTGGGCACTTTTTTCCTTTCCTGTGGAAGACAATACAATCCAGCAGGATTTTATATACTTTGTGCTGACTAATCACATATAGTGATCATACACTCATAGATAATCTGGCTTTTTCTGAGAGACTATTTGCAGAGAGGAAAGAGTTTCTAGCCTTAGGCATGCCGATCAAATTTGTAGTGACAATTTAGGATTTTTTTCCATCTGTTCTCTAAAGTAATGCCTGGTAGTCAGAGGAAGGAGTAGACACTCAGGGAAGGCATCATTCATCCTTCTCCCATCCCAGCAGAGCTCACCAGGAAAGACCTCGCCGTCTGTCTTGAATTTGTAGAATTTCCTTGGCATCCATAAATGCTTTCTTCTCATTCTGATGGCATTTACTGATGGTGGATAACAGCCCCAAGTTAGTCTTCACTCATTTTTTGTTGTTTTACAGTGCTCCCTAAATCTGTATAATCCCTTATGCTATAAATTAATGAGTAGAACCCTGTTTACCTATCTATGCTAATAATGATGCTTTACATTACAATGGACATGCTAATAATTATCTGCATCCACAGCAAAATTATAAAGTACAGCATCAGAGTGTCTTTCAGGATGAAGACCATCTTTTGTCTGAAATGAAAGCAGAAGCTGTAATCAAACAAAGAAAGGGAAAGAGGCTTCTCTTCTCTAATTTGAGTCAGGAAAAGACAGGGTTAATATTTTGCCTTTCAGGTACTAAATGTGCTCCTTGAGTACTTCCTCTGATGACCTAAACATGGCCTACAATAGTCTTCATAGTTTCCTATCTTAAATAACTAGAAGCTTGATTGTGATTTTATCTTCTTTTTACTGAGACAGTTATATGAGAGCGCTGACCTTCAGCTAACTGCCTGTTTCCTCTGCACAGGGTACACAGGACATGAGAACTTGGTTCAATTAGGCACATTGAATCGCATGTAAGCGGAGGCCTTGATCGCCACAAGCGATAGAATTGTTTTAGTTCACGTTATGGGACCTTTGTGGTCCGTTTGTTACAACAGGAGAGTCCCTGACTCATTTCTACCTTGACAGTGCACATACAATGACTGATAGAGGGAAATTACAACCATGCTTGCCAGTGAGGCCAGAAACAACCACAGTTGTTGTAACAGTTCTTCAGCACTTCAGGCTGTATTGTTATTCAGCTATTTAAAACAATTAGTACACAAATTGAACAGCTAAAAATGCCATGACAATTGACAATGCAGTCCAAGTAGGGAGCAGCAACGCGTGGTATTCCTCAGGGGGTGGTACTGGGAGCAGTACTGTTTAATATCACGGCAGGGGTGGGTAGTAAAGTGCCACGACCTTCCTAAAAGTGCCTCCAGGGAAGCCGCTTCAGCCAGGCCACAGCACTCACATACAGTCACACACACACACACAGAGGTAAATCCAAAAGCAAACCAATGGTGAAAGAGTCCAGCAAAGGTCTCCATATGGGGTTCCACGGGATGGTTTATTACAGCCATATGCATGAAGAAATCCACGGACAGAGACAAGAACAATGTTCTTGGGGTTCCAGGGTTTTATATAGGGAGGATAGGGGTGGAGAGAGCATCAGGGCCCATGGTCTGAGGGCACAGGGGCGGTACACAGGCTGGGTTAGGGTGTAGAAGCCAATGGGGAAACATGGAGGGAGTGGTGAGGGAACAAGGGCCAATGGGACAGTGAGGAAGGGAGAACTTTCTGGGGCCCTAACATATAAGGGAAAAAGGGGCAGGGAGGCCAATGGGCCAATCGGGGAAGCAGAACTGGGGTACATCTACATAAAGAAACAAAGCGTGGTGGGAGAGGCCTTTTTGGTCACCCTGACCTGGGAGAGATTTTGTACCTAGGGCACCTTTCTCCAAGATGTTTCTGCATTCCTCAGTTCCATGGGCCCACCGGGCACCACAGTTTAGCATCTTTTTCAGAGGATTTAGTGCACCGTCAGGAAATTGGCTGATGGCGCCAAGCTGTGTGGTGCACTCGACGTGCTGGAGGGTCAGAATGCCATCCAGAGAGACCTTGACCCCTTTGAGCCTGTGCGAACCACAGTAAGTTCAACAGGGCCAAATGCTGGCCCTGTACCTGGGTTGGTGCAATGCCAAGCACAACCACGGCGTGGGCAGAGAATGGATTGAGATCAGCCTTGAAGAGAAGCACTTGGGGGTGTTGGCTGATGAGAAGCTGAGCACAACCTGGCAACATGCACTCGCAGCCCAAAAATCAATTATATCCTGGGCTGCATCAAAAGCAACATGGGTAGGTCAAGGGAGATGATTCTTCCCCTCTACTCTGCTCTGGTAAGACCCCACCTGGAGTACTGTATCCAGATCTGGGGCCCCAATATAAAGAGGTCGTAGACCTGGTGAAGAGAGACCAGAGGAGGCCATGAAGATTATCAGAGGCCTGGAGCATCTTTGCTGTGAAGACAGGCTGAGAGAGTTGGGGTTGTTCAAGCTGGGGAAAAGAAAGCACTGGGGAAACCTTATAACACTTTCCAGTACCTAAAGGGGCTACAAGAGAAGAGGAGAGAAACTCTCTACAAGGATATATAGTGACAGGACAAGGGAGAACAGCTTTAAACTGGAAGACAGTATGTTTAGATGCAATATTAGGCAGAAATTTTTTACTGAGGAGAGTGATGAGGCACTGGAACAGGTTGCCCAGAGAAGCTGTGGATGCCCCATCCCTGGAGGTGTTCAAGGCCAGGTTGGATAGGGCCCTAAGTAACCTGGTCTTGTGAAAGATGTCCCAGTCCATGGCAGGGAGATTGGAACTCATTGATCTTTAATGTGCCTTCCAATCCAAGCCATTCTATGATTTTATTATTTCCTTTGGGAGAAGGAAGGATTAAAACCTACAAAGGGCCATTGCTCTCCAGATGAGGGTTGACCAGGAGTTTCTGTACGGGATGAAATGAGCATAGGGATAGGGATTTTTTAAGTCCTAATATACACATAACTGAGCCAGCATAAGGCAAGTAATGTTGCAGACAACTGTTTGGATGAACTGTGAACTCAACACTTAACTCCATCAAGCAGACACCTAGACTTAGAGGTTTACATCCACAACAGGTCTTTCTTTAGGTTTTGATGGCTTGCATTTTGGAATATCTAATTTCACTCAAAGATTGTGCAGGAGCACAGGTCCCTAAGCCAGAATAAACAGGTGCCATCAGATAGATGCCTAAAAGTTGGCTAATACAGTGCTTGGAATTTCAGTGCTTACTTTAGTTGTAATCTGATCTGCAAGACCCACTATGCCTGTCAGGCTGGAAGGACAGTGACTAAATAAGTTAATTTCTGCATTGTAGACTGTAAGGTGGCCTCTGTGCTTTTGGAGAGAACCCTTGGTACATTTACCAGGTGGGGAAGCAGAGACCCTTAATTCTGCTTCCTTGATTTCTTAAGGTTGTTTTCCAAATGTTTAAGATTGCTGACACAATGCTTTATAGGAGGTCTATGGGGAATTAGGCAAGACAACAAAAACTACATAGACAGCAATTCATTAATTCTGTCATTATGGCATAAATCAGTCAGTCTGTTGGAGTGAGGTAGAATGGTCATCCCTTCCTGAATGATATATTTTGCTTTTACTGGTTCCATGATATTTTTTAATTACAGTGAAACCTTCCTCAAAGGTTTTTTAAAAGTTTTAAACATGGTATTCCATAGCTTTTTAGTGTCTCTTAAAATGAGGCTTGACACATTTTGTAGATTGTGTGCTGTGGCAGTTAAGGTAAGAAGGGATTAATTTCATCTAATCATATTGCCCCATCTTACTGCAGTGGAGACTGGCAGATCCTATAGCAACTCCAGCCACCTCTGTCCACTCTGTCCTACATGACTTCATAGATTAATATGAAAAAGGAAACTCATATATGCTCTGAAGAAGAAATGTTGAACGGATGGAAAAGGACAAAAATTATGGAAGCCACTGTATACATCTCCTCATACAGCTTTAGAATAGGTTTTAGCAGTAAAAACTGCTTAATTTATAGGGGTTAGCTGAAAAATTAACTGACAACTCTACTCTGAACTTCTTGAAAAGAAAATGTGCCAGGACCACCATGTATTAATATTATTTAGTTGCTGGAAAAAGGCAATCATGGTGTTTCATTGTTATCTTGCTCCATGTCTCATTCTATTCCTAATTCCTCAGGCTAATAGCATTCCTCAATAGCAGCTGATATTAGTGTCTTTCAATATCAGATATTAGCAATAAAATGTAATTTCACCTAGAGTGTGTTTTCCCTGGACTGGGTTTTCCATTTACTACCACTTCACTGACACAGGAGAAGTTGATGAGCCTTAACTTACAGAGTTCACAACTTGAATCATGTTGCTTAATTTTAATTTGTCTGTTCAGTCTCATAATCAATGAAGAGGAAGTGAGCAGAAAGCTCGTCTTCCAAAGAGCGATGATCCCATTTGCAGTCTGAATCAGGGTCTGGAAATGACCTTCTCTTCTGACACTGCAGAAACCTGGAGTGATTAGTTCTCTTCTTTATGTTACTAACTAAATGGTTATACTGGGAAGCAATGAATACAAGAAGCCTTTTTGATAAGTGTTAAACAGTGCTCAATAAAGGAGATTACTTGGAAGGTCTTTGAAGAAGTATCAGTAAAACAATATTGTGAATGTTCAAAAGCATTTTTGTGCTCTGTTCATAATCATTGATCATATGGTACCAGCCCATTGCAGGAAGCTTTTTTCTGTATTATCTCACTGTTTATTCTGTTTCTGCCCTGTCAGACCAGTAAATGGCTAATACATATTCCTGTTTCTCTCAATCAAGTCTTCCAGACTTTTATTGTGCATTATATGAATGCTGTTGCTCTGAGAGTTGGCATAACTCATAACTTCACAAGCTAATGTCAAATGCTTCAGTGAATATTGATGGAAAAGCTACCTTAGCTAATACAAAAGAAATAGCTGTCAGTAAAAAGCCTATTTTAGCCCCTTTCAGGACAACATCAGATCAACCATAGGCTGAACTGTGCCTTTTAAGCTTTCCTTAGCTACAATGTTTCATGTTAATTACTGTACAGTATGTATCACACACTTTTGCAACAGCATTTTACCTTATACTTCCTTACAGTGGCAAAAAGTGGCAATATAATAGATCATAATGTGTTAGCAGGAAATTAGAGGATTCAAGCAGTATTTTCTAATCTTTCTAGGACTGATTTATCATTATCTAACTAGTTCATCTTTCATTTGTGAAAACTGTGGTTAAATTAATTGGTCATACGATTTTTCCCACATTGCACACATTGTTGTGGTTTCCTTTCACCTCCACTTAGCTTTATTCAAAAGAAAGCACAAAAGGAAGACAATAATTTAACAGTGGAACGAAGGAGTAAATGTGAGAAACAAAACCAAGAGACTGATCTGATGAATTCAACTTGCTTGAGTATATCTGTAAACAAACAATGTTTCCTCAACCCCAGATTGTATACTGATAATCTCACCAGCATATAGGCAGGGCTGCAATGTCATTAGCATGAACTCAGATTAGTTACTGTATTATGTTTATTCCTTTCATTTCTATATGCTATAGATTATATTCACTTATTAGTTCAAACTCCTGGGAAGATGGCAGGGGATTTCTTATCACTAGTAAAATGTATGTGTAAAATATCTCCTGCAGAGTAAATGAGATTGGTGTTAGATTGACTGGTAGCCAGCAACAGGTCAGCTCTGCATATCCACTGAGACAAACCTCACTGTGGGGATATCCGGTCAAGAATTTGAGGTGTGGATTGATTTTATTTTGGAGAGTGGGGGTGTTCTTGTCTTTAGGACTACCCTTTGCTTTAAATTCAGTTTGGCGTCTTGTCTGCTCACAAGTTTCCCAGAAATTCATTTTAACACTGGTGAATATGTTATCACATACCTAATGTGATTAATGTGTATCTGAAAATAAGCTTTCCCATAAGTGAGGAAATATAAAACTAAGATTCCCATGATCATTCATGATTACAAAGACTACATCCATCTTATTCTGGAAATCAATGTAATTTCTCAGTCAAATAAAAGTTGGTGTGTGTGTGCATCACATTTAACAAAGGTAATATGAAAATCACTTTTTCATACCTATAGTGAACCAGTGTTACTACATATTATGATTGTCAAAATCAATATGCATGCTAAATATTGCAATACAGCTTTAAGTACCAACATTTTTCAAATTCCACTGAAGAAATAATATTTTCAAAATGCATTTGCCTGTCATTAGAAAGATATAGATATAGACATAGATATAGATATAGATAGATATAGATATAGATAGATATACACATATATATTATAAAGGTTGTTGGATTGTTTCCGGCTAAGACTATTGCCTTATGGTGTTAGGTGATGCACACATTTAGAAAGTGAAAGAGAACAATTGCTACAAACTACTAGTAGAATAGAGACAAAAGTAATACTTTCTTCCATTGATCTTTCTGTTAAATAGTTTTATCAATATATTTGAATGGTAACTAAAGAACATGGGCTAGATCTTCACAGCTGTAGAGTTTGCTTGAACTTCTAACTTCAAGATTTCTCTCAGCCACCGAAGCCAAACCCAAAATACTCTCCTCAGAAGCAGGCTAAGCTAGCAAACAAAAGGGCTAGCCAATAAGGGCCAAATAAAGTAGAATCCGTCTGCACAGTGTTATGAATGAATTATGAGTGTCCTCGTACACTGGACGTCTAAACTTCATTGCTGAGAGAGGAGGAGAGACTGATCCCATGATATTCACCAGTCTAGGGTCTAGACCCTGGACTAGAGGATGCAGAAAATCAGGATTATAGCCTAAATCAGGTCAGGGGCCCAGCTCACATCCTACCAGTGTGTTGGAAGCATCTTCTGGGGTGCAGCTACAGAGAAATCTTCTCACCCCTCTGAGGAGTCCCCACTTCCTCTGGCAGGTGGCTCCAGGGCTGTCCTCACCCCTTGTGAGATTGGTAGGATGAATCTGTCTAACCTAAATTTCCAGCTTTAAAGTTCCTGCTATTAATTTCTTTGCAAAATAGTCCCTTTCTTTTGGATAATTCTGCCACATCTGAGCAGCCTATATTCATATAATCAAGCTTTCCCTTCTCTCAGACTTTTCTTTAAGTAGCTGAGAAGACTCAGCTCCTTCTCTGGGAAAAAAAAAAAATGTGACTCTCTTGGAAAATTTCTTGAACTTTCTATGATTCCCAGAATTTTTCACACTAGTAAGGGATACAGTAGCTTGGTAAAAATCTCACTAGCTCTGTGTGCAGAGGAAAGGTCATTTCCTAATTTCTAGATATCACCATTTATGCATCCAAAAATTGCATTAGGCTTTTAGCTTCCACACAGTAGCTGAGAGCACATGCAGAGATGATTATCTGTGATGATGGTCTCTGCTTTAGCAGGAGATCTTTCTGTGATATGTTGCACAAGTGTGTTTTCCTACCATTATTTCTGTTTGTTCCTTGCTTTTAAAAAACATTGTGCCTACATTGAGTTTGCTTCTATTTCTTACAACTTCTGAATCCCGAATCAGATGAAACAAATATATCATATAAGGTTTAATATTATGTATTGTCTTAAATACACAGTCCATTTGCTGGTGCAAGCCTGTTCTATAGGAATTTTTTCAGATTTTTCTTTCAGAATGTTAGTGGGGTCAGTATGTTCAAAAAGATAATTTTAAGTTACTTATACACCAATGTGTGGATCAAGACAAATCAGATCTAATTCAAATCACCTCCACTAACTTATAGCGGCTTTAGATATAGGATGAAATGGGCAGATTTCTCAGAACTCTAAGCATGCAAAACACATCTGCAACAGTACATGGGATGAACAAAATAGTGTATTGCCAACTGAAATATCTCATTTCACTTGGCAGACTTCACCCAAAGTTGTGCACAGTACAGTTGATTATTACCATTCTGTAATTAAAGAAGTAATTTTATTAGTATAAATTTTATCTGTGAGGCTTACTCAGGGTACTGGGACCTGATTTTTGAATGCATGAGAAAGCAGTTTTGTATGGACTTAAACCTACTCATATTTGGTAGATTTAATAAGAACATGATCTTTCCTTCAGTCTGTTAAGAAGCCCTTAAAAAACAATAATTGTGAAAGTTAAACTCTTCTGTGCTCTCCCTCACTCTTCACCTTATTTAAAAGAGAGACAAAGAATATATCTAGCACACTGTGGTATGGGAACTAGCCCTGTTTTAAACACACATTAGAGAAACCACCATCCATTGCTGTTTAAGAGGAACATAAAATTGCCTTAATCCTCTTTGTAGTAAAAACGTTTCATTCTAGGCTTGGGGTGAGCAGTACAGATATTTTTAAAAAATTTCTTCATTCTTTATACTGTCCTTTTGCAAAGCTCTATGTGGCAGCCTTGCATCTCCTACATACAGCAATGTGTTTAGGTTAGTGGAGGTGTTTTGAGGTTATTCAAGGGTACAAGGGGTTTTGTGTGCAAGTATGGCAAATAATTGAATTAGTTCAATCTAATAAGAATTATCTAATTACAGTAACAACTGGTGCAAATTCTATATACCCTATCAGAGACAGAATAATCACATTCTATACACAGATCTTAATAATTTAGAACTTGTTGAAAGCAGGAAGTTGAATCATTTGCAGCTGAAAAAGGCTCTGAAATTTTTTATTTTTCAGCTTTATATGTCAAGGCAAGATTTAGAATTCAACAAGTAATCCAGCCATTTTGGATCAGATCCAAAATGTTTTACATATTCAGAAAATCCTATGGATAAAAGAATAGTTCAAACATATAATGTGATACCAGTAACAAAGAGCCGTGTTAAGAAAGAGTAGGCAATTTTAAATAGACAACCTAATCTAGAGGGTAATTATTGCCTCCTATTAAATTTCAGAAACCAACACATGGAACCCTGTTTTGGAAAGAGTTGGCCAACTTAAGTTGAATGAGTTTCAGTTCTTAATAGTATCATGTTAACAGACTAAATCCTTGGCAAGTTTAGACTTGCTTTGGCAGAAAAAAATAGCATCACTCTAAATGCACAGACCTGACTGACAATGCTGAGTTCCAGCACATTCTTTACCAGAATTGATACTGCTAAGTGACATGGTGCTGACTGATTAATGCTCTAGCACTGTCTCCAATTGCACCACTGAGGTGATATTTTCTGAAAAGGTGCACATCAATACTCAAGAAAATGCGATTATGTAAAGTTGTTTCATATAAATTGCATTCATAGAAACAGAATAGTTTGGGTGGGAAGGACCTTTTAAAAGTCATCTAACCCAAAGCCCTGTCAGATCTTCAAATAAATCAGGTTGCTCAGAGCCCCATCCAACTTGACCTTGAATGTGTGTGCAGTAGAATGCTCAGCTGTTTTGGTGTGCATTAGTCTTTTAAGTGTCAAAACCAATAGAAGGCTCATTTTGCATATATATCCTTTAAAAATTTATAATGTATGTTTAAAAGTGTTCTGTTTTCAGACATAGGCACACTGAGGAACTGAGCTTTGCAACAGGTTGCAGAAGATGTTAAAACAGAGACTGGACCCCATGTTACCTGCCATAATCTGTTCTCCAGTCACTCTGCCATGAAAACTTTATTTCTGATTCCCAGAAGTGGAGCTGAATTTCATGTTCCTGTTTCAGTTATATCAGTAGACTAGGAGCCAAATTTTTTTTTTTCATTTTCATCTTTTTAAAATTCTAAATGATAGCATGTTTTCTTTCATTAATTCAATCATTCTATTTTTACAGCACTCTCACTATTGTATGCTGCCTGGTTATACTAAGGCTTAGTCTCCTGTACACATTTCTCTTCCTCATTTTCAGTGCCACATGAGCTATACTCATCGTAATGTTTCCTACTAGAAGTATTTATTTCTCTACTTTTAATCATTAGAAGCAATTTTAGAGGTTGTCTGCTTTTTCTTTTGTCTGTATTTGTTTCCCTATCTCTACACAAATCTAATTTAGCTTGTAAATCCTTCAGGACTCCATGCTTATTTTAACCTTATTTATATTTAATGTTAAGAATGGACTGATACCAGAAATAGCAGATTTAGACACACAGGCAGTAGAAGAATCCCTCCTTTCATTTTTGTTTAGACTATGTTTTACTTTGTTAAAAAAGTATTCTATTTTTGTGATTCTAGTATACAAACTTATTGGAGCTTTGGAAATCTTCCTTCATACATAAAGAGGCAAGCCTTCCAGCAACAGGACAGGCAGTGTGATACACTGTTCTGCTGTTCTGAATATCATTAAAAATATCAAGCAACATCCAGGTGCATTTCAGGGAGTGCTACCAAAACTAGTATTTAGGAAACTTCCCTGTCTGACCATGCAGGAGCCAATCTTGTCAGTCACTGTCGCACCACCTGAGCTGGGACTGAGGCCCCTTTGCAGCTACACCCCCGCATTCACACAGTCAGACAAGGTCCCCTCACCAGCTTGACCCCAGGTTTCCCACAGCAGACTCTCAGACATCTGGATCCTTAAAATAACTTAATCTTGGTACAACAGCTCAAGCAGGGACCCCAACTGAAGGAAAACCTGGACTTTTATACCTCACAGCCAGAGCGTGCCAAAGTCCAGAGTTCTCAGCTCCTGCTGTGTCTCCAAGTGTCCAGTCCCCTTGCCAGGCTACAGGTCCTTATGCCCATTTTTATGCAAGGGTCAGCAGCTCACAACCTTTGGTGTGGGGCTGCCATGCTCCAGAGCTCAACCTGCAGCTCACACTGCAGCTGCTCATGGAGCTACCTGCACTGAATATATTCCTCAACATTACATTGAACCCATGATCAAATTTTTTCCCACATTTATAAATCTGAATTTAACCTTCATGAGTGATAAGACTGCCCTGTATCACTATGGGACAGGATCCATCCATTAGAAGTGAACATCCTCCCATTCCTGTCCTTCCACTTTAAAGTCCTGACAGTTCTCTTAATACTTGTATCTAAAACTCATTGATCATATGTGTAAAAACTTCCTCTGGAAAGGCAAGAAGCTCCCTAAGTACTATGACTGCAACACAAGTCTGAGAGAGATAGCTGAAAATATACCATCTACCTGTTTTGTTAAAATATTCCACATGTCACATGAATGCACAAGGGGTAGTGGTAACAAAAAATATTATAAAAAACTTATGACCCTGAAGAGGAAAGAGTTACATAACCATGAAATATACAAATCATTGCTGTTGGGGTCCCGGCCGGTGTCCCTGACACCGGCAGGGCTGGCCCAACATGCCCGGCGGTAAGAACGGAGAGGACTTCGTGTAGGTTCCAGGAGAGCTTTATTCCATCCGAGAGGCTGATGCGAAAGAGAGCTGTGCCCGGGCAGCTTTTGCTTTTCCCGGGCTCCGGCACAGAATTCTGGGCAGGGGGGCGGGACATAGGCGGGGCCCCAGAACACAGTGGAGAGGAGGGCAGGGTATCCTGCCAGCCAGGGGAACAGAACCGAGGGTCTGTCCCTTTGGGGGACTCTGTTATGTATCCTACACATTGCTATATCCCCTTCCCTTTTTTTGCTTTCGCAATTCTCCAAGTTTCAGATCAAACACTGCTCAGGTTTGTAACTGGCACAACTATGCAATTCACAGAAAGATCATCTTGCATGGATACCCAACCTCAGTCAGGTCCACCAGCATGATCTTACCAGTTGAGTCCTTTCACATTGTATGAATAAAAGTAAGAACCAATTGAAATCAACAGTAGACTGAAGCATAAATCTTGGTTTGAGCTCTTAGTCAGGCTGATGGTAAGTAATAGGAATAGAAAGGCAGGGAAGATACTGGAAATGAGGATATGGATATCGTGCTTAAATGGAAGCACAATGGGGACACCTGCTGAAGTCAAGGAAACTGTTTTCCCTCACTCAAGGCAGAAAAAATCAGTCTTCCACAAAATCACAGCCATGAGAGCAAGGTTATAATTTGGCTCTTCAAAGAGAATTTTCGCTCACTCTTTACACAACTGTGGAAAGAAGAATGTCAGTCTTATTTACACAAACTAGGATAAATATTTATAAAAGGTTTTGACCCTCAAGTTTCGTGACATAAAGCATGCAAAGCTAATCCCATGTTCAGAAAAGCTGACACCTTCCTCTGGAACATCTAGCACGGATTCTTGTTATTGCACAAGAGTGAATAACAATGACCATTGATCTGATTCATAACAAATACTTCTGTGGTTTCGGTGGATCATGTGAATGCAAAGCAAGAATGGGGTTCAGAGGCTTAAAAATTACATTATTATAGCAGAAAAAAAAGATAAAGTCTCTATCCTGAATACTGGAATTCAAGTCTGTTCAATGATCTAATTTTGCACTTTGTTTTTTAAAAACATGTAGCTTTAAATTCAAGTGTATATCACCATGTCTGCTGTTGCCAACATAGTGGATGAGGAAATGTTGTGTGATTTCTGACAACATCCCAGTAGAATAACAATCATTTTGGAATTGGGCTTGAAGCCTCATTTTGAAATAAGGTGCAGCAGAGAACATTCTGCAAGAGTTCTTCCCCTCCTCTCCTTGCATGAAAGTATTCCTAAAATCAGCATAAATATTCACAAGGAATTACTACCATCAGCCACATTGGGCTCCAGCCAGAGGTCTTTCATTAATAAAGTGATACTTAAGATTTCTTCCTCCTGTGCTAGAAAAGGTGTTGCCAGTCCTGAATCTGTCCTCAGAAAAAACAGTTGTAGCATCTGCTACTTGTTGAGTTATTGCGTGCTGTTTCTTTACCAGTCTTTTTGAATGCATATTGCAAGCACTTCTGAATAAGAATTCACCTAATACTGTAGTACAGTATGATTATTTTCTAAGATGAGATACTGCTAAAAACAATAAAAGAGACAATTCTGCCTTATGTGACATGGTTGGATGTTTATTTTTTTGTTGTTGTTTCTTTACAATGTTTTTTCTTTGTTCTTCACTCTGGATCCTTATCCTGTATCCTGAACTTATTACAATGCAAAACTAACATGATATTTGCAGTGATCCAAGACAAATATTCACTGTTTCAATTACTTTGGTGCAGAAATAGTAAATAGAATAGTGAATAGGAACATCTGGAGCAGGTTTTGGACCAAATTTCTAAATTACTGCAGAAATTTGACCTGTGTATTATAAACTTGCCTGTGTCCCTTATATTTCAAACAGGACTTATGCCAGATCTCTGTGAAGGTGAGACAATCCATCTCAACAGGACTAACCCACTGGGAAATAAAAGATTGCTTTAATCACTTTAGGTTATCAGGAGACTTTTGTAATAAAAGATGCACCTTCCTGATTATACATCCTTGTCAGAAATACCAGGAGAGTGACTGAGTTTTGTGTGGCTTGCATATCTGCTTTAAGGCTGCTGTGACAGCAAAACTTGGCAGAATTAAATATGAATCTTTGCATGTGGTTTCTATAAATCCGACATTTTCCACTTTACAATCCAGAAAAGATGATTGAGCAGATGGTAATGCAAGCCACTGGATTTATGCAATTTTTTTCTAAAACTGGGAGTTTTCACTCTCAAGAACAGCTTATATATGAGGGCCTGAAAAGGCTGAATACTAATTTTTTTGGCAGAGCACCATGCTCACATAACCTAGGTACACAAATAGTAGTTATAAATAAGCTGACTGTAGGAGGTACAGAAAACAAATTCTTTCTGTGTCAATGAATTATCTCTCAGTCAACTTCAGATATGCATATATATACATATTTGTGTGCAATATTTTAATCCATTTGTAAAACAACTAATGCTTGTCTGCATTTACGTAATCTAAAAATATGTTAAAACAAAAAAATCTAAGGAGCAGGATGCATGAAGCATGAGCAGGGACATAATAATGAATGCATTTTTGTTTTAAGAATTCTTCTCAGGAGCTGCTGTAATCAGTGACTCAATGCATAACTTATTAATAATGCTTCATAAGACGCTCTTTCAGCAGGTTTTCAACTTTCCTACTGGGGCCTCATGTGAACTAAAAACAAAGCCCTGCATTTTATTATTACTCTGTTATTCACGCAAGATTTCCCTGAAGGCTGAAGTCTCTCTGCTCTGCCTGGGAACCATACACAGACCAAGGAGGTCCCACAACATTTTCAATGACTGTGCTTTTACTGATACTGGATGATCCTTTTTGTCACAGGATTTTTTCCTGGGTATGTGCCATGCTTATTCAAGATTTCCAGTCAAAAATACTGTGTTAACCTTACCATAAAGCCATGGAAGGAAAATCTGTCTCCTAATATCAGGCACAGCAGCATTGATGTTGGGCGTGTGCTTGTGCTCAGGAACTTCTGTAGTCAGCAGGAAGTGAGGGGATCTTCCAGGAAGGAATTCTGCCAATTTAAGGCCAGCATGACCTTCCAGCAGTGCCTTTCACTCATGTTCTAACACAGAGAATCCTTGAGCCATTGGGTGTCCCATCAGGACCTATGTTTTACCATGTCTGTCACATATCCTGTGGTGACAGTCTTGCTGTGGAGGGACTTCTGTGCCCTATGAGAGCTAACCAGCCTTTCCATAGACACAGCAGGCTGTGAAGAGAGGACTTAGGACCAGCATCCTAGACTTAAAAACCCTCCAGCAGGGATTGTCTTTATTTGCAGCTCATACAGAGCTGAGCACAGTTTTTGGCTCTTTGCACTGAGCAATAACTCTTAATAGCAGCACTGTCTGCAGGCCAGAAACGCTCTGATTCATCTCAGCTTGTAGTTCTGGAGTCTGTATTAATGTTTCTTCATCAGATTTTTTTCTGAATGGATCCTGCATACTTTCATACCAATAGGGGTGTGATTTTTTACTCTTTTTTTAATTGTGGTTTCCAAACTCCCCTACCCTTTATAAATGCTTTTTAAATTTCCCATTTCCTGCTTGATGCTGCAAAACCCCAATGCGCTAAAATGCCCACTAGCCTTGGAATGCATCCTGGTAGTGCTGCTTGGCATAAATCCTTGCAGAGCACTGTGGACTCCAGCAGTCTCCTGAAGACTGTTGACAATTGCAAGAGCTTCATGATTCACTTCTGCCATTCTCATGAATTTTCCTGAAGAATCATTAAGGATCTGGTATGGGTAGAATATTATAAATTTGCAATCACAGGCAGGTAATTTAAATGAAGGGCACAGCTCTTTCTTTTGCCATCAAAAACGTGTCTGTTGCCTATTACCTCTGAAAGTCCCCCCCCACCTTCAGCCTTTGCTCAGAGAGTCCACATTTCTGATCCATAGCAGATGGAAGAAAATGATTAAGCTTACACACAAGGACCAGATCCTGCAGTCCTAGCTGCTTTCTTATTCTGGCAGATTTCCCACTGACTTCAGTGCCAGAGTAATAAACATAGAAGGACAGCTGGATCTGTAGCAAAGATATTATTGTCAGCTTCCTCTATGTTTCTCAGAATATTTTTCACAGACTGATTACTGAGATGTAGGGAAGTATATTTTCCCTACCCAATGTCTTGTTTGTATTCATTATGTCTAATGCAATTCCACTGCATCAAAGTAATTCATCTTAAATTTAACATTCAAATTGTAATCCATAATTGCTATGTTGCAAGGTGGGGCAACACCATCCAAAAGATTTGACACTGATCTGGAACAGGTCAATCCTCTTTCCTGGGGACTGTCTGTGAGAGATCCTTTAACTATTTTGTCCCTCTGTTTTAAGACATCTTTTTAATACCCGGGTAAAATGAACTTTGCATGCAGTAAGCAGCATTGTGAGTACCATGAAGCATATATAGATCACTTTGGGCACCCACTGGAATGTAGTTTATATCAAAGAATAATCACAGTGAATCATTCCACATGGACTTGGCTGCTTTGTTTCCAGAGTCTAATACACAGTTCAAATGAGTCATTATTTTAACATTGTATACCTTTCCTGTTTATAAGCAGTAGCAAGAACAAAAATTATTTCAGAACGCATTTTCATTTTTGAAAATCATACTCCCAGACTCTGTCTTCTACAACATTCACTCTCCTTACACTGCAGATGATTTGGGGAATTGGGTTTTCTTTTACATTTCATTCTAAACTCTTGGGGACAGAACTCTTGTTAAATTTCTGCATGTAAATAAGGAATAACAGCATATCCATAAGCAAATATGCATTTGCCATTTATAAATCACCAAAATTCCAGTAAACTGAGTAGATGAGGGGTGATCCCATGGTTAGGTTATTTGGGCAGAGCTGCCTTCTCTGTCCATGTGTTTCATGCATGACTTTGAAAACCTAAACTTCATCCTACCTCCGTTTAACTTTCTTCAATTAAAGTATCTAATTTTTTAGGCTCTCTTTGTTATCAATGGAGAAAAATAGGCACCTCCAATGTGCCTGCCCATTATCTGTATTCACCCTTGAGATGGGATGGGATTGAACAGGATTCAGCTTTTTGATTTGTATTGGTGTCTTAACAGATATTGTAAGCCTGATCATTGTTTTCTCTGTGTCCCTTCTTCAGTTTTAAAATGGAAATAATTTTAAAACTCTCCCAAGTTTATCTTGGTGCTGACACCTAAAGAAATTATTAACAATGTATCGATGAACTGAAACCAAAAAAGTGTGGGAAGACCAGTCACCAGCTCCTTAACACGGCTCTGAAGACTGGTAAGACAGAAGATTTCAACATAGGTATAGTAGTGGCAAGAATTTAGCATCCACACTTTGAGAGCATGGAAAGATCTAGAAAAATCAAATGTACTGTGACCAGTCTGGGCATAACTGTTGTAGATTGGATGTAAATGAAATAGCTTAAGTAAGTTTGACTGAGGTCCAAGCATTTCTCCAAGAGGCAAAATAAGAGGATTAGGTCACTCTGAGTCTCAGTGCTCTTGTGTGTATCACCCTGGACCTATTCACAAGTACGTAATTTTATTCTATTCTAAAGCCAAAGTTTCCCTCATAGTTTTTTTTTGTAAAATCACTGAAATGATTTCACAATCAGAAGTACATGGAGTCTTTCTACATGCTCATGGAGTTATTCAATGTTGTGATTCATCATTTGTATATAGTTTCATGTGTACTTATGGTTTCCACCACAATGTGTACAGAAGAACTCACTGGTCTGCAGTTTTCCAAATTATAGCCCCCTGAAATCCAGAGGAGTTTCATTCCCTGTAGCATAGAAATGCTTGTGAGATACAGAAATAAGAGGGAATAACCAAAAGGAAGTTGGATTAATGTCAGCCTAAATAGGAACAATCAGATAGCAGGTAAATAGTGAGTAGGTAAAAGAAATTTAGCAAAGGTAATTAAGTTGTAATAAAACAGTGAGATGAAACTAACTAAAAGATAATCTAAGTTTAAAACCTGGGAATTTTCCTAATAATGGGCTTTATTATGCTAGAAATAATCTCCTGGAGGAGCCAGTGGAAATATTATGAGAAAAATCAATTTGGAAAAAAATGAAAAAGGTTTTAGTACAGGAAGAAATCTCCCGCTAGAAATGAACAAGTGGGTTTACCTTCTTTCTTCACTGTGCAGCTGAAGGGTATCTGAGAAGTAGGAAAAAATATAAATTGTGAGGAGAAGATACAGGTTTGATTCCCAGGCTTGCTGCAGATTTTTTGTGAGAACTTGACTAAACCACTAAAGTTCTCATTTAGAGCTGACTGGGAAACGAATTTCACTACTATGTAGAATGTCAAGGTTCAGGGAGGAAAAAAAAAAAAGTTGTCCTTAACCAGGATGAACTTTGGCATATTGCACTGCAATGAAATTCTGTGGGAATAAGAAAAGCAGTGACCTCCCATTCCCTTGCTACTGCTCAGCTCTCTGACTGTTCACGTGGCAACCAGCTGGAGTCAGAGCACTGAGGCATCCTTCCAGCAGGTGCAGTTTGTGCTTGCAATGTTTCCTCTATTGCAATCTGGTTAAAGCACAAATAAAAACATGTACCCCCAGGGTTAGCTGCTCAGCCTAGGCTCTGCTTGCTCTGCAACAGCTCCTCTGACTTTCTCATATATTTGGCTGGCACAGAACAAGCTCTTCCCAATTACTGCCTCTGGGAGGGCCACTTCAGTGAGACTGGTTCAGGCTTTGTTGGCTGCTGAGAGAGGAGAGAGAGCAGCAGCTTTTACATTTGCAGCTTTGCTCCCTTCTGACTTTGTGCCACTGGGAACTCTGTATCCACAGCAGCTGCCAGGATAAGGATAACTGCAGCGTTGGAACTCTCTCCCTGAGCTCCTTTGTGGAAAAACGTGGAGTTGTCATATAGAAAACCCACGCCGTGATCTGGTAATGAAGATCCAGCACATTTCCCCATTACTTGTGCTGTCACAGTTGCTGGGTTTTCACTGCCTTTTGGGCAATCTGTGAAATGAATGCTTCTTGCAGCGTGCAGTCACTTGCACAACAAACAGACACTAAACATTTTGCTGCCTCAGGCAACCAGGGTTTGACTGATACGTGTGAACTGATTCTGGCTGCTCATGCGTCCGTTTGCTGTTCCAGGCTCTTTGGGTTCCTTGTTCAGTGCTCTGTTGGCTGTCTGAGCTGTCTCTCAGCAGACAGTCCAGGATGAAGCAGGTGTGAGGAAGAGAAACAAAGAAACTGATAGTTCTTAGAATCAGATTAACTCTCCAGGCTCCTGCTAGACAACAGCATTTTTGAACATACAATTTGCTTTAACTTGTCTGTGCTCACTTGCAGGCAACCCACAATGGAAGCATCACTATCAGTGAATGTGCCTCTGTAACAGGGATTATTTTATAACCTGGAAATGGCACAGATCTGTTCAGTTGTCAATACTAAGTCCAGTAACTTATTTGGCATAACATAGATATATTGTTATACTGCAAAATGTCTCTAAGATGATCACCTACAACTGGAAATAAGTAAGATGTGAAGAGATCCATAGTTAGCTATATAATGTAATCTCCTGCTTATTACCCATAGGATTTTAATAATAGTTGTGCCCAGAATTCTCATGTGCAAAGAGGTGATATTGCATTATGGGATGTGTTCCAGTGATGTAAGAGACAGTCTTGGCATCTGTCTAAGTTGGCAGGATGAAGAATGGAAGAAGTGTTTGCTGATGCAAAGGTGAGTCACAACACAGTGAGTGACAACATACGTGACATGGGAAAGAGTTAAATCGTATTCAGTGCTTTTGCACCAAGTCCTTCTTCTGCTCCAGTCTCATTCTAGAGTTTCATTCAGCTGTGTTCAAACAGGATTTACATATGCATAATATATAAAACTGTCAGCAAAAAAGGTGACCAGCAAGATTTTTAATATCTTACTGTAGTGAGCTATGTGTGTAAATTCACCCCAAAATTAAATCTGTAAATGACTACCTAAAGCTCTCACCTTCCACTTTGTCTGACACTTGGCAAAGAAGCTTTTAGTTATGTCTACTAATTTTTGACTGCAGATAATGCTGATAAAAGAAGCAGATGTCAGGAGATGACTGAACAAACACATTAAAAATTTTCATCTGCTGCCCTGAAATCTCATATATGACCCTGTATTCTCTTGAGGAGTCACAGCACCACTACTCAGTCATTGCAAGGGGCTCCAAGCCAGCCTTTTTTTATCAGTGGCAGCAGATGCTTGATTCCCTGTGTATAACGTGTCTTCAACCACTGCTACAGTCAAGATCTCAGTATACGAAAACACTCCTGTCTTCAGCATCTGCAGAAACAGACTGCAGCACCAAACATCAAGGAACACCAGTGCCTTGAATGCATCCCCAGCAACCCCAGGGCTATTACTGTGATGAACTAAGGCAGAACTTGGTGCATTGCCATAACGTAATAAAGGTCACTTCCATGTGGTAAGAAGGATTGCTTTTGCTCTGAGTCAGTGTATCTCACCAGGATGCATGGCAAATGGGGGTGCAGAACTACACAGAATCCTCCTTTCAGACCACTGAATAGAAACAGTGTCCATGTACTATGCCAAACATACGACCTCCAAAGTTTCTGTAGGGGATGTACTACGCAATGAAATTTGTCTGGCAAAGCTGCATATTTTGAGTCTAGTAACCCATCTCCCTGTTCAACATTTCCTGGTGTGCTGGATGTTTCAATTAAGTTTTACTGTAAGCAAACTGAAGTGAAATACAACCTAAATTCTTCATCTTCTTCTTAAATGCAAGCACAGATATTTGCAATTCACTGTTAAACACACATGTAAACCTCTGCAGAATGGAAGCCAAAGTAAAGAGTTCACTCTAGAGACTGCATTCAAAACTCCTAAAGCATGAAGGAAAACATGGCCAGTTTATTTTAACTTTTTTTGGATTTATGCAAATTAGCTTGAATAATTTCCAAATCTCATTTCTTACCAATAGGTGGCACCAACATTTTCTACTTTCTTCATGATACATTGCCAGTAGTAAGATTTAAAGTCTACCCCAGTGGTAAATTATCTACTAAATCATGATGAGTTCTGTTCTGTTCCTTTCCCTGCAGATTGTGGCTGATCACTAATGCAGTGGTACATGTTTTGTTCTCCAAGCATGTCACAAACTCTGAGTGGGATGTTTTGCTAGATACATTACCAATAATTCAGACTGCTGTTCTCTTTCATGTTGTGGGAGTCATTTTAACAATGTTTTATTTGAGTCCGGGTTTATGGTGGTTTGTTTTGGTTTTGGATTTTTTTTGGGGGGGATTGGATTTTTTTTATGTTTGATGGCTTTCTTCAGCTTTTCACACAAAGATGTTATTGTATGTGTCAACTTTTTCTTAAAATGATCTTGCCTTTCCCCTTTGCAGGTAATAAAAAAATTGAAAAGTAGACTTTTTAAAAAGCCAAGTAGGTTTTTTTTTTCCTGTTTCATGATTGTGTGATTGCAGCCTTTACAGCCAAGATTCTACTGAAAGTATTTTAACAGCTATTCCCTAAAAAGTTTCAGTTGTGTGAATTTCATAGTTGTTTTGGAGAATATGGAACTAAAATGTATTAGGAAAAGTCACTGGAACCAAAAGCAAGAACAGCTTTGTCAAACTCATTTAATTGATTGAGAGAATATTCACTGCTCTGTTTTAGTGGGAGAATCCTTCTTCCAAATGGAAGATCCACTAGAAGTAATCTGTAACTCTGCATGAGAGTCCAGTGAATTTCTTTGCAAGTCATATTTTCCCTATTCCAGATTAATCACCAATGGACAAAAGACTTTAGTTTTCCAATTGAGATTCCCAGACAAGATTGTTTTCTTATTCTCTCCTTTCACAGTCATCATTACAAGAATGTGGTTTCAGGGTTGTAATAGTCATTCTGTGAATCATAATCCCAAACTTTATAACTGTTTTATTTTTAGGGATGTGAGGTTTGATTCACAGATTCTTTCTCATTCACCTGAATTCATGACACTTCTGATCAGGAAACAAGAATGATATTTCACCTAAATTTAAAGTCTAAAGCCTGCCTACCAGCCTATATGCACAAATCATTTCAAAATTATTATTAAGTTTGCTGTTCTGAGAAACATTGTGAAAACAGAGCCCATCCTATGGATGACTGCCAAGATTAATGAAAGTTTGGGCATCCAAGTGCCATTTACATACAAGTTGGTCTCCTTGTAACATAATTTATGCCATTGACTTGTCATCTTTATGTCTTGCTTATTCATAATCAAACCAAACCTCTTCACTGAGTCATCACCTTGTTGCAATCTGAATACTCACTTCCCCAAGCCTCATATTCTCAGACTTGCCAGGTGCTTAGTGTAACTTCTCCAACTGAATGCCACATCTGCATATACAACATGAGCACATGAGCTGAAGAAATACCTAAGACAAAAATAACCATCAGTATTCTTTACATCTCTGGTAAACTTGTCATCAACTTCTGTTCATGCCATACAAGTATGTCTAAAACCCATTGGCAACATCTGAAAACGCTCTTTTACTTGAAGTTAAGTTCTTGAATTACTCTAGTGACTTCAGTGTTGTGAATATGCCCTAAAATGGGAGACATTACCTTATCCAAACTTTTCAGGAAAGTCAATGTATTTAAAATAGTCATTATCCCACTCCTTAAATGATTTAACATTTTGCTGGCCTTTATACAGCCTTAATTAAAGTCTCCCTTTTTTATGCTGAACAGTCTGGAGTTTTCCATTTCTCTACAACTAAAAGATTCCAAAACACACACCTATGGCTGAAACTTGTTTCATTTGGGATTTTAGGTATCCACCCTGTATTGCAAAAGTAAACTGTGTGATGCAATATTGTTTTCACCTGCAGACTTCGTAAAAAAAGTATTGAGTAATCAGAATGTATCTTTATCCTTGTGTGCGCGTAGCAACCCTACAGGTCTGGATGACAAAAAGAATTTGCCCTTGGACAGCAAGTTAACAAGACATCAAACAGTCAGGAGGAAAAATAAAAACTTTGCTTATATTTCACAATGAGTATGGAATGAATAAAGAACCTAGCAATCACATTGGTTTATATTAGGGCAGGATTTTAAACTTTTCACTTTTAGTTGTGGGCAGATGCTCTAGGGAGGTCTGGAAGCAGGAACAAGAAACTTTCTCTTTTTGCATCCAATGAAGTCAGCTGTACAGGAACAAGATATTTCTTAACCTTGCCACTAGCACTAAATAGATGTTCAATAATGATTGGAGGAAAAGGAAAAGGAAAAGGAAAAGGAAAAGGAAAAGGAAAAGGAAAAGGAAAAGGAAAAGGAAAAGGAAAAGGAAAAGGAAAAGGAAAAGGAAAAGGAAAAGGAAAAGGAAAAGGAAAAGGAAAAGGAAAAGGAAAAGGAAAAGGAAAAGGAAAAGGAAAAGGAAAAGGAAAAGGAAAAGGAAAAGGAAAAGGAAAAGGAAAAGGAAAAGGAAAAGGAAAAGGAAAAGGAAAAGGAAAAGGAAAAGGAAAAGGAAAAGGAAAAGGAAAAGGAAAAGGAAAAGGAAAAGGAAAAGGAAAAGGAAAAGGAAAAGGAAAAGGAAAAGGAAAAGGAAAAGGAAAAGGAAAAGGAAAAGGAAAAGGAAAAGGAAAAGGAAAAGGAAAAGGAAAAGGAAAAGGAAAAGGAAAAGGAAAAGGAAAAGGAAAAGGAAAAGGAAAAGGAAAAGGAAAAGGAAAAGGAAAAGGAAAAGGAAAAGGAAAAGGAAAAGGAAAAGGAAAAGGAAAAGGAAAAGGAAAAGGAAAAGGAAAAGGAAAAGGAAAAGGAAAAGGAAAAGGAAAAGGAAAAGGAAAAGGAAAAGGAAAAGGAAAAGGAAAAGGAAAAGGAAAAGGAAAAGGAAAAGGAAAAGGAAAAGGAAAAGGAAAAGGAAAAGGAAAAGGAAAAGGAAAAGGAAAAAGGAAGGGGAAAGGGAAGGGGAAGAGAAGGGAAGAGGAAGAAAAAAGAAAAGAAAATGCTGCTTAATAGGCTTAGATATACTTTTCAAAGGAATCATAAAAAACAATGGGATGAATATGATACAGAAACCTAAGGGGGTCATTAAGGCTTGTCCAAGTAGTGATGCCTTCCAAAGAAATGCATGAGGAAAGCACTCGTTAACATTTCTGAAGTCCCACACTGTGTCCCAGAGTCTAACAAGACATAAAGTGGTTGATTCCATCAGGAATGAGATCAGAGGAGAAGATATCTGTGGTCATGGCACAGCTGGTACTGAGGTGACTGTGTCTAGGGAGTTTACATACTCAGAAGAGTGAGAAGGCACTCACTTGAAGAGGGTTTGTGTGTCCTTTAGTAGCACAACCTGTTGTCCTCTGCTGTTGGGAATCCAAAAACTGTTAGTCAAATGAGCTATGACTGGATTTAACTAATCTCACTGGTCTGAGGAGGTATCTGAAGTCAGAATTGTTGCTGATCTTGTCATCAACTGCCTTGCACTGAGCTTCTATTCAGACTGCAGGCAACTCCCACTCCCTCACAGCAAGCCACTCTGGGAAGGACTCTGACTTCTCTGCCAGTTAAATTTTTAGGAGCAAAAGGGGCGCACGAGGTCTTCTGGGTAAGGTACAGAGGACATTCTACAGCTCAGGGTGTTCTGGAACAGATAACACTGCAGAGCAGGGAAACACAGGTTTCCAAATGCACTTTCCTTGTCCAGACTCTTGAATACTACTAAAGGCAAGGAATGCAAGGGCTGGCAGCTCCCATCTCAAGCTCACAGTCAGAGTTATGTCTGCGTTCCAGGGTAAATGTAACTGTTGGACTCAGACTTCCCAGCTCACCCTGACTCACACTTCTCTGTGCTCAGAAAACAGTGGTTTTAGAAGAATTAAGCACACAAAGATACAGTTTAGCACTTGGTAGGAAGGATTGCTGGAATTAAGTTCATACCCAATTTTGGAAGACAAATGCCTCTAAAAATCTGCTGCCTATGGCTAAATAGAGCATGGTTCATGCAATCCATCTCCTCTGACTTTTGCCATCTACAGTCTAGGTGTCTACACTGGAACTGGTGACTTTAGGCTCAAGAGAGGGAAATAGATGCTTTTAAAGAGTGAGTCATCTGACCTATTTTAGATATCTCTGTTAGGAAGAGACAAATGAAGGTCCGAAGTGCCTATTTTTTTCTACTGACTCTTAAAGAAATTCAAAAAACTAGATGAGAAACTATTCATGTAGGTGAATCTGACTTCGTGTATCCTGGAGCGCCCACTGCTAGAGCTGCAATCCACATTTTCCAATTTAGGCAGTGACTGACAATGCAAGGCTGACATTTATAGCTTTACTAATAATCTATGTCAAGGTGGTACAGCTGTTTGGGAAGGAACAAACAAGTAATTAAATGAGTATATTTGCTTCCCCTGAACTCAGTCTGTGTGTGGTTTTGATTTGATGACTCTGTCAGAGATGCAGCAGTCTCTGCTAACCTAAGTCTCACAGCAGATAGAAATGTCTGTGTGACAGCAGGCAGGAAAAAATTGTATCTGAGAAAGTTAGTTTCTGGCGGGGGCAGGGAAGGAATGACAGCTTTCTTTTTGATCAATAGTACATTTATTAAGTTAGGAATCCAGTAGTTAGATTGGGTTGCTGACTAACTAGTCCTTCTCAATTAAATACCTAAGTTTTCAGTAGTTCAGTGGAGTGAGATAGGCTTGCTGAAGACACACATAACTTAGGTAACTGCTCTCTCCACTGGCTGTATCAACCCTCAAAGTGATCTTCCCAAGTCAGATGGCAATCCCCTGGGGAGCTAGGAAGCTGCTGGAGTTCCTGGGGCCTCATCATCACATCAACTCTTCCAGCAACTGACAGGGTTAACTCATTCCCTGCCTCATCTGGATGGCAGTGGCACTCCTGCAGGAGAGATTAGTGCATATCTCCCCTTGCTTCTGAGCAGGTACAGGAGATTCATTTAACACCTCTGAATTTTTCAGACGAAGAGAGTTATTTCAGGAATAAAAAATCCTAAAGCACTAGAAATCAGAAGACTGGATCCTTGTTCAGATCTTCCATCTGTTTTACACGGCTCAGATCTCACCAGATATGATCACAAATTTCATTAAAATGCTTCAGCAAAAGTTGCAACCTGAGCTGCTGTTTCCAAGGGTCTATCATATCAAATTGCACAATGATTTCTCAGCTGTACATATATTATTCTCTCATTTTATAGGTTTTTCTGAGCCTTTCATTTTATTATTTTTAAATTACGTTATTGCATTAGCTCACATGGGTCTGCAATTTCTGTGTTCTCAAAAAAACTTGAAACAAAAAATGCAACTGCTTTAGTTTATACTAATGCTGCATTAATATATGAGAGGACATTCTTATCACATCAGATCTATCTTATTCCATATTTGAGAAACTATTTTGGACTATTTGACATCGCTTTCTCTTGTCCATCTTTGTTTTCAGCAATAGAGAGTGAAATTAAATGTATTCATATCTTAAGTTCTTAAAAATGAAATTCGTCTTGCATAGAATCTAAAGTAGTGATATCTTGGGTGGCTGCCCAAGTATTTAATCCACGGAAAAGTTTTAATATTGATGCAGCATTGTTGCTAAAGATAGCAAGTCAGTTGCAGTCACAGTCATCATATATATTTTAAAGATGGTCTGGCACAAAGTTTGGCATATACTAGATTTCTCTAACAAATGTCTCACTGGGTGTCAGATAGCTGTTATACTACTTTAAGACATGTAAGGAAGTAAGGAGAGGGAAACTTGTGAAATCTATCCTCCAATTTCTTCCACTGGAAAAAATATTAAAGAATATTTTAAGAACACCCTACCCAGTCACATTTACCAAAATCTTCCCTCTTTCTTTTTTATTCATATACTGGTCTTAATTATGTGTTTCATCTATATGCTGGTTTTAGTTATTTGCTAAGAATAGCCTTTGCTAATCTATTTTCTCTTTTAGGTTGTTTGTGACTGAGTCAGACTCTACTGACTATTCACTGCTCAAATTTTTAGCATAAGAAATGGTTCAATTCATTGGAGTCCCTGTGCTAAACTGCTATCAAACTGTTTCCAGTTCCTTCTGCAATGAGCATGGCACGTTGCTTACTGTATTTTCAACAAGGCAGTCAGTCAAGATATGAGAAAGTCTTGAAGTGAGGCCTACATTGGTTCCCTCAATAATTTCCTTACACAATAATTATACCCATCCCAGGTAAAAATGTGTGCTCAGTTTCTAATTTTTACCACATGGATTTGTCTTCCTGTTGTTGGTTCTTATTATGGCCTCTGACACTTGTGTATGAGGGGGATTGTGTGACATTCACATTTGTTTAGCTCCTGCATACTGTCAGCTCTTAACAAAGCATTGTCCTCAGCTGGATCTGGTATGGGGAGCAAGTGTACAGGGAACTGAGATTGTTTCCACCTCCTTTCAGTGCTTTCTATGGAAGTTCACTTGCAGTTGGTAACCCACACAATCAGAGCAGGGCTGGATCCACTCCCTATTTCTTCCAGGTCCTATCTCTTAATAAAATGCTACCAGTAACCTCTAAACATGGAGGTGGAAGTCCGAACTCATGGATGCTTTTACACAGGCACTTTCTGCCTGTCTTGTGCCTGTAGTGGTCCATGAAGAGCCAACTGTGTTCAGGCACACCTGGGCAGTTTGCAGAGCTTTGTGTACAAAACGCCACCTGCTCCGTTTCCATAACTCCGACTTGTACGATCTATGAGTCATTCCAGCCAGCCTGAACCAGATTAAGGGGTTTAAAAGCCAGCACTATTGATCTACCACTGTGTCACTGATAAGTGTGAAAGATTTATTTAAAAAAAAAAAAAAAAAGACACGTAGCAAATGTAAAAATGAAAGCTCATGGTCCTGCTGCCTTTAAACATCCCAATAAGGCACCTCCCATGGAAAGCAGTGGAGGTGAAGTTTCCATTCCATCCATTCTTGTGCAATTCACCTGTTCAGATGAGGGATTTCAGTTTTCCTGGAGCCATTTTATTTGCTTATGGTCATAATGTAATTGCTTTTAGAGGAAAAATGAAAGAAGGAGAAAAAAAACAGGAAAGTTCTTTTGAAAACTTTGATGTATTTGAATTACATAGGATAATCCAAGGTTAATCAAGTAGAGGAAAAACAGCAGAAAGACTTACTGAGAATTAAATTATATCCAAGTAAGTGTTAGCATAAGGAATAAACTAATAGATAGGATGGCTAAGATACAGCATTGGATTTATATTTGGCTTGTATAGAGGAATTTCATACCTGAGAAGTATACAGCTTTTACAGAGAACAACAAATGTTGTTACCACCATTATACTTTGGGGAAGCTACAGAGTCATAAACTAAGACTAAATTAACTGTATGCCAAAGAACAAAGAGAACTGCTAACAGAACTATGTCTCTTGATTCCCACTCTATTTTTTCCACTGGACTTTATTGAATGAAGAATAAACCACATGCATAAATTTTAAGGAATCTTTTTCTTGTTGTCTTTATGAAATATTGCACTTTCTATCATTTGCATAAATGGAAAAGAGGAAGCCTTTCTTTGATGGGTATATCTTTTATTTTTTTTCTCTTCCACAGAGCTTTAGGAAATTAACTGAAAGCAGTTAGAACTGGTAAGGGACCTGGTGGAGTACTAATATCTGTGAGTTCATGCTTCTAGAATATTTTAAAATTTGAGTTCTAAGCTTCAAAAAAAGCAGTGGTATAATAAAAAGGGAATTTGGAATGGGTTGTATGTTAAGAAGCAATGAAGAGCATTTCTAATGTGCACACAGATAGTCTTGGTGCCCTAAGCAACAGGGTTGTGCTACATGAAAATGACACCTGTCCACTGGATTGCCTTGCTCATTATATATTTGCTCCTCAGACTGTCAGCTTTTGGTTTGGCTTTTTTTTTTTGTGGCTCTCTATACAGTCTGATTATAGTCTGAGCCTCAGCTGTCCCAGAGATGCCTCTCCCAAACTTTGCATTTGTGTCTAAGAGCTGCCATTCCCTCTCACCAGCTGTTTGCCCCACCTAATAGTTCCTCTTTGTATCCTACTTGCTCCTTTTGTCTATTTATATATACACTAATGCATGTAATTCTAGAATATACTTGTAATGCTTTAGCACAGAAGTCAGGCATCCTAATTCTGAATCTCCTATAGATATAACTTGCCTTTTCCTTGGCACTAACATAATCTAGTTTAATTTTCTTTCATGTGGCAAAGAAAGGGCAATTTTTTAAAGTCTCTGTGGAACTTGTTGTTTTCTCCATGGATGCTTTCATGGTGTACCTATCTCAGCATGGTACAAATTTTAGTAAGGTTCTTTTCCCCCCACGTCCACTGTTGTGCAAGCATTGGGAGCCAGGGATAGGCATATTTTATAAATTAAAAAGAAATCAGTCAGTACATTGAAGCAATTAGTGTAAATGAGTTCAACAGACAAACAGGCAGACAGGGTTCTCTGTGCTGTTTGTCTTTTCCTGCCCCCAAAGCTTTAAGTGTAGTACAAGAGCTAAATGAACAGAGTGAAAAATGACCACAAATAGTGGGCCAGGCTCCAACCTCACTGACAGAGTTGTAAATCCAGAATAAGAACGTAAAACCTGCCATGCTGGGTGAGCATGAAAGTCCTTTTAGTCCTTTTAGTTCAGTCCTGGAGAACAGTGGGCAGAAGCAAACACTCAGGACAAGGATAAGGCAGATAAAGTATTTTTCGCCTTCTGTAGCCTTTGAACTGGAGCCTAATTTAATGGAGACAGAGACTGTAGTCAATAGTTGAGTTTAATAGCCACAAACAGACCTCTCCTCTGTGATCTGATCCCTTCTTAAATCTGTGGGTGTTGGGAGCCCCACAACATCCCAGCGAAGTCAGACTTCAGAGGGCTGATTTGCAGATCTCCTTATCTTCTGTCATGTTCCTTGGGCTCTCCAGTCTTTGCTTCAGAAATCTCCTGCTCTCTTAGCTCCTACCCTGGTGTGAATAGCTGATTATTCTGTATAGCCATGAAAAGGTTTGGGAGAAATCAGTCTTTTGGGATATGTGCTGTAGAAGTTTACTCCAGAAGTATCAGGTCCCCTCCAACAACAGGTGATGGTGAGCAATATATGAGTCAATAGGTATTCCCAAAAGCAAAAATAGAGGCACCTACAGTGGAGCATCTTTTGACAGGATGTAGGTGGAGAAAGTTAAGGCAGTAAATGTATACACAAGAATACATACATATCCTCAACTTCATATTATTCTCTTGCCTCTTAGCAGACCTTTGGTTATGAATATGACATGCCTGTGTGACAACCTTCAGTTCACAGTACTTGCAACATATTTGCAGGGATTAGGATATGTGTTATATATGTTAGGCAAACATATTTAGCCCAGCAGCCTACTGGACCCCTACTCTCAGACAGAGAAAATGGACCACCACAGTTAGGAGCAACAAGCTCATCTCATGCTTTCTCCATTGAACAGATGCAAAATGGTTTCATTGGTTTTTGCATGCAACCAGTTAAACCCAGTGCTCAACCACAGAAACTGCCTCAATGATGTACTGAGGTGGACTCATCAGCGTTAGCAGCATGGCTATGGAGCAAAAGGAATCTACTCTGATATCCTGAGAGGATGGTAGTCTCTTGCTTCTGTAAATGCTTCCGAGACAGCTGCATTACTTCTCCAGAATTAACTCCTCAAACAGGGCTGTGAGTGCATTCTTCTGCATGCTGAAGAGCCCAGTGCAGGTTACAAAAGCAAAATAGCAGAGTAATCCTTGCAAAGACTGTTCAGAACCATCATGATGCCCTGGACACTTTTCAGCCATTCATATTTACTTGTCAGATATTGAAGTTTGCTTCTAGTACCAACTGGGACATTGTAAATCTTGAGAAAAGCAACATGCTTTGGACTGCATCAATGGTGCTGGCGCTTTCCACCTGTCTTCAGTAGAGGAAGGCAGTGGGAGGGATCAGTATTGTGGCATACTGACTTGTACTAGTTATACATGCTTCCAAACCAGTATTGGTAACTGCAGGATTAGTCTTTTTTTTTTTTAACCACAGAATCATCAGGGTTGGAAGAGACCCCTGGGGTTCCTCCAGTCCAACCCCCCTGCCAAGACAGGGTCACCTAAAGCAGGTTACACAGGAGCAAATTGGGGTGGGTTTTGAATGTCTTCAGAGAGGGAGATTCCATGATTTCCCAGGGAAGCCTGTTCCAGTGCTCTGCCACCCTCAACGTAAAGTAGTTGTTCCTCATGTTGAGGTGAAGCATCTTGTACTTCAGTTTGTGGGCATTGCTCCTTACCCTGTTGCCAGGGTCATGGACAAAAGTGATGGTGATGAGCTCCAGAATGATCTGCTCCTGAATCACCATTCCAGGGATGGAGATGAGGCTGACTGCCTGGTAGTTTCACAGGTCTTCCTTCTTGCATATCTACTATCTGTTCCCATAACATCTGATTTTCTAACTGTATTTCAGATAATCTCTTCCTATTTTCTGAAGTTCCTATTGTGAATGCATGTTTACGGTGTTCCCATTTTGGAGATATACATAAGTTCTCAGTAACTATCACAAACACAGTTTGGGAAGAGCAGACTACAATTTCTTCCTCCACCCTGCCTAATTGCACATAAATATTCCATTAGGTAACCCTTCATCACTCATTTCTCACCTGGAAGAAAGCAGAGGCAATACCACCAAGAATCAAGTCCATCTGATTCTTGGGCCTTCCTGCTGTCTGGGAATCTACTTTGTATGTACTTAAAACTGATTCTCTCTTAAACCATTCAGGGAATATAATTCTGGTACATGGAAAAGAATGATAAAAAAATAAAACAAAACCTGATGAAAAATATTTAAATACATGAAAATTAATCTAGAGATTTTAAATCAATGTGTTCTGATCCAAAGGAAATGGGTCTATTGTAATGGAAAGAGTTAGGATTTGGAGCATATCCTCTGCCCTCCTAGTAGAGAAATCCTTGAGACTTGTGTGAGAATAAGGGAGAAGGGCACTTGTGTATGTGTGTATTTGAGAGACTGTTTTGTCTTTGATTCCTCCTTACCTCATCTAATCCAGTGTCTCCCCCTTTATCTGTCATGATATTGTGTCTTTGAAGAGTTCAGTGCCTGAGAACAGGCAAGTCAACAACCCTTTGGTTGGGTGCTTAATACACACAAATTGAATAAACACCCCAGGAAATTCTAATTCCCAGTGAAAAAGTTTCAAAAAAGCCCTGGCTGTTTCTTGTGCCCAAGATAACACAGAGTGACACATCTTCATCAGAGACAGTGACTCATAGCTAGTGGTTGAATTGTTGCGGGGGATTATTTTATCTGTTGGCTGTATCAAGTTAAGAAAGATGGAGGTGCAACCCTGAATGTCTTATTAACTGCCAAAATAATTACATCATGGACAAAAGTGGGAGATGAAAAGTACTTACATCAATTTATACTCTTAGTTTATGTCTTCTGGAAAAAGTCTGTATCTTGTATCAAAGGCCTCAGGCAAGTTTCATGCTTTACAGTTTGACAGCTTCTGCCCTTCCAATGTAAAATATTTATTTAGATAAAATGTACTGATGTCGTTGTTATTTTCTCATTGTCTCATTCAGCTATTTTTGTTGCTTAAATCCTTCCACAGGCTATTTAATCCTGTGTATATTTTGTTCACTTTTAGAGTTCTACAATGAAAGATGGCACTCTTAATGCTGTATTCTCCATGCATTCACCTTTCTCCAAGGCATCAGTTGTTTCTAGAAGCAGGCTGCTGGTATGGCTGTGGGTAAACACAGACATTTATGGAATCAGAATCTAAGTAACTGGAAATATTAAAAAAAGGAAAGAAATTGGAAGTAGAGAGTGTAACCATGGCTGTCCTCAGTGAAGAAGGTGGACAAAATATGTGAATTTGCCCTAAACCCTAAGATCAACAGTTTCCCTACCATGGTTACTGTCATATATAAACATCATGGCTAATCTTTTGCATAATTATTTTGCCCTACCTGTGACGAGGATTAAATTCATATGTTATGTTAATCACATGTTTGTTAATTGTTGGTTATTAATTGCACAGTTATTAATTGGTTAAAGTACGGTTAAAGTTGTTAAGGTTATTCCTAGAACCACAGTCAACCCCAGACATTCCCAGAGGAATAACCATTTCTTCCCAAAGTTTTCATGTTTTACAATTAAAAAGTTATTAAAGTTAGTTGCTTCTTACAAAACCAAGCGAGACACAGACATCCCCTAGACG
>VZTH01014149.1:70175-229833 GCA_013397815.1 Aleadryas rufinucha | reverse complement strand
TTTTTTTTTTTTTCTTTCTCTCGACTTTTCTTTTGGACTTTCCTCGGACGCTTGCTGCTACCAATAAACATCTTCTACCTCGCAGCAAGAGAGTTGTGCTCGTTTTTCACAGTTACCTAGACTACATTTTTTTATTCTTAACTAAAGAAAAATGTTATTGTCAAACCCACAGCATAAGTTAGAAAAAGCTGCCACTGTGGGAGGTAGTGAGAGTCCCAGCTCCTGGCAATCTCAAAATCAGGAGGAGACAGGATGCCAGCATCAGCTCCTCACAGCATCCTGCCTGTGTGAGAGGTACAGTGCCCAAGCTCAGGTGTGGTGGGGTGCAGAAGCCGGATGCGATTTTCCCTCAGAGAGGGACTACAGGCTCCTCACTGACTCTGCTGTGCATCCCTTGACATCCTCCTCCAAGCTGTCTTTGGTACCACTCAATAAATTAGCACCTAGCAGGTAGGGAACCCATAAGCAGACACAATTTTCTTATGGCATTGGGTCCATTCAAAAGTATTTTTTTCTCTTCCTCACAAATAGTCAAAGTAGAATCAATTATCTGTGAGTGGCTAAATACTTCAGTAACAGCCCTCTCAAAAATTATCTCTACAGAAGGATTTGGAAATGCTTCGCTGTCCACCACTCTTCCTCTTGTAGGAGCAGTGATTGAGGCATTACTCAGAAAAACTGGAGGGAAAAATGTTTTAAGAAAGAAGTAGAAAGGAGTCTCCTCCTGGGAGACAGTGCCATAGGAATTTCTGCTGGCAGGAGCATGAGGCCTCTGTGCAGGAGAGGGGATGAAAGAGACAGCCTGCAAGTCAGCAGATGGGGAAAGCTCAGACTCAAAGGAAGCTGTTTGACTATTTTCAAAAGCAAATACAGTGGAAATTTCAGAAGAGAACAGGCAAGTTTGATATTTTGAGAGAATGGCTGGGGACTCATTGTCTGCCACCCTGATTTCCTTGTGAACATCAGAAATGACTGTGTCCACCTAATGATGTCTGAATTTATTTTTCAAGAGGGGACTGTTTGATTGCCCTTCCCAACACTTATTTTGAGAATCAGCTGCTGTTGTAGCAAAGTATCAGCCATCCTCTTGGCTCCTATATAAAGAGAAGGAAAAAATGGGTTGGAGATTTAACCCTTTATTCTCCAAGAGTCCTCTGGTTTTGATCACTACATATTTTTAATGCTTTCCTACCTTCCTTTGTGTTGTTTCTTCTCTTTCATCCAGAAAAATTCATCACACATCTTAAATGTAGGAAATTCTCTGCACATGCTGCTTTAAAGTCTTCTGCTGTATGGAGTTACATGTTTTGAAGCAGTGACTGACGGGTGACACTGCTTTGCCAGGTGTGGATCTGCAGAGTGGGAAGACAAGTTGTCAACTGCTAGTGACAGACACGGAAAAAAGGAAGACAACCAAAACCACCAGAATATTGCAAAGGACAGATATCCCCAGGCCTTTCTTTGTGTTGAAGCAGCAAGTTTTAGCTCTGAGGGAATTAGTGATTCTTACCCTGAATGTTTTATACTTAAACCTTCTCTATGTGGTGGTCTAAATCTTGAAATTTTACCACCTAAAGTCACTCATCTTCAGTGGTGTTATTTTGTATACATCTCTGTGTACAGAGATATGTATATATATGTATATATATATACACACACATATATATATGTACTTGTAGATCCCTTTTGTGAATAACTACTGTGCTGTTCAATCTTTTAAGGAACAAGAGAGGAGTATTGCTGTAACTACTATACTAAGACTTTTGGCACACTGACACCGACCAAGTGTTTGACATTGAAGTGTTAATATCAGAATATTTCTTTGCTGTTGCAATTTGATGTCTGCCTTGCTCCTGTCACAGCCGGCCAGTACTGGTAGCTGACAGCTGGGGGGAAAACAAGTAATGTTCTGCATGTGTGTTTGGTGCCTCCAGGACTATAAGTATGGTTTTACACAAGAGAAAAGATACAGCAGGAGGGGCCAATTCTGATAATAATTTCCCAGTAAAGAGGTCAGAAGGCTGGACATTGAAAGAGGGGAAAGAGGATTATTATGGTTGGGTCTGAGAAGAAGAATCAGAATGGCAGATACAAGTCAAAATAATTTTAGGATGGACTTTCCGAAAAAGCTTTCTGAGTAGTGAGGTCCATGAAAATTTGAGCTGTGTTTTCTGGATTGTTGTGTGGCCAAGTCCTTTTGAAATGTAACTGGAAGAAGAACTCAAGTAAGTCCTCTAGAAAACAATCATTTGGCACTAGGAATGAGTAAATGACTTAATAAGATGTCTTTCTTTGTCTAATTTCTGTGGTTTCATGATTGAAAGAGTCTTCTGTCTGCTAGTCTTACATTCACTGTTATAAAACCCTGTGTCATAAATTAATCTAAGTGACACCCGAGTGCAGTTAGGAGTGTGTGCAAGTAATGGCAGTGACACAGTGGCAAGTGGCCCCGAAATGTGAAAAGGAAGCTTTAACACAGAAAAGCAAAGCAAGGTTTCACAAGAAGCTATTGGCAAGTTCTTTCTCCCTGCAGTGCAGTCAATGCAGTCAGTACTCTGCACCTTAGGTTCTTTAAGTCCTGTATCCTAAATCCATGTTCCTACCAACATCCAGACACAGATGAAACTTGGCTCCCTTGAGGAGATTCATTGACCTGATTGGAGCTACTCCTGTGTAATGGCATACCCTTTCTGTCATAAAGCTGGGAGACCTTGCACAGACATTAATGATGCTGCTACAAATCACAGAGATGTGCCCAGTGAGTCATTAGGACAGCAAGCTGTAGAGCTCAGGTCTACTAAATCAACTTTTTCCCTTCAGGAAGAAAATGCTTTAGGTGTTTTTGTGCAGTATTTGAAAAGCTCCTTTTATTTTCACTGAAATTACAAAAAATCAAAAAACTTAAACATCTACCCCAAAACCTGGCTTTGCAAACCCTTGTTTAAATCAGTTCTAGTGGTGTAATCATACAGTGTATATATTTAAGGAATTTATGTATATTAAAGCATGAGATTTAATAGAAACAATTTTATGCCAATAAGGTGCAAGCATACAAAATGTATACTAGGAAAGGCACAAGAGTACAAAAATTGAAACATTGCACTGTCAGTCTTTGAGAGATTTTTGGTAGAAACATAGAAACCTTGATCTGTCTTCTGTTTGTATGGGATTAAGATTATTTGAGACTATAATTCCCACTGATTTTAGCACATGGCCTCCACACACTGCTGCCCCAAGAGCTGAAGTGACTTGAGCTATCACACCACCAGAAGCAAGTCTGAAACTCACGTCTAACATTCCCTTAGAGTGTCTTGTTTTCAGCCCAGTAGGACAGCAAGGCCTCCTCTGCATGGCCTCCTCTCCACTTGCCCTCTAGCAGAGGCCTATTCACACCACTAAAGCTTTAGGTTTTAACAGGTTTTCCTCAGTGGTCTATGCACAGTACAAACAATTTCACCTGAAGGCAGAGCTGTGCCTGATAATGCAAAAAGGTTGATTTAGCCACTGCCTTCGTGCTTTCAGACAGTCTATGTGCCTGCCAGACACATGCCTGTTCTGTCCTCACTAGGGGAGAGGGTGGTTTTGCAATTAGAGCTGTGAAGTACTGTTGATGAACAACTCCCATTGACAGCATGACAGCTGTTCAATAAAACAAAGACAAAATGAGATTTTTCTCACACTTTGCAAGTATGAGGCTTACCTTTTGGAAGCTGGAAACAATAAAAGATGTTGTCACAGTCACCCACTGCCCTGGGCAGCAGCAAGTCAGAAATGAGAGCACTCATCCTGCCAGACCTCCTTTGAAAACAGATTGCACAACAGCGCCGATAGCAGTTCTAATGGCAGTAACAACACAGATATTTCTTTGTGCAACAGTAACAATTAAGAAAAGCTTAAGCATTTTCTGCAACACCAGAACTCTTTGAGTCAGCAAGAAAAATGAAAACGGCTCCTTTACAGAAATCTCTGGAGAGAAACAAAAAAATGAACCTGTAAATGTCACAGCTATCAGTGCTTCTCTTTTTTTATTCTCTCTTAATGGTGGGTTTTAACTCTAAGAAAGAAGGAGAAGCTTTTACTTTCCATTTTACCTCAGCCTAAATGATTTTTTTTTTAATTTGGATGAGTCAACATGCACTTTTACAATATAAGGACCCTCCTTGGAAAGTCCCACTTTTAGCCAGTTTCCCATGGTAAGTCTGAAATATTTTATACTGCACTCCCCCTTCAAGTGCCCTAATTGCCCAATAAAAGGCCAAGATAATGAGATCAATTACTCTACCCTATTTATAAATTTCCACAGGAAACAATTACTGTCAGAAATAATGAATACTTCATATTTACTAATCCATTGTTGGTCTCTTCCTCCCCACCCTTTTTCTTACTAGAGAAGAGAGGTTTGCTTTGCTTACCCATAGAACTGTCTTTTCTGCCATAAAATTTGGCCATAAAATTTGCTGCTGATCTACAGCAGGTTCATTTTCCAGCACAACAGTATCAACTAAGGATATTTTTATTTTAACCATTTGTTTATATTGTTAGCAGCTTAGTGTAGATATGGTTACACTGGGATGGAAAGTGTTTTTGCCAGTATAACTTACTTCACTTGGGAACTAATGTTTTCTGTGCCAGTAAAACTACTTTATTTTCTTTTCTCCCTGACCAGTAGAAGCTGCATCCACACAAGGATGGTTTTCCAGGACAGTTATACTGGTAAACTTTTCCTTGTGCTGACCTGGTCTCCAAAACAGCATTGCATAAATAATAGAGACAGGTGGGAGCAATCATAAGTGAATGCCAAAATACTGCAGCTGAGTTCATTCTTGTGTCAGAAGCCTTGTGATGCTCTGGTTCTGTCAAGGGTCAGTTATTTTGGGGCAGGTGGAGAGAATTGCAGAAGGAGATGGCACACTTCAGCATTGCTTAAATTCTGCCTTTAGAAATAACTTTACAGTTAAAGCTACTTTGAAAAGGAGTAGGGCCAGATTATGGCATAACTCCAGTTCCTAGGTGGTCTGGACTACCACCTCAGAAGAGATGAAACAAAAGGAAAAGCTCTCATGGGAGTAGCTGAAGAAGAGGAGACTCTTTTTTAGTTGATCCACGGAAAAAAAAGGAAGAAAAGAATCTAAGTGTAGGCTGCTGGCAGAGGGAGAAAGGCACTTAGGTGGGCTAGGCCATTTAGAACACACAGCTCTTTGAACACGTGTCTCTGTACTGGCTCACTCTGCACACTGGATGAAAATCAAGGTATTGGCTATAATTTAAAAGCAGTAATTGGCTCTGTTCCTGGTGGTCTCCACAGTCTCCAGTACTGCCTCATGTTGTCTTTCACTGCAGCTTCACTACTGATCCCAAGGGCTGGACTCCAGTAAAGCAGTAGTATGTGTTCTTCTTGGAAGAGGACTTTTTGTCTGGAATTTTCTAGTTTCTGCAGTATGGTAGCATCCAAAGTGTATAAATTATTTATTTTTAATTTTTTTCATGCCCACTAATCTATTAATTTTTGCATGCATTTAATCCATATGTTTTGGCCATGGGGGTTAATTTTCAAGAGCTGTGTCTGGCATACCAGCAAATGATCTCTGCTCTGAACCAACTCTTTTGAACTACACCCGTTGTTAACAAATGTTTCTCTGAGCAGCTGTAAGGCACCTGGATACTATGATGAATGTCACAGTCTAACCAAACTAAATAATGCCTTTACAGTACATATCAGATAACCTGAGTATCTACTGCTGGTTATGACATTTGTAAACTTATCCACTGTTTTACATAAATAATGGCTGCTGTAAATATTTAGATATTGTTCTTCTCTCTATGAAAGAATAGAAAGCAAAGTGTATACTGGAAATGCCAGAAAAAATTATAAAAAATAAAAATCGGGACTATTTGGCAATATGTTTTACTTCCTTGTTTAAATTAAAATACAGGACTTAACCGGGTGCTCTTCACAGGTCTTGCATTATTTTCTGCATTTATGGATTTACTTAGACTTTAATGATGGTCAACATAAAGCTATTCACAGTGTGTCAGTGTACCACTTGTTACCTTTATATGAAGGGAGATATTATCTTTACTGGAGCAATCAAAATTCATCCAGAATGAGCTTGAACCCTTTGCTATTAAAGCCTAGGGTCTGAAAAACATTTCTTGCAACATGTTTCTACTGCATCCTGTTGAACTCATTTTACAGTTTGACAAGGGCATTATGGATTGCTTAATCTTTCCTTTTTGTAAAGAAAAGTCAAGACTTGCCTTCTTACTAGAACAGTATTTCTTTTGTCAACAGAGGGTTAATGAATAAAACTGTTTTCAAGGTCAGATTGGCAAGTCAGGCTTATAAAAAATCACCTCATGCTTCAGCAGTGATAAAACAGGAATTGCAACTCAAGTTTTTCTTCTTTCTCTTAAAACTATCTGATTAAAAATAATGACAGATCACTCTGACATGCATCATAGGTTTGAAAGCTAATTCATACTCTTCCATATTATTGCATTAGTGACTAACTTCTTGTATCTGCAAAATAATATAAAGAAACAAAAATCCCTCGGCAACAAATGATAAACTGCTATTCATTATCAGGATCAGTTTAGTTATTTTAACAAAAGATTCATAATAGAAAAATATTTTTTATCTTTGTATATAATTTCCTCTCTATTTTGTTGTTGTTTGGTCCCAATAATTGGAATTACTGTATCATTTTAACTCCTTAGAATTCCTATTGAATTTAGAGTTGGTTCTTGGTTCAAAATAAAATTTTATCAGTTAGATAATACCTGTTAAAGTATCAGTTACTGATGACTTCTATAGATACTTTTGCTATTTGGTCAGCAAGACACTTAAAAGCATTTTAAAATGGCATTGGATGATTAAATTGCATGCTGTGAAAATCTAAGGTTTGGGGTGGTTTTTTCCCCTTTAGTATATTTGAAATAATGTGTATTTCAGTAGTACTTGAGATTATGCTTAATGGTAAATTTAGTCAGGAATGTGTTTTCACACTTTTAGGGCCATTCTTCATTACTGCATCCATGTGCCAAACTGCCTCAGCGCAGCAGCGAGTAAACAGCAGTAATGATCCCAGTAACAGCCCTGATAATGATCAGATAAACATGAACGGAGAACTCACTTCTATTTTTTTATCTTTTTTTTTTCCCCAGCTACTTATTCCAAGCAAATCTGAATTGTTCGTTTGGTTTTTTTTTCTCCAGGTGTCCCCATGAAACACTGCTACTTACACCTTCCAATCAGAGTGCACACAGGTGATGGCCATATTTTGATAACCAAATATTTAACGAATGAAGATTTCATTTTCATCAGTGAAATTGAGAGGTTGCTTTGTTGTTTTGTTTTTTGAAGCCACATTCGCCATTGTGTAGGCTGATCCACATACTAGTGTGATAATGCAGCAATCAGCCTAAAAACCAGAAATAACCTGACAGCTCAGCAATAGGGAAACTTGAAGAAGTGAGGGTAAATCATATTGATTTCAAAGGTTTATGAATTGAAAAATAGGACATTTTTTCATGAAAGTAGTGGGCCAAAATTAATTTTGATGTAAATTAAAGTTAGAAGAGCTAAATTTGAAATACATGTAGTACCCTTGGGTGCCTTCCTATCGTTATTATCCTTCATTAGAACCTTCTGACCCCAGAAGTGCTCAAGACTGAAGCACCTCCATTGCTCTTGCTTGTTTCACTGTGTATAAGAGTCTGCTCTTTTGTAAGCAAGGACTTTAAAATAACAAAAGATGAAGAAACTTTAAATAACATTCCTCAAGACGTAATTCTCCCTAGGAGTTAATGGAGACTCATCACTTTCTTCTCTCTTCTCTCTATTGAAAGCTAATGGTACAGATAAATCATAAGCATATTTGAAGCACACCAGATAGTTTTGTCTCATTCTGCTCTTTGCATGGTATAATAAGATGCATCTGAGGAAAATGCCATGCCTTGAGCAGTTAGGAATAAATCTGGTCATCTGCCATCTTCCAGATAAATTTAGATTACAATAAGGATTTGAGAGTACAAAATACTGTGAATAGTAAGGGATAAATACTTGAGAATGGTAACTAAATCCTGCATTTTGGAATTATCACTGTGACCAACTGCCCATGAAATGTTTCTCATTTTAATGTATAGTGTGTCTGCATATAATTCTAGATCTGTATTTATATCTGCAGCCATATGCTGTTAGATTACCATCTCCTGTTCAGACAAATTACTGGAGCTGCAGTTGCCAAAGCAAACAGAGCTCTTTTTTTTTTCTCAAAAGCACCGAACACATAACACATGACGCACTTCATTCTTTCTTATGTGATAACTATTAAAATAACAAGCTACTACTATGCACAATGTGTAAATGAGCAGCAAAGTTAAAAACAGAGGGGAAAGTAAGAGTCCTACATTTGTTACTGGCTACTAATCGGAGCAGCTGTTTGGGGAGTCCTTCTCAGAGAAAGCAAGAGGCACAGGTGCATGCTCGGCCATGAGTCAATTTTCCTGCACCCTGATTTGTCTGGAGAATGCCATTCCTCACCTTAGATTGGTTTGTTAGTGGCAGAGACTGTAAGAAAGTTTTCTGTAAATCACTGGAGATTAATGTTTTGCAGTCTGAGGACTGCTGGGGGATGGTTTGTTGATTTTATTCATTTTGCTGTGGTTTACTCATTGGAGTGGGATTCCAGAGCCAGAATCTAACTCTTGAAGGAGAAATTATTTGTTTAATCAGAAATGTAACAAGTTCAGAGATTAATTGCAAGGCAGGAAATAGCAGTAGGCTCATTGATAATACCATCAGTATATCATTAGACAAAGGCCCAGAAAGGTGAGTGCCTTATCTCATTGAAATCTTGTGTTCATCTGCTGATTTGACAGCAAGCCTTTTTCAGTGAAGCAAATCTATACATATTTTTCAGCCAAGAGTTATGAGTGGGAGTTTTGCCTGATTTCAACAACTTAGTAATCTCTCTTTTGGCTGACAATGAAGCAATATGAATATTTTTTTACAAATATTTGTCTGGCAGGGTCTCATTTATATTCCACTGTGTGAAAATGTTTAAGGATAACTTAGGCAGCATTATCAGATCAACATGCTCCTTGTAGACTTGCCTAAGTTTTCAGGAAAAACTATTATCACCTCCATTTGCCTGCATGCCCTGTGACACCTCATAGATGCTTGTATATGTAAGCTAGAATTCAGCATGGAAAGAAACAACTTGTAACTTAAAAAAATTGTAAAATCTACTTATCAGTGAAAGTCAGTCTGTTCCTAGGGTAAAATTGATCTGTGTTAGTTTTAAGGATATAAAAATTGGAGATTTTATTTAGCATAGTTCTGTAGACTCTTTAGGATGTAGTAATGTAACAGGCTTTAATATGGACTATAGGAACTCAAACGCAGCAGTGGCCCCTGTCACAAATCGTTACCAATATTTTACCGCTTAAGACCAAACTCAGTGCTTTCTTCTGTTTTTCAAAATATTTGCACTAGGTAATTTCCTACTGAAGAACAAAGTAAAGAACATTACAGTAAATCTCAAAGGCTGTGCTATTCTGTGAATGCTACTGGATTCTAAAAAGATTAATACCTTCCAGGGCAGATATGGAATTGAGTCTTCTAATTCTGTAGCGTTCTCACCCTTTTCATGTGGAATAAGGAAGCATGAAACATTCTGGTCGGTCCTGTTCAACAGAATGAAGTCCAAGAAAGCATTCATTAGTGACAAGGTGTCTCTTGTTTCTAGAATCATGCAATGGTTTGAGTTTAAAGGTCACCTAGTCCAATCCCCCTGCAATGAGCAGGGACATCTTCAACTAGATCAGATTGCTTAGAGCCCCATCCAACTTGAATGTTTCCTGGGTTGGAGCATCTGCCACCTCTCCGAGCAACCTATGCCAGAGTTTCATCACATTCACTCAAAAAACTTCTTCCTTGTATGTATTTTGAATTGACTGTGCTTTAGTTTAAAACCATTATCACTTGTCCTATTGCAACAGGCCCTGTTGAAAGTTCTATTTTTCTTGTAGCCCCCTTTAAGTACTGAAAGTTTGCAATCAGGTGTCCCTGGTGTCCTCTGTGCCAGGCTGAATAACTTCCAGATGTTCATTATTAGTATATGAAAATAACTGAGTTGATGTGATCAGTTACAATATGAAAAGTGTGTACTTCCCTTTCCCATTTCTAGGTCTGGGCAGCAGAGGAGGAAGAGCACTGTTCTGAAAAACACTTGTCTCAGCTGTGTATGCATGGGCTGTATTCTCAGGACAAGGTTCTTTCACACACTCTGAGTGGTGTAAAACATAGAGATCTAACCTAATGTGGTCCTGTAGCTCCTTCTGTAATTGCTGAAGAGAGTTGGACTGCTCCAGCTACTCTCCACACTGCCACAGTCACTCCATGTCTCGCAATCATTCACACTGTAGTGATCTGACTTGCCCTCTGGAGGTGGCTGATCTTTCTTCCTCGGGCTGTAGACATAAACAAGATTCCTGTTTTGGTCCAGGGAGCTTTAAGTGATTAAAGTTGGCTCAGGCACACTCTAGAGTTTGTTAGTGGAACCTGAGTTGTCCAACAGAAAGGTCTTCCAGCTGAAGCTCTGTGTAATTATCATACCCTGCAGTGTAGGACAATGTCTCTACTTTCTGGTAATTGCACTGAACAAACATCACAAAACCTTTGCCTTGGCAAGTCTGTGTTTTCCTCATCCTGTTGAAATAAGGTTGTCAGCTGTGTATAAGGAAGTTTGCTAGCTATTCAGATAATTCCAATGTTCACATGCAGGAACTCATAACTAGGTTTACTCTCGTTTATTTCCCAGTTGATATAAAGTGCAAATGTAACTAAATCAGGTTATAGGCACAGTCAGGGAAACTGCATTGTTCAGGCAGTATATGTACACACTTGAAAAAGAAGGGGCCCTTAGCAGAAACAATAGAAAGAAAGAAAAACAAAATCTGTATTTATTGTTAGCTACTCAGATGTAATTAAAGCTGATGTTTTGATAGTGTTAAATAACTAGCTATGTTGATGTAAGAAGGTGCCATTATTCAAACTTAATTGTGTGTTTCTAGGTTTCTTGTGCCAACTGAGTCCCCAAACTGCTTTAGAATTAGGGGAATTATTGTAGAATGTGACTCAACTGATAACTTAAATGCAATTCACACAAAAATTACAAGGAAAAAGTGATGTTTATCAACTTATTTGTTCCTTGCCTTCATGCTGAATAATATGTTTAGTAGCATTGGAATATTGACTGTGAGGTGGTCAAAATTCCTTAAGCAGGATGTATGCAAATGTATTAATTTTAAATTTCCCAGATATGGTGGGTTAAATAGTTAACATGTCTTTCAGTTTGGTCTTTTTAAATCAAACTGTGATCAGATTTCACCAAATGAGAACAGAGAAGGCACAAAGGGAAGATATTGTTTGGTTCATTACTGTGGTGGTAAAAGCATAGTGATAAATGTATGCTTTAATTAGGTTTGTGCTTCATGTAGTGCCATAAAGTCATTGATTCTCTTAGACAGCTGGAGTCCCTTTTGCCTGATGCAGTATAAAATGAACAGTTAAATGAGAAAAAGTACGGAGGGGAAAGAGAAATGAGAAAAAGTAGGGAGGGGAAAGAGTTCTCTTCTAAGGATGCCATCTGCTAAAATCAGCGGGGTCTGAGCAGAAGAACCACCACACTGCCCAGAAAACCCCACCCAGAATCTTTATTATTTGCAACATTGTACTAAGAAGCCTCTTGAACTTTAAGGAGAGTTTGCAGAGCTGGCAGTTAGGAGGAGAAAGACATTTTTTTTTGCTTCCCATCTGACTATATTTGAAAAGTAGCAGAGTCACTGAGTAACCATAATAAAAGTTGTACAGTCACTTCCCATTCAGTCATCTATAAAAATTTTACAAAGTATAGCAGCACCTTCAGTCTGGATTAAAGGCTGAATTTTAATATTTTCATTCCTTTCATTTTCATTTAATATTTTCATTCATTTAATTTCTGTGATTTTTGTGAAATACTAGATTTTTGTGAAATATTATTAATAACATCTTATTAAAAACAAAAGAAATTCTTCTTATGCCCTTATTTTGCCAGTGACTCCAGTGATAGAAAAAAAGCATGGCATTTACTTTTGATTTTACATGCCTTTTCCCAAAATTCTGTCTTACTAAAGAAAGATCATTCAAGAACTGAGATTCTGGGAAGTCTTCTAGCCACCAGTTGGAATCATTGGTTCATTGGAAAAGTGAATCAGGAAATCAGTTGTACAATCAGAGAGCCATAGAAATAATTAAGGCTGGAAAAAAGGATCTCTGAAGGTCATGTAGAGCAGGATTTACTCAGAGCAGAGCAAACTTGAAAGCTGATCAAGATGCTCAGGACCTTGTCCATTGAGTTTGTGTTTCTCCAACATAGATTTGACAGATTTCTGGGCTACCTCTTCCAGGACTTAACCACTCTCACTGTGAAATTTTTTCCTTATTCATAGTCAATATTATGTCTATTGTCTCTTGGCCTTCCACTGTGCACATAATTGCTCAGCACCAAAGTCTTGTGCATCTCTGTTCTTCCTAACATCTGTTAAAAGGATTTTCTGAAGTACCCCACACCACCTTTTCTGTCCTTACCCTTTATAGAAACCTGGATGTGAAGGATGAAGACTACTTGAATCTTATCTTGATGGAGACCTCAACAGTGTAAATCTAGCCTGTGAATGTCTCCAAACCTCATGTCCATGTGGGTTACATACAACTGCTCTCGGTGCTGTGGTGACGCTACCAGAAGAGCACATTTTGGAATGATGGAGTATCTGGCAGACACTGACTATGGGGGCCACACTGCTTGGGGGCCACACTGACAGTTTGGAAGGAACCTGATGTTAAACACGAGATCTGAAAATGTTTTTGCAAGCATTAGCTAGAAAGAGTGTGAGGGAGAGTTCTAAGAAATGATCATGGGCTGGGAGGAGGCTCAGTGTGGAGCTGGGCTGGCCAGAGGCAGATGATGGTGCTCCCTCAGCAGCGAGAGGACCATCAAAGGGAAGGCATATTATATTCTAAGGCAAGAATATCCTTAGGGAAGGTTTACGATCTAGTAATGATTTTGAGGGAAAGAATCATAATTTTTGTTCTCATTTGGGTTAAATTGAACTTTTCCTGATCTCCCCAGAAAATCCACATGACTTGGTAGATTAGAAACACACAGTTCTCTGTGTTGAAAGTTCCTCTAAGTAGTCCCCAAAAATTTGATCTTCTAGTTGCAGGTGTTCAGTGGTACCAAATCAACTGAAATGACAACAGCAGCAACAGATATTTATAGAGAAAGCAGCCTTTATCTTCTGTCCTGCCTGATGCCCCACTGACCAGCTCATGCTGTTTTGGTGCAGTGGCCATAGCTCCACAGAAGTACTGTTCTGCCTGTCTCACAGGCAGAGTAAGAGCTCTCTGCTAATCATTTTTTTCAAAGCAGACTATTTAAAAAGTTACTTCTGTGTCTCCAGATCTTGTCATTACAGGTCCAGAGAGGATTGCTTTTAGTGGTTTATGCAAAAATAGCCTCAGGTTTTATTGGAGATTACCACTAAGATAAAGGAGCCACAACAGGTCTTTAATTGTCTGTCTCACTGCTTCTAGTAATTTTTGTTGGAATAAGAAGCAACTGGTAGAGTCCATGGAAAGAAAAGCCATCAATCTTATTTAACATAAAAAAAAATCCGGCAGTTTTGAGTCTTTTGATGGCACGAGAAACATATTCTCTCTTCAGGTGGCATTGTGGCTGTTAATAGGAGAGTATCTAGTTTTCTACCACCTCTAAATCTGTCTTTTCAGCTACGATTAGTTAATCATTGTAAAGGTTTATTGCTACAAGTTGCTTTGCAGTTCCCACAGGACATTTCAAACTGGAGACCTGTTACTGCCCTGCCTTACTTTTTTTTCAAACATAGTTTTTGGGGTTTTTCACTTATAAATGCATAACCCTGAATGAATTGTTGTCAGCTTGTTTACAGGATCCTTTTAAATGCTTTCCCTATTGCTGGGAGCACAACTTTCTTTTTCTTTGTTCAGTTTTTCCCCTTGACAACTGAAAACAACAATAATAAAAAGTGCCCAAGAGCTATTTTAATTCTTTATAGTTATTATAATTGCAGTTTTCATGGGATTTCCCTGCTGTTCTTTGGAAGCAGACAGCAGTTTCCATATTGAAGCAAGTTTATGGTACACAGTAAAAGTGTGTGAAATAGAATTGTGATAACCTATAACCTAGGTGTTTATCAAAACATATCATTTTATTGTGTTAAAATTAACACCCTGCAGTACCAGTTATGGCCTCCTATTGAGAATTTAATTTCCACTTAAATTCACAGTACCAGGCACAAGGCAATACTCATCCAAACTACAAAGAGGTTGATACCTACTGAATTTTTTGATTGAAATATCTATCATGCTTTTCCAACATATGAGGGTTTTTTAAATCTAGGTTCTTTCAAAAAGTCCTTCTAAAGTTCACCCTGCTTGTTTAGGTTGCTGAATAACTTTCAAAAGATAGTAGCAAATGCAAGAATTAAAATTTCACACAAGGCCTATTGTGTAATGTTTTGGTGGAAGTATTTTCTTGTGAACTATTGAACTATTGAACTATTTCAGTTTAGAGAATCCTAGCAAAAATATTTTAGTTTGTATCACTGTAATACAATAGAAATGTATTATTTCTAGCAACATCTTAATATAACAATTATTAATAGCTAGCTTTTTAAAAAGGTAGCACTTGCCTGAGAAGCAAAGTTATAACAATCAATAATGCAGCCTGTTTGCATTCTGATAGATTTAACAACAATTTACTTGCCAAAAATATTCTGTTATAATTCTCCATTAAATAACTACTGGGTTTTTTGTAATAGTTGTCAGCACAAGAGACTAAACAATGATTCTCTTATTTATGAATACTAGTACCATAATAAAAAACCAAAAGAGGTAAATATACCTGTTTTGCTATAGAACTAGTTGCTACCCCCATTGCCCAAATCAAAAGAGGATGTCTGTGCTTGTCTTCAGTTACACCACTCTATAGTGTCTTACTTTGCTGTTCCGTGGTTGCTACTCAGGAAAATTTGCTGTTCATTAAAAAGGACGGCAAAACTTGGCCTCAGTGACTGAAACACTGTTATGAAATGCATTTTCAGAGGAGCCTCTAGTAACCCCTGAATTGGCCCTGAGTTATTTACAGGTGTGGAACTGCATTCACCAAAGCCGGGGCTAGCTCCATTTGATGCATAGGAATGGTTACATGCACTTAATTTAGTTTTGTGTTCTTCGACGTACAGAAGCATAGGAATTTCATCTTCTGCTTTTGTAGGACATGGGAAAGTCACCTTTATTTCAGAGGTGCAACAAGAGCACACTGATATTCCTGCAATTGATCACTCACAACTCTGGAATTGGTCATCTTGCTGAGCAGTGAATTTGAGCCCCAGTCCCACATCCTCTAAAATTACCTGGGAGTATTCCCACAGGCACTGAGGGCATAGAATCAATCACTGTTACTATAATTAATGGTAGAAGATGCATTTAGTTCTGTGGGAACATGGAATTGTTTAAATGATACTTAAATGCCACAGGCTAAATACCAATACAAGAACAATTCATTTTAAATACTACATCTCAAAAAAAAAAAAAATACTGCTCTCTAAGCATTTTTATAATTGATATTTTATTTATTTAAGTGAGCTTTTATGGTCATTCTGAAAAAAAAAAAAAAAAAGAAAACCACAGCAAAACCTTGGGCATACATAGTTTATGGGTTTTATATAAAACTTTGAGAAGTTTTCATACACTTCTGGAAGACAGACACTTTCAAAGTGGGTGGTGGAAGAGATCTAATTGAGCATGGCAGGAAAATACTAAAAGCAGAGAATACCAGATAAGCTGTAAATTATGTGTACATTTATTCCAGATCCACTCAACGACTGTGCAATTTTAGTTGATAAATTGAGTTTGAGCTGAGTCTCTTCCAAATGAAAAGAGTAAGCCTCTCTGGCTTGAGCTCAAAACTGTAGGCTCCTTGCCTGGGACAGTAATATCATATCCTTTGTGGTTCAGGCATGGGGGAGAAGATGCGGGAAACTGATCTCTACAGATGTTTTTGTTCTGTGCAGGAGACTATTCCCCACAGTGTTGGCTGGAAATAGCCTATACACTGGGGCTGCTGGGGAGTTCATATAGGTTTCTGATTCAGTGTTCCTGCCACAGATGGCCAAAGTGGTTGAGTGACTGAGCTTTATCTTGGATCCATGAATAGTCTCCAGAGGACATTAGATTGTCTGGCCATCTCAGAATCCTTGGTACCTGGACGGTTTACTTTTCTCTCCTAGTGCACCCTCTGGACTTTTGGAGGGGACAGTTTCACCACTGGTCTGCTGAAGACTCTTTCATATGAGAAACTGAAGTTATCCTTGGAAGCTGGAACCCTCATTACTAAATACCAGATCGCCTCAAGAGTTACTATAGAGAGCTTCTTTCAACAGACTCATTTTTAGCTGTTCTTTCCAAGTGTGGCAAAATTATGCTATGCAGAAGCATTACTTAATCAGGTTTGATTGTAGCCATAGCACAATTTAGTCTCTTTTATATACTGCCTCCTAGTCTAGACTACTAGCTCACTCAATATGAATGCAATACAGATTAAAAGAATAGTTGGAAAATACTGAAAGAGAACCTTGTTTGTGTTCCACTCCTACTAAAACTGAAATTAAAATGTCTATTCTTCATCTACTGAATAGTCACTTCCATAACATTCATTTAAAATTGCCTAAAAATTCTTAGATTGACATTCTGCAATTGTAGGTTGTAGAGCGAGGATTTGAATTATGCTATTTTCCTGAACTGAGAAACAACTGCAAAAAGTTTCTGTTGGGATACAAAGAAAATAAATTAATATATCCCCTTTGTGGTTTTTATGAGTTTTGTTTGCTTTCTATGACATTCTCAGAACCAAGGTAAGAGAATCAGTGAATTTGATTTAAATCCAGAGCCTATTCCTGAGAAACTGCTTCTAAATTCTGAATGGCAAATACCCATTCAGGGAACATGATTCTGCAAGAACAGAGCCCTCTTTCCCAGTACATTTTACTCTGCGAGACAAAATCTATATTTGTGCTTATCTGAAGGCTGAAGGTCTCTTTGCCAGAACAAATTATTCGTTGAAATAGTTGCATTCAGTCTTCCAGGGCTTTGGCCTAAGAGAATGAATATAGTTTCCACAGAAATCAATGTGTTTGAATTATGCTCAGTCTGACTTTCCCAAAACTAATATTGCATGAAAGTGCAGAGGAGCTTCTTTTGGAAAAAAAGAAACTATGGCAGAATTTTTTAAGGGGTACAAAAAAGAGTAAAAAGCAGTCTGTGGGTTTTGTGGGTATTTCTTTGTTTAGATTATTATTTATAATTATTATTATGCAGACAATTACTACATATAACTTTCTAAAGAGTAAAAATCCCCTGCATTAGGTAACTTTAAGAGTAGATGTAATGAATTTTATGAACAGGATCAAACAGGCCTTAGAACAGAGTCTGCTGATTCAGGATAAAGAGATAACATTAGTATCTAATACATTTCTCATTACTCTGATTTGATTGGTAATAAATTAAACTAATATCCCCAAGTGTAGCTGCTTTGCCTATGACAGTCACTGGTGACTGATCTCTCCCTGCCTTTATCTTTACACACGAGCCTTTCATTATGGTTTTTCTCCCCTGTCCAGCTGAGGAGGGCAGTGATAGAGCAGCTTTGGTGGGCGACCAGTGTCCGAGCAGGGTCAACAAAAAATCTTTCTATTTTCTTCCACTTTTTTTTTCAATGCCACCCTATTATTTCTGCACTCACCCAAGCTTTTCTGATTCTCAGTTACATACCTAAAAAAACAACAAATAAGATTGAAAGTATACAGATCTATTTATTTGTAAGTAGAAGGACACATCTGAGAAGAGTGATTCAGAAGAGGTGTCCATCGGTCTAATAGAGATTTTTCACCTGTTCCAATGGGTCATTTGCTCTCTGTTTGTATCCCGGTTTTCCCTGTTCTGTAGTATTCAATGCATGCATGAAGGCAGTATTTCTTCTCTTTAATCCTCTTATCTTAGCAAATATTATCTAGCCTCTGCAATATTTTCTTATTAACAGAGAGGATGTTAAACCTTCCAGTTTCCCAGTGTCATTAGAAATTCCAGATTTTTTTCTCAGATTTTTATTAACTCTATTTCTTCTTTCAGTTAATATTAATTCAATCTTCATCTGGTGTTAGCCAGTATAAACTGATGAAGCTTTACAGATTTATGCAGCTGAATTTTTAGTTTATGATTTCAATAGGTTACATTTAATGGTGACCTATAAAATCAGATGCCTATGCATCTGAAAATTAATCCGCACACGGTGTGGATTGAATGATCCTTACCTATGCTGGTAAGAAAGGGGCAAGCAAACACACACACAGCTAATCTTAGTGAAGACTTATAGTGCTGGAATCTCACATGGGCATTGTCCCTGAGGACAATTCTATACCAGAAGCTATAGGGTAGGTCAGATGCAGGTACTTGTATGGCCATGTCTGATCTTAAAGCTCAGTCATTTAACCACGAGATCCTATTCTACATTTTCTTCTTCTGATAGTATTCAGTAATAAAGAATCATGGGTATAAGGTTGTCATGGAAAGTACAGACTAAATTCACTTTCACGGCAGAAATTGTGCGCATACCTATTCTTAAGGCATAACGCAGTGTCACCTTCTCTTGCTTTCTTGAACCAGATGTTTGGCCATACTTTCTTATTAGAGGACTTCAAAACTAGCTGAACACAGACAACATTCTTTACCCTGACCCAGTCCCTCTTTTAGATTTATCCTTTTGTAGCAACTAAATGATTATGGATTTCCCATGGTTTTTATCAATATTTAATTGCTGTTTCCTCTTCCCTGTTCTTGCTGAGATTTGGAGAAAGGTAATGAATCATCTTACTGCCTTTTTCACCTCTGTATTCATCTCTCAGAAACTACAGAAAAGACACCAACAATCTGAAGACAAAAGCCTAGGTAGTTTTAAAATTTCATTCAGCGCAGGGTATTGTTTGTGACTTCACTTGCTATCTCCATTTTTTAATAAAGAAACCGATAAGGAGATGACTTGTCACTGAGAATGCACCTGACTAAGACTCAGCCAGGACCGAGTCACTCACTAATTTCAGCTCATCACCAAGCTTTTCAGCCCCGCTATATTTTTGAAATTCTGCTTTCCAAAAGATCATGAGAAGTGAAGTTGACTAGTAAAGTCAAGTCCAACCGTTCCTATTGGTCAGAAATATTAGAATAGAGTAGAAAAAATAGAACTAAAAAGTTCATTTGGAAGGGACCTACAATGGCCGTCCAGTCTAACTGCCCAACTACTTCAGAGCTGACCAACAGTTACAGTATGTTATTAAGGATATTGTTCAAATGCCTCTTAAACACTGTCAGGCTTGGGGCACCAACCACCTCTCAAGCAAGCCTGTTCCAATGATCCTCCTGGTAAAGAAATGCTTCCTAATGTCCAGCCTAAACCTGCCCTGATGCAGCTTTGAACCATTTCCATGTGTCCTGTCACTGGATACCAGGGAAAAATGTTCAGCACCTCCCTCTCCACTTCCCCTCCTCAGGAAGCTGTAGAGAGCAATGAGGTCTCTACTCTTCCTCCTTTTCTCTGGGCTAGACCAACCCTGAGTCCTCAGCCACTCCTCACAGCAGCCGCTATTAGTCATTAGGGATTATAATTAATACAGCCTATGCTTGTCTGTTCACACTGAAACACGAAAATAAAAATAAATATTACCAGTGAAATGAAAGTTAATGTTGATTTAAATTGTTATTTGATACACAGATGAGTGAAGAACATTCACATAGCTTGAGATCAAAAGCTGTTACTTATTGCAGTGATACTGGAGAGCAACACATATAATTACATTTAGTGCCTTATGTCGCTGACCACTTGGCCGCCTGGGGGCCAGGCAGGCGACAAGCTCGGTGCTCCGGTCACCGCACAAACAGGCCGGAGACCAGCCTTGAGCGTCCTGCCCTCACTCGAAGGGCAGGTCCGCACCCCCCGCCAGGGGCTGGCTGCAGTCGAATAACAAAGGAGCGACGGCGGAGGCAAAGGAGGAGAGAGGGACTCCTTGTTGCAGCAATCCAAGTCTTTATTCCCCAGCCCAGGGGCCGGGAGAACAGGGAGACATGAAGGGGAAGCATCAAGGAGCCAGCCTGATGGAATGGCTCGATGGAGTGGAGCCCCAACTGACCGTTGCAGGGACAGTTACACAGGGGGAGGACAATGGGAGGTACAACAATACAACCAATAAGGGAAAGACATACAATGACAAGGAACCAATCATAACAAACAAGAGGAGGAACTTATTTGAATCAGCCAATGAGAAACATAACAGAACAGAACTTTCTAGACATTAATTGACTAAGCAATAAACCTATTATTAAACATAAGCTAACTTAACCAATAAACAACTTAGGAGCTAAGAGGGTTCTAGAAGTAAGGGAGGAGATGCACCTTGGAGTGACACCCAGTGCGTGGAGAGGGAAAACCCATGTCTCCTCCTCGGATCCGCCCTCAGAGGCGGAACCCAAGGCGGGGAAATCCACCCGCTAGATGCCCTCTCTGATGTACAGCCCAAAATGGGCTGACGCACCGCAGCAGTGCCTGCTTGAAATAAAGAGAGAAAGAGACTCCAGTTTTGCGGGCACAATTTATTACAGGCACAAATACTAATATTTTGACGATAGTCAACAAAACAAGCAGTCAGAGGTTTAGAAGCTAAAACATTTGAACCTGCAATTTAGTGCAGAGATTTAAATACAGATTCATAATTATTTTCATTCGCAAGGCTACGTGCCCTCAAACATCAATTGTTAGCTTGTTTATTAAAGCTTTTGGTAATTTAGGCAGTTTCACCACAAATTGATGTATGCCTGCATTGTTCTGTGGCCACAGCAACAGAAAATATTGCATCAGATTATTATAGATGGTGCTCTTTAATTGTTTTTCTAAAACAAGGCCTTACCAAACTATTTTCAAAATAAGAAGCGTCCGACAACACCAGTTTAGCAGTTGCAGAAATGTACTCATCAAGGTTTGCATTGCTGAACCAATACCAGGCATGTTCATATGCACATCAGTCCTTTGATGTATATCCATTTTTCAACCTACGTTGGTATTTGTATTGACAGCTGTATAATTATTGTCAGCTGTACCAAGAAAGGGGACAATTTTATCCCAAGTGGAAATTACAATTAGGTTAGTACAAGGCTTTCTATTTTTTTTGGTTAAATACTTCATCCCATCACTGATGTCAGAGGCACCAGTGTGACAACACAGCAAACCTGACCAGCAAGAGTCACCTACACCCTTGTATCCTCATGTAGCACCATGTGGGACAAGGTCGGTGCTGAGAACAAGGATTATGCAATTAGCTTTATAGGAGAAGTCTGACAGCATGCAGATGGAGGGATCAGTAAGACAGATGAATGAATTTACAGTGATTAAGTGTACTCCCACCTGCACCTCCGGAGAAATGAGGAACTGACATTTGGTTGCACACCACCTTGGCATCTGCATGGAGAGGAAGTGAAGGTAAGGAAATTATGTGTTACATCATGCTGTCTTCCTGAACCACTTCAGAAAAACCTACCAAAGGAAAGAATGGCTGGTCCTGGTGGAAGTGATGGTATTGGAGGATAAAGACTAAGTGCAGTGGGGTGGTAGAAATTATTTTATAAGTATATATATTCAAATGTATACATATGTACTTGCAAATGTGTTACAAAGACCTAGTATAATGAGACGATCGCAGTCACCTTTACTCAGCTCTGTCTGATTAAGACTTGATTTATAAAAAGCCAAATGCTAGTACAGAGTGTGATCTATGAAACATGCTGCTATCCTGGATTTCCTCCAGAATACGCAATGTTGGGGGGCTGCCTGACTGTCCCTTTTATACACTAGGATTTTGCATGCAAGGAGGGGCCTATGTGACATGGTGGGAACCATAACACTTGCAAGTCTTTCAGATTATTGATTCAAGCGAACATTTCCACAAGCTGTTACATTTTTTTTGTAACTGCGGCTCATTTGCGCTCACAAAGGACAGATATCTTGTCCTACCTCTGAAACATCAAAGGAGGGCTGGTAATGAGATAGTGGTGAGCAGAGCTGTAACTGATAACTTCAAATTGAGGGTAGCAATAATGGTGAGGTGTAATGAGCTGGCTGGTAGCTATCCTGAAATGCAGTCAGTCCTTAGGAGATTGGCAGGATGTACCCCAAACAGCTGGACCCACAGGCACCCACCAGAGCTCTCTGTTCAGGTAGGCCTTGGGCAGGTTAGACAGACTGAGTCATGAGTTCATTTTGGATTAGGGCATACCTGGTACCATATTCCCTGGTACCATACTCCCTGCTGCCCTAAAATCATTATGATGCAGAGCTCAACCAGCAGCTTCTGTCACACTTTGGGGAGGAGTCTGAACATCACTGTGGTGCTTGGGTGGGGATGTGAGGACACTGAGGACTGCAGTGGCAGAAGTCCAGGAAGAAAACAGGTAGCAAAAATTGAATGAAAGAAGGCAAAAGTAGCTGTAGAAATTAATGAAAATTCAGCTTGGTATTTACTCCAAAAGCACAGAAGCCAGTGCTTTAGTGGTTGGGTATTTCCTTCCAGGATATGAGCTCTATACAGGATGCTGCATTCTGCAAAGTTTTAACTAGTTCCAACCAACAGTATAGCTGCATTACGGCTGACATGAAAAGAAAGGGCAGATGGGTAATAAGAGCTTCTGAAAAAAAATCAGGGTTTTTTTTTTATGACATTTGCTCTTCATTTAGTGATAATTTGCCAGATAAAACTTTGGAAAACAACCTACATTTCATTTTTCCAGGTGTGCAGTATCTTACATTTAATAAGCTGGCTTAAGATCTCTGTTCCCAAAGTGTTGTACATCTGGATCTGTGTGTTTGGTGTATTAACTGAAATGCTTCTAACTGTAATATTGTGGGGGGAAAAAATTAAAAACAATGTTTCTCTTAGGAAAAAAGTATGGACCAATAATCATTATCACTCAAAGTTTTGAATTTCACTTTCTCTGAATAAACACAGAAAAGGTTCTATGAAGACAGCTAATCAAGTGCTGATTCATCCATACATTCACAGGTTCCTCGTTTTTCTCCTGAGTATCACTGATTAAAAGAGAAGAGATTATCAGTATAATACTGATATGATGGATTGGAGGTGTCAGAATGAGGTTCTTTGAAAACCCATTATTTCTTTTGATCTGTTTAAGAGCATTCTGCGAGCACTGCTGCCTTTTTTTTTTTTTTTTTTTAATGGAAACAGCACATCCATTGCTGAAGTAGTAATCCAAATAATNCATTCTGCGGGCCCTTGTGCCTTTTTTTTTTTTTTTTTTTTAATGGAAACAGCACATCCATTGCTGAAGTAGTAATCCAAATAATTGTGATGATAATTGTAGACCCAGATTTTCCTTTTCAGGATCAGTTCAGGAGTCTTGGTTAAAGCACATGTGATGCTGATGCACTGACATCCATAAGGGTCTCAATTTGATTTTTCTGTTAGCAATGGCAGCAGTAGTCAGTATTGTTTCATTGGATCTGTCAATGGCAGCAATAGGTAACAGTTCTGAACACAGCGGAAACCTTTAATTTCAGATTCAATAAAAAGCCCTGCCACTCAGTTGACCAGCCCAGTCTCTGTCACCCCTTTTTAATATATTCTTGGCAGTCTAAATTTCTTATTTGCTTTAGTTGTTTCTGGGTGAGCTGAGGATCACTGAAAATGCCAAAATCTGTCACTGTATTTCTATAGACTGAGACTTTTGAAATAGGTACTCGGTTCACAGAAAGCTTAATAACAGTTGGCCCAAATCCTTCAGATTTCTTGGAAGGGAAGCTGTGATAGTTGGGGATGTTAGTCCTCTTCCACTCTCAGATTTGTTTCCTAACAAGTTACTGAATTGCTTCAGGGACTTACTGTGGCGCTTTTGAGCATGGGGCTGAGCAGTTTGGAGGGAAAGAGTTGTAGACAGAACCCTAGAAATCACAGGTGGTTTGGAAAAAATCTTTGGCTCAGATAAACAAAAAGGGAGATCAACATTATCTCAAATCACATATCTAAAATCCCACAGTATCATTACCAGATTATTCATCAGAAATAATGAAATAAGATTATATATAACCTTGAGAGAAAGGAGAAACAGCAACACATTATGTAGCAGTCTGCCACCGATGCTAGAAAGGGTATTGCTATCTAATAACCACAGGGCTGAACTCAGGCGTGATGTGTAAGGCCACGTTGGGTTACCCTGCGTTAAACACCTGACAGCTCATCTTCCTTACTCTCTGGAAACACTTGTATAACTTGTCATGCCAGTGAAGTCATACTGAATTGAGAAAACTAGCTGAAACCAAATACGCAGAGAAACATATTTGTCATTGCACTTAAGCTGACAGCTGTAGCAATTTTCTTTGAGCAGACACACACAGCTTGATGACAAAGAGGGAAGCTTGTGTGGATTTCTAATTGCAGAGTTCTGTTGCAAAGGCCATCGAAAATGGGCCTCTGATTTTAAGAAGGGTTAGGAAACAATCAAAACCAGGTGGTTTGTTTGGATTTAATATTCATGAATCATTAGCAATTTCCAACAGAATTAGAGATTAAGCTTTTCAGAATTTTCAAGAGGAAGCAGAAACTATTGTAAGATTTATAGTAGGATAGAACTAGCATGATAACAAAAAATGGGTCACTACTTTACAAATAGTATAGGAAAAAATCATTAAAATCAGTAGCAACACTAGAAGGACATCTTCATTTTCACTATAATTTAGCTGATCATTGTGACACTGGCAGTAGTATTAAAGGTCACTTAGTGGATTAAAAGAGTTATTCTGATCTTCTTGTATCATTTCACACTGAAAGTTCACACCATTAAACACATTACAAATGGGTAACTATCTATATAGGCAACTTCAAGTTCATGAGGCAAATCAAATTTACTTAACATATGGGAAAGAAGTACTGAACTAAGTCATATGACTTTGCATTTTCTCTTTCAAAAGTCACCCTGGACTATCACCACAGCTCAGATAATTCATGTTGACTGGCTATTCAGCAGTAACTTGTGCATGTCTAAACAGTGACATTTAAATCTTTTGCTGAAAATGTTTGTTTCTAAGTGTTACTGAAAACATAATGAAGATTCATACTTACTCTGTCATCAGAACTATTTTTAAAGTATAACTTTAATTATAATTAAAACACATGCCTATAAAATCTCTTTGATACTTGAATATGTATGGTCTCAGTTTCCTTTAAACTACAGCTAGTATGAAAACCTTTTATGCCTCAGAGCTTACTAGAGATTCCACCAATACATTACTAGATATTTCTCTTGTTTCTCTTCACCTCTAAATTCACACAGAGATTTAGTGTAAATTTTTTCCTTTCACTCCTTGCTAAAGCTGTCCCATTTTGACTTCCACTGCAGTGACACTGCCATTCCACCCTTTTAGTAAGATTTTTACTCAGTTGTCTTGCAGAAACAGCCTTGTTTTGACAATGTCACTGCAGGTAATGCACTTGCAAAGTCATTTTCTTTTGTAGCTTTTACAGTTCTCTGCTGTTTCCTCTCCCTGTTACTAACTCTCCAATTCTCCTTTAGGGGGTATGCATCATTCTTTCGTTGCTGCACAGTGCACTCCCAGTACAGCCTCCCCAAGGAAAACCAACCTATGCTACATTTTCACCTTCCATTTTTCTGCTGATGAATAAAAAGCCTACCTTTCCAATTGTGTATCCTGACTTGTCATCACGACATTCCCTCTATTTGTCTGCTCTAACATAAAATTTAGCAAGATAAAAAATGAACTCCTAGCTCAGATACCAAGGATGGATATTTTTTTTCCCCAATGTGAAATATCTTGGAAGATATTGGATTCACTCCACCCAGCAGGTGACAGCTTTTGGGCTGAAAAGCACTGCTTTGACACTGCAATTGAAATCTGAGAGGATGCCTTGTTATGTGTTATTGGGATCCTGGGATGAACTGTACACCTGCTCTTCCTCCACAGAGGCGTCAGAGATGCTAGAGCTGATGTAGCTCAACCAGAGAAAAACATGGAGTAACAGCAATTTGGGAGCAAAATCACAATTTTCTGTAGAGTAATCAGAAGATTTTTATCTTCTGCAGTGTTGATTGGAGTAATAGTTTCATCCTCACTTCTTCACATACAGATTACTCCCTCAGCTCCCAGAGTCACTTAGTTCTCTCACTTAGCATCTTCACCCTACAATCACCAGTTTCACATATTAAGGCTGACTGTGAAAATATAAGGGACTTCTATTTATGAATTCAAGTCTCTGAATGTCTTTGTGGTTTGGCTAACCATCCTGTCCTGTGGGCATGACATGTTCTCCCTAATAGATCTATGAACCCACCATCTCAGCTCTTCCCTTCAGGACAACTTGCGCCATACATTCTCTCCAAACTCATGTTGTTTAACAGGAACACAGACTAAGTGTTGCTGTACATATTTTTTTTTTTTCCCCAGTTGTTTGGGTTTTTTTTCTTTTACCCATGAAATACTGTTTGGATAAGGGGGAAGCAGAATGCAACCCAAAGAAGGAGGTTTATAGTCAGAGACTAAGGGAAAATGGATATGTTGAATAAGAAAGTATTTTTATTATATAACCTGTTTTCATACTCAATCTCATTTTAACACTCAGTCATTATCAGAATTTATGATGATTGGTTCAGATCTGTCATAAAAAATATGTTTGTACTACAAACTGGCAGTGACTGACCATAGAATAAGTCCATTACAAGAAATCAATATACTTTTTTTTCTCAATCATCATTATAGTGTTATTTTATGTGTTTTCTCTTGTAATTTCAGTGAATTAAATTTAAAAAAAAAATCACCGAAAACATTTTTTCCCCCACAAGTACAAAGCTAATGTAGTTTGTAATGAATTGAATAATACTGGATAAAAAGAAAGAAGAAAGACAACACTAAAAACAAGCTGCAAATGAATAGATCATTATTACAGCATATTCATCTAATATTATCTTTACACAACCTGTCAGCTTTCAGTTTGATGCTTCTTCCAGATGCTTCAAGCTTACAGAACATGAAACTTCTGTAAAACCTAAATTAAGACAGCAATATGTGACATAATAGCTTTGGTAAATTATTTTTTGTTCACAGGATGGTTTCTGGAATCATGAGGATTAGTCCTTCACATTGAAGAGTCTGGCACAGAGAAGATAAACTCCGACCCTTGTGAGCTTGTTCACGTCACTTCTACCCATTTAAATTCCAGTTAGGTTGGTCAGAAGCAACAGAGAAAAGCTTTAAATTGCATTATTAACAATAGGTTAAATTTTAGACTGCTGATTAAATCAATTTCTCTCAGATAAAATCATAATAGGCCTTGGCTGTATTTGTCTGACAGGAAACATGTCATGGGCGATGCTTTGTGTTGCCTTTAATGAGTGTGATTGTCATCTTCCAGCAGGGAGAGTACAAAAGCCACCTGCAGGTCCGGGTGAATGGGATCACTTATCGATCAAGTTGTCAGGCCTGTCAGGCATTCAGGAACAGCTGAATGAGTACATAAAATCAATGCAATCTTATATTTATATGGAGGCTCCCCAAGTCAGTCATCTGATTGAAAATTTTGGCTAAATTAGCTGCACATAAAATATAATTTCCAAAATTGTCTAACTCACAACATTCATGCTTAAAAACAATCAAGTTGTTGAATAGTATTTTGATTTTTTCAAGACAATTTGAGATTTTAAAAATCATTTTGGCCAGCTTTGTCTTGGGGTAGAACAGCAGCCTGCACAATTACTTCTTTATCTCTACCCGAAAATGGCTTTTAACTATTATTTATTTATATTTAGTTTCTTCTCCCCATTCGCTGAGAGTCAGCTCCTTTTTAGCAATGATCTTTGTCACTGTTCAGCTGTGCTATCAAGGTGAAGCTGTTCTAGAAAGACAGTAAGCAGACAAGTAGAGAAATGCCTCATCTTGCTTAAGAAAACTGCACCTCTTGCATGTTTGCACGAAGAGTGCAAAACTGCACTCTTCATGGTCTGAATCACTTTCCTGGGTCTGGGGCAAGGAAAAGGGAAGGAGAGCAACCCCAGTGAGGAGGTGTAGCAGGAGGAACCCTTCACTGCCTCCAACTCAGCCTGCTTTGGCAGCCAAGATGGATTTTAGACTGATGAATGCGCAGTTGAGACCTAAGTCTGCAAAAGGCTTCAGAGTTACTGGAATGGAGTAAATAACATTAAAGTACCAGTCCTGTCTCAAAACCTTCTTTACAACAGACAATTAACATGGTCATTTTAGTCTGTGATGCAATGCATTTCCATTTTCAGTCTTTTGTTAGCTACTATCTTTTCTGTTTTCCCTCTGTCACTCCACACCATGTTTTATAATTTGTTCACTGGATTTCAATTCACATCCTACCCTTCCCTCACTCCATTATTCTCTCCAGGGAGCCACTTTCTCCATACTATCTTCCACATCTGTCTTCTTTCTTCATTTGTTTGTCTTACTTGCTGTCCCTAAACTCACAGAGGAATAAAATTAATTCAAGACTAAAAAATGGCTTATTCAATTCAAATGTCTTCTCTCTGCTCTTTTTGATACATGACATTTTTTTTTCTTTTCAGATGGATAGAATTCATGCTTGGACATGAAATGTATTATGAAGTTTGAAAGGCACTTTTTTTTTCTTTTATTAAATCTTCTTCAAATTTTTATCAGTGCATCAGTCATCCCTGCAATTTTCCCATATAAACTTGCTTCATCATTGTGCCTTTAGAATCAGATTAGTTCTCAGTCTCTTTCAGCAGAAGTTAACTAGCTAAAACTTGGTCTATTTTCTAGCTGTAACATCACAAGCACCAAAATGAGCAAGTTCATTATAAGCGAAAGCAAAACCAAAATTTTAGCATCCATTCATGTCTCAGATAGAAATAATAAGAGTGCTACTAGAGGAAATCTCTTTCCCACATGTTTCGTACAAAGTCCCTCCCCAGAAGTCTCCTTGATCAACCCTTCTTCTTCCCAGCTGTGAACAATTAAAGGAGATCTTCAAGTTTTCACGCACTGCAAAAACAGATTCAAATTCTCAAATTTCTCAAATTCTGCCCTCTTTCACACAGGGACATGACATCTGCTCTGATTCAGGGAGAAATCTCCATGGATATAAAGCTGAAGTTGTCCCAAGTCTTGGATGTCTGAATTTTAGAAGATAACACAATATTTAAAGGCATGGTGTATGATTGCAGATATCATTGTAAATGTTGTTTGAAAGTTAGACCAAGTTGATAGGAATGCATCTGTGGTGGATTTAAACTTTATAAAGTAAATTTTGAGAGTTTGCAAAATATTCTTGGTGATGAAGAGGCTGTGAGTGTAGCGTTCTCATCTGATGATTAATGAGAACTCTAAATTAAATCTCTTAACTAGATGTCTTTATTATAATAGGTACATGAATGCACAGCAGAAAGAGTTGGTGAGGGAGGAAGAGAAAGGATGCTTACATGAATTTATGATGATGGTAGTTTAGAATTAGTATGTTTCAAGGCACATTATTCCACGTTTACTAGAAAAAGTAACAGAGATGCAGCTGAACCTTGCACAAAGAGCATATTTCACCTTAATTAGCAAGAATTTTGTTCTTTGGCAAAAGCAGGAATGAGATCTTGGATTTTAGGCTGACTTGGCCAATATAAAAATCAGTATCCAACTGCAGATGCATCAACAGGTTCCTGATGAAATGTGTGCAGTTTAATATTAGCACAAAGGAAAACACTTGTTATCTGGATCATTGATTTGCTGAAGTACAGAATGAGCACTTTTCTTCCTTCCTTGATCTTTCCTACCCTGTGCTGCCATACCTTTAACATCCTCTTTCCCTGCATTTTCTGGTTTACACATAAGATTTTTTCAGATAGTTTCTGTAAGTTCTTACCTACGAGTCTTCTCTAATCTTATTGTTTTGAAGCTGAATGTATACATAAATCCTAAGCAAAAACATCTAAAACTAAGGGAGAGGGACAGTAAAGGGAGAGTGGGGATAGTTTAGATCAAGACATATTATAATTTGTCTATTTATTTCACCTTTGTTAGCACCTCAGAAAATCAAGCAACGGGAGTTATCCACAAGCAGAAAGTTCTTGCCCCCAAATCTGCTCTGTGCATTTACACTCAGTGCTTTCCCTTCCTTCTCCCTCAGCCTACCTTTAAACACAGCATTTTTGCTCACCAGGTTTTTTTCAGTAGTTCCACTAAGTGGTGGGACCACAAAAGGAGCACGGCAGCTCTCCCTGCCCCGGTTCTACATGTCATCTGACAAGGCAGTGCGCAGAGGAGCATCGTGCTGTAAGCTCCTTGAGGAAGAGAGCTATAACTTGGGGAATGGCTTTATTGCCTCTCAGTAGGCATCTGTAAATCAAACTCAGTAGGCATCTTTCCCATTTTCATATGACCCCAACAGCTGGGTCTGTTAATAGCCTGAACCAGTCCTAATCTTCTTTAAGAGACTGAATAAAACTGGGGAAGTATTTTAATTTTTGTGTGCCATAAATAGACTCTAATTACCAGATACACAGATTAGGAACCTGTCCCCTGAAAGACTGCTAACAAATTCTTTTTTTAACAAGTTGGGGCTTTCATGTTAACACTAGGATCCTGTTTGTTATGACTTTGAAATTATGGTGTTAAAGAGTTTTATCTTTCAACTGATTTGTGAACTATTTTGAAGTTATTATAATTATTTCTCTAAGATTCCAGTAGTTATGTACAGGAATGAGAATTCATAGCTTAAAAGGATTTAAGATACCACTGGATATTTAAATTCTTCTGATTATAAAGACAGTTTAAAACTAAATGGAAAAATGGACTTTAGCAGACACTGTCACACAGATTGCAAGTTCCTACATATTTTAAAATGTATGAGTTGTGAAATGAGCCAAGGAACTTTGAAACCACATCAATTATTTTGCATCTGGCATTGCACACCACCTGCATAATGAGAGAGCAGAGGGCTTGATGATTTTTGAAACTTGTTTCAGTGAATAGTCATATGAACACATTGTATTGTTCACCAGACAAATGGAAAGCTATCGATGTTGCAGAATTCCAAAATTACTTTTATTGAATCTTGGTTTATATTTGGATTTGTTTGTTTGCTTTGTCACTTTGGCATATTTTGATATATCAAAACCTGAGTATTTTTTCTAAAGAGCAACTTAAATTATACACAGCTAAATCCTTCTTTGTACATGCGGTTGGGCTGCCCCAGGGGAATTGAAAGCAGAATGTGATCTATGCGGTCTGAAAGGGCACATTTTAATATGTGCAGTGTTATTGTTTATTAGGTTTCAAAAAGACTCTGTAGCCAAAGAAGTTAATGTATGCAAACATTTGGCTCTTTTGTCACTCTCCAAATAGTTTTATTTGCATCAGAGCAGTGTTTCAGTGTTTCTAAAAATCTGACCCAGTATAGATGTGTTTAAGGAAAAAAAAAATCAAGGGCCATACCTGGCATAGTAAAGTTAATATTCCTATTGACAAATAACACAAATTCTTAACAGCAGTGTATCAAAACTCTGCATCACTATATGTACTTGAACATAGCTTAGAGAAAAATTTGTGTGTGACTTCATAATTCAAAAGTCAACAAAAATAATACAAAGGGTACTTGCAAGTGAGTTCATTACAGCCTTGATGTCCTCTGCTCAGTACTTTGCATGGCCATTTATACCAGTGTGAGGCAGCTGTTACAATACGACATCTTACAGCCTTTTAACATCAGTGTAAAGGTGTAATAACCCTTGTGTCAGTGTAAATATTATGTACAGGAAGAAACTCGATCCTTCGCTTGTGAAGAACAACCTCCACCTCCCTCAAAGAAGATGGGTGTCCACAGATGAGCCAACAGGAGACAATGGCTGAAGAGAAGGACAATGCTGTAATTGCCTGCCAAAAGTGAAGGGTAAGGCCTTCTATAGGTCTGCTAGAGCTACAATTGCCTGCCCTGAGGTCTTTTGTCTTGGAATATTTGTACTCCTAAAATCTTAAAAATATGAATTTAATTGTGTTACTGCAACATTACAGGAGACAATATACTTAATTTCCTCTGGCATAAGCTTCTGAAAAATTTTGGCTCTCCAATGACTATTTGAGTGAAGGTGTACATGCAAATGTGAATTCTTACAAGTAGGTACAAGTGGACTCACAGAATCACATGAGTTTGAAGCATTCTTCAGAAGCCGTCCAGTGCAACCTTTGCCCTGGACAAGTCCAGTAAGATCAGGTTGCCCAGTCAAGTATTGAGGCTCTCCAAGGATGGAGTTTGCACAACCCCTTTAGGCAAGCTGCTCTGGTATTTGACCACCTTTCTGCTAGCAAATATACTTCTAATATTGCATCAGAATTTCCCACATTCCATCTTTCTCGTTGCCTTTCATGTCTCCATTGTGCACCTCCATCTCCTTTATGTTCTCTTAAAAGGTGGCTGTAGATAGCAGCAAGATCCCCATTTTATCATCTTTTCATGGGACTGAACAAACCCCATTCCTTCAGCCTCTCCTCATACATCCTGTGGTCCAGCCTCCTGCCCAGATTGCTGATCTTTGCTAGACTACTCTCAGCGTAGAGAGAGTATCTCTACCTCAAATATCTACCTCAACTAGGGAGCCCCAGACTGGACACAGTATTCAGATGTGATACCCCAGGTGCCAAACAGGGGGGAAGGATCCCTTCCCTGGAACTGCACACTACACTCTTGCTCATGCAGCACATGGTGGGTCCCCTTTGATGCAAGGGCTCACTGATGATCATGCTCAGCTTGTCAAATACAAGGATGTCCAGGCCTTTTTCTTCAGAACCACTTTCCAGCCAGCCTGCCCCCAGCCTGTTCTGGTGAATGGGGATATCCTTCCTGTTCCTTCTCCTGTGCAGAACTTGACATTTGCCCATGCTGATTTTCATGAGGCTCCTGTCTGCTCATCTCTCTGAACTGGCAGGATCCCTTTGAATGCCAGCCTGGTCCTCTACCACATCCACCACTCCCCACAGTTGGTTTGCATCCACAGACTTGCTGAAAATCTGCTTTAAGATATCTGAAAATAATTTACAGAAGAAATAATCTGCAAAGGAGAGCAAGTCACAGAGTTTTGAGAGCCACATATCCTCAAACCTGGACTGAACTCCAGCTGCCCTTGAAATGAATGTCAAGGTTAGCTCACAAGACACCTATGAGAGCTTTTGAGTTGCATGTGTCCAAGAAGACTCTCACTTGATGCACAAGGAATGTTCTGCTGGAGCAATTTTTGATCTTCTGACAAAGACAGTGGGATATATTTCCAAAAACCATGCTCCACATTTTGCTGTTCTTATATAAAAGCAATACATGGATTTCTTGGTAGGAATAACTATTCTGCCTCACACATATCTGTTAATTTTCCAAATAGAAAGAGATTCTTCTTCCCTGGCCAGCTATCTCTTTTTGTCCCCTTGCCACTCTAAGTAGGCATAGTAGAATAACTATAATTGAATCAAGTGATTGAGAAGTTCTACAAGATGTTCTGTATTTTTAAAAAGATATCTACTTTATATTTTCTTTACTTATCAGAAAGAATCCTTTCTCCTTAAAAAAAAAGAAAAAGTTGCCTACTTTTTCCACTCAAAATTAAATTTTACAGCCAACTTATAAACATAGGAAACAAGGTGGTAAGAGAAGAACTGGCTGACCTTTAACTGGAAGCAGAACAAATGGCTTATCTCTTATAATCAAAAAAATTTAAAAGCTCCTCAGATGCATATGCAAGTGATTTATTTTTGATATGTACTAATGAGACATGAATTGCATAAATTTAAATTCATTGGAGTGACTGTTAGTAATAGAATTTTTGTTTTAATTATCACCTACAATAACAATTTGGTTAGTATCAGATGCTATCTAGTGTTTTGAATAAGTAAATCACATCTTCCAAAAGATGTAGATTTCCTTTTAACTTTTTCTTGTTACTACACTTGCTGTCTTTCACTTTCATGTGAGGCCTTTTTATCACCTTAGTCTCTTCTCAGTGTTATAATTTTCATTGGTTTGAGAAAAGAATCAAAACTTTTATTAACAAGAGATGAAAAATGAGTGAACTCTTTGAGTTCAAGGTACATGATTCAGATACAATAGAAGAACTTCCCCAGGAATAGGGATTTGGTTTTGGGGGTTGTGAATAGGATTCATCTGTATTTTGGAGGACAATTTGTGTAGATTAGCATATCTGTGCTATTCTTGACACAGTTCTGGTGATTTATGTCAAATGAAGCAACTCTTGCATCGTGTAGACTGATAGACCAAAACCACAGTACTTAATTGTCACCTGGCTGGTTCTGGAAAGAGATTTCAGATGAGCTACATTAGAAAGGGTTTCAACCCTAAGCTGTCTTTATTTGTTGACCCCTTCTTCTCTCCCCAGTCCTACACTCTCCTTTTCATAGTCAATGGCGACAACCATTACAGAAAACAGGAGTATTTAAGAGGGGGATTCATCAGGCCTATTTTAGAGGCATACTTTAGGATGTAATTAATTTCACCCTAAAAATGTCAGTAGGAACTAGATACTCCTTAGCATCTCTTCCAACCCAAATCATTCTGTTATTCTGTGGTTCTATTATATGATGCAATTTACCCCAATAACTGTAAAAGGAATTTAGATTTTTAGTTTATACATAGATTTCTGTAATCCATCTGTGCTTAATTTGGTAATTTTCAAATTTTGCTGTAGGTGCCTCTAATTTATTTGCAGTATAAACTTAGGCCATTTGTATTCAACTGGATATTGACAATCAAATTTTCAGTGGTATTTCAATCCGTCAAAATAGCGTTAGATGCCCATTGTGATGTCCACGCACATAATTAAATTAACACCCACCTTTCTGAGATGCTCTTGAAAGAAATATGGCATGTCTGCAACATCATACATTAACAAAAATATATTTGAAAATGGACCCATAAGTTTCTCATTTATTTTCTAAAGTAAAACATGTCTGATACAAAATTTTTATTCTAACTTCTAGTATTTCCCTTTCCTTTCATTTAAATATTTTAGATAATATCTACCACTAAAGTACAGTAAAAGAGACATAAAGACAGTGGCTGTCAATAGTTAGGTACATAAACCCATTTTTTTGGCAACTGACTACAGAATGAAATAGGATAACAAAATACCCTTCCTTAGTTTCAACCACTCTCACAGCCCAGTGTGAAGGGTATGAGATGTGTGCAGTGTCAACAGTTCTGTAATATGGTAGAGTAGTCCAAGGCTCAGTGTTAGATCTGGCATTCATTTAGTGTTCAAAATTAAATATAACTCATTTCCTGTCATTGACTTGTCATTAACATCAATAATTTCAATAAGAACTTCTGGTAAACTTTATTCAGTATTTATTAAAACAAATGTATTAAGCTGATGTTATGAGATATCATGCTGAGACAGATTTGATTTCTGCAAAGTCCTTTAAACTAGTAAAACCATTATATGTAATTATTAAATATAATCATTATAATAGAGGCTGACCCTCTTGGCTGTCTAAGACTCTTTTGAATGACCTACTACAAAATAACTTTAAATTGTACGCCCTCATTTTTCAAAATGGACAGGAACAATTTTCTGTTTCCTAAGTTAAATATTCTTTCGTTAACTGTGTAATGAGCATTCAGAGAATTTTTTCTTATGTAGGGCTATTAATTTATCTGTGGTGTGTGTGAGAAGATGACCCGTGGCTTTCAAATGTGAATTACTTTGCACCCTGAAATGCATTTTAAATGTTAAATACATTAGATGATTTTTAAAAATTCCTTAATTTAAATTGTCTTCATGTAGGAAAAATCTATGTAGCCAGGCCGGCATCTGCAATATTCTGCAATTCACAGTGGCAATGTTTTTTTTTGCAAGGAATATAAGTGGCTATTTCTTGCTTGAGAAGATAAGCAGGAGTAGTATTAAAAAGGCAGAACTACTGGTATGATTTCTGGCAGCAGGTGCAATTTGCTGTGATTGCAGACATTATAGTCATTTCAAAGCCAGGCCAAATTTTACCCTGCTTTATACTGAATGAACACAAGGAGCTCCTTACCTTGATCCTTCCTAGTCTTTTCTGTTCTTTTGGCTTAGAAAATTTTCCAGACAGCTGGTTTTTGAATTGTGAAGAAAAAAGGCAAAGAAATTAGGAAAGTCAAAAGAAAAACACAAAATAGCAAGTGTGGTATTGATATTTTTTCTACCTATTGCTGTCTCTTCCCCTTCCTCTTTTCATAGCTCTGCCTGCCTTTACTGGAAGTGTCACTCATAAGCTCTGAACTTGTTTGAACTCTGATGAGTTCTCTGAAACTTGCCATCTTCTGAAGCATTTTCTCTGGACAAGTCTCCCACTAAGAGCAGAGCCACTTGAGCCTTGTGAGTGGGTCTCTTAACACGGCCTAATGAAAAGCCATCGAAGCTTAGAATAGACTTTTCCTCCTGCGTCATCATGGTAATTGGGCTGTGGCAGTCATCATGCTGCAGATCTCTTAGTACAGTGCAAATGTGATTGCTAAAAGCTTTTGAATCAGAAATACTTTGAGTTGCTGGGAAATACTTGGTCTTATAATTCCTGTCCTCCAGGGGATTTGAAACAGAGGTTTGTTCTCACTCCACTAAAGGAAGAAAGACATTTTGTGAAATTGTCCTCTATCTTTGAAACCTGTTGACGAAAAACATCTCATGGGGTTGTGTCATTTCAGTGTCCTATACTGTGGAAGAGCAAAAGAGTTTTTAATTTCTTTTTCCTTTAAAAGAGATTAAGTCAGTTGCAACTTCAGACTATCAAATATTAGAATTTATGAGGAAGCTACAAAATCAGCTCTACCAAGGCAACTTTGAGTACATTATAATACATTATCTACCCTACATATGTGGATATATTTGCCACTGTAATCAGTGAGAGTTTTAATTTAAGACAAAATAAACATAACTACATTTTAAAAAAAACTTATTAGGACTAGAAATATTTTTCTATCAGAGGTTTAAGAATAAATATAAGATCTATTGTATTGAAGAGAATGAGATTAATAATGTATTGTTAATGGGTTATCCAGAGAACTAAAAATCGGTCTCCCAGACAAATATATTGAGCATTTTTCTGGCTTATTTTTCAGTATTATCTCTCTCCCTCTGCCCTCTCTCTCTCCCCCTCCTCCCCTTCCTCTCTTCTTTACTTGGCCACACTGGATTCAGGAATAAAATTTTTTTGAATCTAACATGTATTGAAAGTTCAAATTTTTATTCATAGCAATCCTCTAATTATAAATACTTCATCAAAACTATATTAAGTATATTTTAAATATTATAAAGCCATAATCTTGCTATGGTTTTATTCATTTTAAAAGGAAGAATTAAGAAATTGGAAACAGAAACTGCCCATTATCAGCAACACCATCATAGGGTTGAATTTCTCATCCTAGGTTCTAAGCAATTTACACTGCTTTCCTGAATTAGCCACAGGTCATATTTTGCTTGACCACAAAATTGTTTTTCTGGTCTCATATGGGTATTTCAGGTCTTGTTCAATTATGACTTAGATGAGCCCTCACTGAAGCAAGCAGCTGGAGCAGTTTGGTATTTGCTTCCCACGAACCAGAGAATAACACCTCATCAACTTTGGCAGGAGAAATGAAGTATGAACCTTCCTCATGTTTTAGCATGAAGCCTAGAACTTAGCTTCAGCTATGGTCCTTTGGCCTTTTAGTTTACTGGTCATTATACTGAAGCAGCTTAAGTGTGTTCAGACACTGCAACCTACAGCAAGAGGTAGGGGTCTGTGGGGAAAATCCCTTAAATTGCTACAGCCATTTGTGAAGCAAATGTGTGCCTAATGCCCCCACTAGTGCACACATTCCCGCACTTATGCAGATTGTAGACAGTCTAAATCATCTTCTTTTCCTTTCCTCTCCTCTGTCCTGTTTGAACATAGAGGAGCAGCTTGCATTCATCTCTTTCTGCTCGGCCTGATGGAAGACAGAATGGCCATGAAATTTTGTAATTCTCTGCCAAGGTCTGTAGATGTGGTGGAAATTGTTCATACCTTCTCCTAACATCCTTCCAAAGCCATAGAGCAAACAAGGGCACACAGTGAAGATTCTGTGTGTCACTTACAGAATCCAGCTTTAATAACTGTAAAGCTTTCCATGCATAAATGGTGCCAAACAGAGTAAAATGTTAATGTGCGTTCCTGTGAATAATCCAGAAATGTCATCCTGTAACCTAAGAAAGGGGTTTCTCAGTAGTTTCCTGGCCTTCTGTAGCATCAGAACAATGCTGTGCTGCATAGAACGAAGTGCTGCTTTGTGGTCTCTAACCCCAGGTTTTCTGCCTCACGGCACAAAGGGTGCATTGCTCTAAAAATATTGCTGTGTTGAAATGCCCCTTATTACATAGTCATTACTCATGTAATATGATCTCTAAAAAATAACTAGGGTATGTTTTCTATGACTTCTGAAGTTGAAAGATTTTCTGAGATGTGTTTTGTCTCCATGGTGCTACCACTTCCAGCCTAAGAAAGACTGTAAAATCAGAATTTTTCAAAGTAGTCCTGAGATATTTTAGAAGCACTTGATTTCAAACAGTGTAGTTACTCAGCTTCAGAGCATAGGTTTCCTTTCAGGTGACTCAGGTTGAAACACACAGCCACAGGCTGTTCTTGGTGGTGTTGTCTCAGTCAAAACATGCCTGTCCTGCTTGAAGCCAGTACCAAAGAGGTCAAAACTACCCTTCATTTTGGGTTGTAGAGGCAGTGTGGGAGTTAACACTTCTCCCTGTCCCAATGTGATAATGAAACAAGGACATTTGGTTATTACACCTTTCATGTATGTGGAATGGAGAGTTACCTGTTATACCACATACTGCCACATAAGAAAGAGTATGTCACCATGACTATTTATGGTCTTTTAAGTAAAAATCCATATTCAAAGTTGTCTGTTTCTTTAGTAAAGGTGTATTGCCTCTGACTTTGTCAAATGCTGTCAAAGTTCCTCTGCCTCTGAGTTAACAGTCAGTGTGCTTAGGAAAAAAGCTGCTCTCCTGCAGGGCAAGGATGTGAGAGGATTGTGATCATACTCCCTCCGTGAGAACATTGAATGGTGGGTGAAAAAGAAACAGAGAAAAGCAGAGAAAACACTTTAGACCAGCTGTGGCTTTAGGCTGAGCCTCTCCTCTCCTCTCCTCGTCTCCTTTGTTTGTCCCACAGGTTCACAATCCCTGTAAACAGCAAGGGACATTCTGAAGCTGCAAAACAGCTGCCATCACACTTCTTCCTTATACAAAAAACACATTTTCTATTGCTTTACTGGTGTTGTTCCCATGACTGCATGAGGACTCTCTGCAGAAGTGAGGAAGGAAGGTCAGTAGCTAATGCTGATCAGGAATTTTCCAAAAGAACTTGGAAGTCTTTCTCTGTTCATCAACAAAAGGCCAACGGAAATTAGAAGGTTCCAAAATCTGTCCCATTTCCTGACAGCTCACCTTCCTTGCTGTTCATCATCCGTGTGTCTGGCTGACAGGGAACCAAGTGCCTGGTAGCTCTGTCTGTCCAGCATGAGGGCTCTCGGATCTGAACAAGTCTAGTGCGAGAAATAACTCCAATTCTCCACCATACCTCAAATTGAAAAATATCTATTTTTTTTAACTAGGCTGTCTTACTTTTGCAGGATTTAAAATTCTCTTACTGCTAAACTATAGTCTTATCTACAAATTTATTATTACTTGAAGATTTAAAATAATCCCCTATTTTCATTGCCTTTTTGTTTCCCAAATACTGCCTTTTACTACACACACACACACCAAAAAAAAAAAAAAAAAAAAAAAAAAAAAAAAAAAAAAAGTAAAGATAGCATTTATCTTTTCTTTTTTCCGTACTCCTCAGTGCCAGTGAGAGCAATTGGAAGGCCCCTTCCACCCCCACATTTTCAGCAGGTAGTTGCACCAAGCATTAGAGGCACACATGTGCTATACCCATGATGTGCATTCTAGGTATGTTTAGAATTTCATTAATAGGAACCCACATAAAGGAATTGCATTCCTGTGTTTATTTAGTTATGGAAAAATGGGGTCAATACCATTTTCAGAGCACTAGAAGTTTGAAGACTTTGTTTGTAAAAAGCGTCTTTATTTACACCAATAAGGTAATGATATTTTGGGTTATATTGACTATTTATAGCTGCTTATTTCATTAGCATTTTTAGGACAGCTTTGTGGACAGTATGGGTTCATCACCTGGATATGAAGCCAGAGTTCAGTTTATTTTTAAAGTATATTTAGTACTCTAGAGATAGATCAAAGAAAACTCTTCTTGCAAACTGTCTGGTTTTGGTATTTTGTTGTGCTTCAAAAACTTCTCAAAAAAAGGTCATTTTATGTTAAAAAATTGAACAAAAATTGCTACAAGATCTGGAAATATTTAGCCATTAATCCACATTTCTAATGTACCTTAAGCAGTCCTCAGATATTCAGACTGTCTTGCTTCCAGGATACCCACTCTTGACAAAATAAAATGTGAACAGATGCCCTGCAAAACACATACATTTTAGTAGTAAATAAACAAGTTCCCAATAGTTCTCTTGCAGTCAGCAAGGGAACTAATTTCCAGCTGCTTGTTGTCTTATAACAGCTGAATAAATACATTCCTGGTACTATAATACCTCCAGCAAGAAAATGATTACACAGTAACTCAAGACCCAGATACACTCCTCCTGCTGTTGTTTATCTGAAAGCAGGTGGGATATCGCTCAGGTGTGTCTCAAGAATTTAATAAGATCCTATAGATGCGGGATTTAAGCCAAGAAAGAAACACTCTCATGGGAAGATATAACTCAGATAGTTCCCTTTCATTATTATATTATGGGTGTATTATAGGTGACTAATTTAATGTGACTGAAGTGAAAACAGAAAATTAAATTCAGTAAATGAAGCTTATAGAAAACAACAAAAACTTTGAAAGATATATTTCTGTGACGGAGTTGCTTATTGTGATCTCTAGGGGATCATACTTCCTCAAAATAAACTTATTGTTATTCTGTTTCCTGGGCTTTGGACTTTTAATTTTACTAGTTTTTCAAAATGCATCATTATCTTTACTCCTTTATAGCTCTATAATCAGTCCTCCTATTACTGCTGCAGTATTAGACTTCATTTTCTCAGCAAAATAACTAGGAATGTAATCTCTCATCTTTGCAGGAAGTCTGTGCATTGAGACTGCTCTCCACAACTGCATGTAATAATACAGCTGTGCAAAGTTCACATTGCAAATTTTAGTACTGCTTTTATAATGCAGCTGCCTAGATTTGCAGTTCATTCTTTAGAGACATAACATGTACAGTCAAGTCTCTCTTCTAGCCACTGACAACACAGCATTTGTAATTCTTCTGCTGTACCTGAACTATTATGGCCTTGCTGAAATCAAAAAGCTCTAGTAATGGGAAGTCCTTTGCCATTCACTTGACCAAGATCTAGGGTTTTGTTGAAGAGCCATTTTCTGGGAGGCAAATTTCTTAACCACTTATCTAGATATCTGAGTTACTGAATTTTTTTCTTGTTTTATTATGCCTATAGTGTGTGACAGCCAGAAGTGAAAACTCCCTGAAAAATAAGTGTTACCAAGCTCTGGTGAGTCACATTTTCTTCTCACATATCAAGTGGCGGAGCACACCTGATGGCAAGTGCTGTGTTCGTGTTGGGAATTGTAAAGTGTGGCCAGACTCTGGGGACACGCTATTGCACAAGTCACTCAACAAAGAGCAGATGCCTGGAGACTTTCTGACCAGTAGTGTTATCATTAACAGTCCTTACACAGGACTTCTTTCAGACATTTCTGGTTTTCTTATTGTGGCTTGGTTTTCACATTTTTCTTAATATTTCTTATAAAGAATTACTGTGACCCTCCAGCCATTTGTAGCTCCGATGTCGACTAGAGTAAATGCTCCTGACCAAGGCTCAGTGAAATCGATCTTGGTGAGACCTAAAATACTTCAGGTGGATCCATCCCAGTTAACCTCAGACATCTAATGGTAAGATACCTTAATTTTAGTTAGCTGTTGAGAAACAAGAAGCAACAGCAGATGGTAATGTAACTAATCCTAAAGTACAAGTCTATAAATTATTGGGGGAAATTACCTTCAATAAGTATTGTCTTGGGGTGACTTTATGATGTGTATCCCCTACCATCGCTCTATGCCCAAACACGATTCCTGTGCCTTTAAACTGAGCCCAGGAGAGGAGAGAGAAAAAGGCCAGACGAACTTTTCAAAGTAGTCTGTGCCTCAAGGTCGCTACTCCTCTGCATTCGGCTGTGTGGGGAGAAGTGTGGAGGAAGCACCCTTCCTGCTTTTTCCAGCCAGCTTTTCGGCTCATTTTTCTTTGGAGAGAGACGGAGAGGAAAACTTGGTTTTGTTTCCTTCTCCTTTGGACTTGCTCAAACCACCAGAGCGTCTGAACTCCACCGCGGGACCTTCCCCCGGCCTGGTGGGGGGCACCCACATCGACCCAGCTCCAAGGAAGAGGAGAGAGACCACCCCCCTGCAGTGAGGACTCTAAAATCTTCCAGGTTTCCTCTCCACAGTGAGAGAGATTTCGTTGTTTGGCATTGTTGTTGTTTTCCTGTGTGTTCGTTAAATAAATAGTTCTTTTTTCCCCTTTCACATTCCTCCGGGGAATATTTTTTCTTTCCCGAACCTGATGGGGGAGGGGCGGCAGTACCCTGCCTTTCTTTGAGGAGATGTCCTTTTGGACATTTTCCTTGCGATTGGCCCAAACCGGGACAAGTATCTACTCCTGTTCATTGACCAGAGAGAAATACAAGGTTTAGGCTTAGGTAGTTGATTGAGAGATGTTTATTGTTAAGTAAAATGAATCACACCAGTGATGGTTACAGCTAGATTACACAGTTTTATAGGTCATTGCCTAAAAAGCCAGCACCTGCCCTCAGCATTGTGAGTCAGTCAGCCTAAGATAGGAATGGGGAAGCCTAGTCATCCTATGTATAGATGTATATACAGGCACAGTGTGAAAGCTCAGTACCTCTGAAGAATGATTCATGGGACTTCCATGCCTCCATTAATCATGGCCCTTAAATGCTTCTATAGAGGTGCCCCAAGACAGCCAGTGTGAAAATCTAGATTGTGCTACCCAGATCAATATTGCTAAGCCTTCTTTTGAAGAAAAGGCATAATTTTGGATAGTGGTCTCGCAAAAGGAAATGAGAACATTAAGTTCTAGCCTTTTTCACTTTGAGAAAGTTTAAGCACTCCAAGGCTTGTGTCATAGTCTCTCAACTGTCACTCACAAATACCAGGTGTTTTCATCAGAAAGAGATAGAGCCATGCACCCTTTTCCCATTTGCTTTATCTCCTGCCTGGAAAATAATACACGTCAAGAGGAAGGTGAGACAGTTGTGCACTCCCAGTGTTCTCCACAGATTTTCCATTTAGAACAAAGGACCTTAGTGATCAAAACCACTCGCTGAGAAATGGACTGAACTTGGCTCATAAGTCTTAGGTTTCAAGAACAAATTCCATGAAACATTCAATAAACACTTCAAACTGCTTTCTTCTCAAAATGGCTGATTTGCAAGTATCTTTGGTGTTCTTACACCACCTCACAGAGTATAAAATTGGACTGATAAAAATGAATGAAGAAACCTGTTCTGATAAGTTCTTAGGGACAGATAATAGTGCCAAGCAAACAGTACTTCAGAGGATTTGGCCCATAACATAACAAAACTCTTGGTTCTTAATTCGGCTTCATATTTTCTGTTGAATACTAGGGGATAAGGTAAATAAAAATGTAAAAGCCATTCAGAAACTTTACATGCCAGCAAAACAGACTGTAATGCAGCTCTACATACATGTTTAAAACTAGACTTCCTGTATCTTAGGTAGAGCATATGACACGGTGAATCCATTCTCAGACTGACATGTCTTAAAAAAAAAAATCTTATTTAATTAGATATTAGAAGCAAATGACTGAAAAATAATAGGCCTGTAACAAGCATAGATGACAATTAACTTGTTCAGCATTACTAGAGTATGCAGATTATGGTAGACTTATAAAACAGGGTGAACTCTGAAATGTCTGAGTGGCATATCACCTTCCTATAACTTGTTCTCATACATGCAAATGTGTCTTTCACACAGCAAGCTAATGCATGGCATCAGTTTTCCCTTAAATAACTTGATGATCTTGAACACAAGAGTTCACCTGCCACAGTGTGAATATAAAGTAAACAAGGTCAGGATGGAAACTGTGAATCATTGGTTCCATCATTTGCAAGCCGACTCAAGTTGAAAACCAAATGCATTTAGCATTGACTCAGACTGGAGCTTCCTGACTCAGTGTGTACATGCAGCAAGAGGAAATCCTATTTAAAAGTAAACCTTCTAAAAAGCAGATTAGTCTCAGCAAGATTTCCTGTGACAGAAAGGTGGAAGTAGCTCTCTCAATTTTATTCTTATACTTATTTGTGGAAGGACTGAGGTGCCTTTGAGTGAAAGACAAGAGGTGATTTCATATTTTAACGACTGAACTGTTCATTGGGTTTCATGTTTTATTCGTGTTCAGGTGGGTGAATGGAAAGTGTGTCTCAGCACAACAAAAGGGGGTGTAATTTTAAGTGCCTCTTCACATTCAAGGAGCAAAATATTAAGTGCATTTCTTCATTACCTACTAAAAATAAATGCAGCAGGGCACTTTGTAACTGGAAATCTTCCTCGTAACTGAAAGCTGTCTATAGGTAATAATATAAAGCTCTAACATGTTTTAGGTAAACCATTTGATTTAATCTAACTCTGTTTGGAAGTGATAATATAAATGCAAGACAAAATAGTTAAAATAGTAAAATGGAGATTAAAAAATAGAAGTACCTCTGCTAAAATATTTTGGTGTAATCCATCATATCATGTACTCAATAGGAAGGGTATTATTGCAGTATTGCATAATAGATTTGTAACTTTGCAAGGAATTATTGCCCAAACCCTGAGAGCACTTGCATTCACCAGCAACTTCTCATGTTTGAGCAGTCCTTTTCAGATAAATAATCATATTTATATGTGTAGGATCTAGGTCAGAATTCAGAGTTGTCAGGTATATCTGTGGCTCTCCAGGATTGTCAGTGCAACTCAGCAAGCATAAAAAAGTTTGACATATTCAGGTGTTTTTTTGGGTTTTTTTAAGAGGAACCTGTTTAAATTACTAAACATGTCCTGTATGTATTTAATCCACTTCAGTTAATAGATAAATATGTCCAATGTTTCACAATGAGTTAGAAATACAAATGTTATTGCCTTTCAGTAAAATATAGATGCCAGCAAATCTAAATTTCTTTTGAAGCAGCTTTTCGCTGTCCTGAATTACTTAGAGTAAGATTCATCATTGCATGTCTTCTTACTTTAGCCACTTACAATTTAAGCCAAACATCTGAGACAGTTGTCTAGGCTCCCTTTATCATCTACAGGGAGACAGGCAATCTCCAAAGAGCAATGCCTCCCTCTTGTTTTAGATATCTATTTTAGGATGAGCTAAATCACGTGCTAGAGGTGCTCGTCTCTCTCCACTGATGATAAAAAGAGTCTAGTGAGTTACCTTAGTTTCCTATTAGACCACAAGAGATAGACAAGGAAGGCACTGCCTTAAACGCTCAGGAACACTGCATTTATATTTTAGACTCTTTTCCTTAATACCAAATGCTATCATTATAAAGAAACATGAAAAAAAATCAGCCAGATGCTGAGTTTGGTAGATAGTTGTTTATGTATTAAAAGAGTAAACAAACAAACAAACAAGGGGAAAAAAAAAAAAAGAGAAAAAAAAAAAAAAAAAAAAAAAAAAAAAAAAAAACACCAACCAAACAGAAAAAACCCTCACCTCTAATGTTTGAGTTTTGAAAGGGGATGGTTTTGAGCCAGTCTGATGCAGCCATCTGAAAATAATTAGTTCCTAAGATGTATTGAGAAATAAAGCATCAAAAGAAACTAAGAAGCATTAATGCTGTTGTGCAAGAGATCGAGATGATTCTGTTCATCTGTGTACCAGAACGATGAACACAGACTGGAGCAGAGTTAGCGAGGGACTGCCAGGGTAATAGGGGAGTTTAGACTAAGAAAACAAAAGTTGAGTAGAGTTGTGTTTGTTTTATGGGGGCAAGAAGAGATTCAGAAGAGGTATTTTAATCTAAAGAACAATGCTGGCATTACAATACCCTAGTATAAGTTGTGCAGGAATAAACTGCTCTGGAAATTGAAACAGTGAGAACAATGATGTTTTAAAACATCAAAATAGAGGCAGAAATCTTAGCTGCTTCTTTAGATGAAATCTAGGGCTTTCATGCATGGGATAATCAGACATGGTGCCTATAACAGCTGAGGAGCTGACTCCATGTCCTGGCACACTCAAATATCCAGAAGTCAGTGGTACCAAATCCCACAGACAGCTCTAAGGAAAGAATAAAATGAGAAGACCCTTCCTAGGCATCTGTTTCCAGTGAAGACTTTCAGACAAAAACATGATAAAGAAAAATATTATTAGCCATTGGACTTAATTTCCCTACAGAATCTGAAAGGCTCAGGTTGAGCCCCAAAAACATTAGAAAATTAGAATGACATCAGAGAACTGAGATCATGAAGGAATGTTATTTAACTCCTACTCTGAAGATGATGGCTGCTATCTTTATGATTTTATTGTTTTGTGTGGTTGCTTGTGGTAGCAGGGCTTGAGTGTCATCACATACATTGTCTCTTCGGGCTCAAGTTCCCCAGTTATTACATCAAGAGAGCTGAGTGCGACCAGACTCCACACCAGAATGATAGCTGGGGCATTTTTTGCCACACATGTGAGAAGTCATGACCTAGGAGTGACCTTCTAATCACATCTTTTTTGAACATCATCTTTGGTTTCTGACCTCTCTTAGGCTCAGTGTGAATGGGATCAGAACGGTCCGTTCAGTCACATACCTCCAGTAATTGTGTGTGCACATCGTGGGCTTGAACCTAAACAAAAGTTTGTATTACCAAATACTGAAACATGACCATGTGCCCATGACTGAAAGCTTTCAGTCCTGGATCTCCAATATTATGTAACTAGCATAGGGATTTTCTTCTGTCTGTGACCTCTCATTTGATAACATAAGCAAAAAATGCTCTGGGAAATGGAAAGAGCCATCTTGTCACCACACTCCAGAAACATCCTGAAAGAAAGGACTGGAGCAATGCAGTTGATTTTGTTTATTTTACCCACAGATTTTTTGTCATAACCCTGAGCAAACACTGCTGTGTCATAGCCAAGAGTACTGCATATGCCAAATATATCCAGAAGTTTGAACATGGTTAAAAGGTGATATTGCCAATAGGGTTCAATGATCAGTAATAACTTCAATCCAATTTCTTCTTTACTGTGTCTACCATGGGAGGTTGTGCATAAGATAACTATTTTTAAACTATTTTTTATTTTTTAACCTTTTCCTTGACGGGGCAACAATCAGTTACACACAGAAGCCTGAAGGCTTTTAATTCTCTTGAATATTGCCATATTTGCACTAATGCAGATACAATGCAAGGGCCAAGGTCACAGCTACTCCCCTGGGAGGAAGCCATCTCTACCTGCCTCAGCAAACTGTTCAGTATTTGTCAGCCTTTGACTAATATTTCAGAGGTACTCTGGGATCCTACATCACTTTTCTCCCTTCAGGAAAGCAGGCTGACTGGCTGTAAAAGCAGATGTACTCCCATGTAACATGTTAATATCTAAGCACATAAGCTGAACCAATTTAAATTCTTCTGTTAAAAGTTTGCAACCTATTTAGTAGCTATAAAATAATGATTTTTTTATTCTTTTTGATGGAAAGAGAAATATTTTTATATCAGCATCATTTCACCCTAACAGCACCCTATTAGTCACATTAGACACTATTAACACACAGTATTTTTGGCCAGTACAGTATTGATAAACAGAACAAAAGAGAAAGAAAAAGTAATTTAGTCCTTTCCTTGGAGTATGCATATGCCTAAAATAGATGTGTGATACCTCTAATGCATAGGCTCTAGGAATAAGGCTAGAATAGGCTGGAATAAGGCTTGTGCTTGCATTGCAGATTTCAAAGCAGTTCAGTGGATTAAACACAGGTCCCCCAACAGAACATGTAGATGATGAAGCTAAAGTTAAAGCTTGGCCTTTAGTGCTGTACTGGGTGTGATTTAGTGCAGATCTATGGCTGCTTTCAGCTTGATTTTCTCAGGAAACAAAAATATTCAGTTGCCCTTTCAACTATGAGTTTCACTCTCCTGGAGCCAAAATATTTTCTTGCTGTGGATCCAGGATAGCCACAGCCCTGACAGTCTTTTCCCCATTCAGATTTAAGGCAAGAAGTTATTGCAACAGCGATGGGTTTAGCAGGAGCCTGAGGTAACCTTTTGAGAACAGGGGAATTAGGAACCCAGGGTTCACTCACTGCTTTGCTTATTCTTCCTTGTTCATTGGAAGAAAAGGAACTAATGAATTTTTCCAAAACTTTGATGACTTTTTTTGTTTGCTTAGCCTGGGATAGTTTATACTTATTTTCTTCCTTGAATCTGTTGGCAGAGATGGATTAGGTATCTTTAAATATAAACACTAGAGAGAGATAGGTTGTATGAGTTTACATGCCTTGTGGAAAAACTTCCACTGAAGTAAACAAGTGGGGTTTGCTCTAAGGTGGTTTTGGAGATAAACTATACACGGAGGAGAGTTTGGAATGCAGTACATGCAGCTGTTCCAAATTTTTATTAAAATATAGCAAGATGTTTTCCCCAGGAGACATCTTGTTATTAAAAGTCAGGCCACATAAAGCAGAAAACAGTTACATTATCTTGCTTATTTCTTATGTTAAGTGGGTTAGGGCATCAAGTACAGAATCATGTCTGGAAAAGGCATAAAACTGTATCTTGAGATCTTGTTGGAATTGCCATGTTAGTTGTGTCCTGTCAGCAAGGTTTTAATAATAATGAAGATAATAGCTGCTGCTTATCTAATGTTTTTCATTCGTATGGCTTGAAACATATTTCAAAGAAAATATTATTATCCCACTCTTGTAAATCAAGTGTCTGAATTGTTAGAGAGATCAATGACTTGTTTAAGGTCATGTGCAGAAGGTTTTGGAAATAGTCACAAAAGCTATTGCTAAGATTTTGGTAAATTTAAGAAAATGTCTTTTGTTTGAATAATCTGTATTTTTCAATTAGTCTTTTGCAGAAACTATTTGATATATGTCACTGTTCCTTTGCTGAAGGAAAGCAGATTGTCAGGCTATGGTCTGTCAGATTTTTGCTATGGAAAAATTAATGACATAGAACTAAGGGAATTTAGAAAATTCACTATGGATTCTGGAATGTTACTCATACTATACAGTCTATTACTTTGGTGACACGACTACATCCAATGAAACCACTGGCACTTGAAAAGTAATGAGTGTCACTCTGTGTCATTAAATTTAAAGAATGCCTTTTTATTTCAAACAGTAGCTGTTAAGACAAAATAAGCAGCAATTCCCAGTCTAGAAATGAGAGGTAAGATACTAATTCATATGTTCTGTAGATGAAGAACAGCTTTCTTCTCTCACTTATGATCTCTGCCTCTTGACTTCAGCTCATTTAGTGTTGCAGTCTGCCTCCTCCTCCTCTTCCCTGCAAAACCCTTTAGTGCAAAACCAGCTCTCAGGCTGCCCCAGGACTTTTGTATTTTCTGTGTGAGTGGTGTTTTTTCCCCAGAAAATACAAATGTGAAATGCTGTCTATCAAAATTAAGGAGTCAAAATTTATGGCAGTGCCTAAAAACCTTTAAGGGGTTAATTAACTAAGACACATTTAAAATTTAGAAATTTAATTAAAGCTGGTTGTATAGGCTCTTTGTGTAGCAGAATGAGGGAGAGACTTCCAGTAAGTAACCTAAAATAAATATATATGATAGGCGGGATGTCCTTTTTTCCTTGCTATCTTATATAAGTCACATATGTAGCAAACAGGAAAAATTTCCCCAGGTTTAGATGTCCACAATCAGGTAATACAAGTTTTATCCTTTGTGGTAAACCCTTCACTGCAGTCAATAAATTTAATCTGATATTCTTGAAAGATAATAACTAGGAAAAATCTAGCAAATATCTGGCCTTAAGAGCCCAAGAGTGGGCCTTTGTTTCTTCTCTATATGTACAGAAAAATATTATTTCACATATTCTTCCTTTCAGAACATAAAATTTTATCTGGCCAACACATCACAGGAAAAATGCATATTGTGTAGAAGCAGTTATTTAATGCCATTTCACACTGAATAGGCAGAAGTTTCGCAGGACAACACCAGGCTGGAACTGCCAAGAGACTGAGTAAGTTTCCTGGTGACCAAAAGAGAATGAAAATTAGGATGCCTTTGATTTTATTATAAGTGCAGCAGCACTTAGAATACTACCATCTACTCAGTGAGTCAGATACCAAGCAACAAGTTTCCAAAGGAGTCAAAAGCTACAGTCTGTATGTGATAATAATCCTGATGGGATGGAGCAAGAAGCATCCAAGAGAGGCATCCCAGCATCCTTGTGAGAGAGACACGTTGTCGTTCATCTCTGCATACCGGGAAGAATGAAGAATAACAGGTTTTGTAAACTCAAGAACACAGCTGAAAACTAGATGGCAACTGTCTGAGGAGTCATTTTCTGGAATCGTTTCTGAGTAGAACTAGGGAGCGGAGATCCGTCGTTTTTATTTTCCAGTGAAGTATGATCAGTTTCAGTGTTAACAGTGAACATAGCTTAAGAGCTGTTGAAAGCCCTGTTACTACAGGCTCTTAGGATAGAAATCAGCAGAAGTCACATGGACAGTAAATGCTGCAACATTTCACTGGAGTAAAAATAAATCTGCAACAAGAAGTTTGGTAGGAGCTTACAGCAATTGCTACATTCTTCCATAAAGAGATACCACATGGAATTATGCAAATTATAGTCTTTGGGATGTCATATAGGACTCAGCTGACTTCCCTGGAGATACTTTCACTTAATGAGTGAGAAAGCAGTTAACTGTCGAGTATACATTGGGATTTGGGGAATTTTTCACAATGATTCATATAAGAGGTTTATAAATAAGGAATACAGACTAGTCTCCTTGGACAATGGCAAAATGAAGTTATCTTGAATATTTGATTAATAGTGATGACAATGATAATAGTTATATCAATCGAGGTGAAAAAACCAATGTGCTGCAAATTTTTCTCTTTTTTTGGAATTTGTTAAACTAGGGGAGAAATAAGGTGAAGAAAATACTTTTTTTTGTTCATATGTTTAGGCTAAAACCGACAGAAATTTCTTGGAAAGCAGAAGTGTGTTGTAGTTGGCAAACTATGTTATAGCAAGCATGCTTCAAGTGACTGGAATTTTAAAATATTTCACTACAAGTTGTAAGGACACAGCAGGACTAAGCATGGAGATGTGGCAAAACATTTGGGGATTTTGGGACCTGGGTGACTTAGGTAAGGAGATGGTGATACTGAAAGGTCTCTAGCAGGTCAAAGAACTACATCAGAAAACTCTATACATACCTTCTTGTCATTTATAGAAAACTAATTATACCCTGTTTGGGATGTGAAAGCTGTGGGTCACAGGCACCACAATTTTTAAAAGTTATAGAGCATGATTTCCTATATAAATTTTCTGGTACTTGATAATGGTTTATTCTATCTGCTGTTAAGAAGGACAACATTTAATAGTTTGTGTAAATGATTGCCTACAGAGTGGACATCATGATCTGGTTCTATTCAATAGATAATTAAAGAGAGGACAGTTCTAATCAGCTGCATACACAGGTCTTCTAAACAACTAATTACCCAAAACTGAGGGCAAGAATATTGAGTAGGAGGGAAATGCAAACAAAAAATGAGAGAACATGAAGTGATTATTAGAAGCCAAAAAGCCGTTGCTCCACAGTCAAGAAAGAAAAATTTGGCCAAGAGCCCACCATATTTTGATGATGGTATCACAGGCCTACTGATGAAATGAAACAAGTAAATTTGTTAATAACAATACAAAAATGCCGTTTTCAGAACATACTAGCTTCTGTCAGAATATCTTTGAATAGCCATTAGTGATCAGGAAAGTTATTAAGCAAGGGTTTGTTAGGAGTAGACTTTTAAAAACCAAGACCAACATTATGTTTACCCCAGAATTACAGATGAGAGATTTCAGAAAACTAGTCTCCTGGTGCGCCAATATAACTCAGTTCCCTAAGAAAACATTGCTTATGTGATCATGCTGTCTGCTTATTGAGGTGGCTGTCTGCTGTCTGCTAACACTCCTCATTTTTTCCAAAATTTCAACTACATTTGAGAAAGTGGTAAAAGATTAAAGCATAAAAAAAAAAAAAATCCTGAAACTTTCCAGAATAGAAGTGCTATTTGGGAGTTTCAGTTCTAAAGATGTTGAGGAAAAAATAAAAAATCTGTCCACATGGTGATTTTTAAGATAGTGAGTATCAGGAAAATTATGCTGCTAAATTTTCCAGTGAGTCTTCAGAAATGTAATAATACCCAGTGATCAGATAGGCTCAGTATTTAACAGTATGCCAAAGAATCACTATTTTGATTTGAACAACACAGTATCACTGATTTTTAGGCAGTAGTTACACTATCATTCAATTCCTGCTAAAGTCGCCGTTATTTCCTTTCACAGGAGCAAGGAAGCATCTTACCTGTAAAGAAAAATAGATCTTGGATCTCTGGATGTCCAGCTTGGTAGGAAAAAAAGATATCTGCCTCATACAGCAATAAAAAGCAGTTTTAGCTGATCAGTCCTCACATTGGAGACAGTGACTTTCAGTTCCTAATGAGATTCAGGTTAGCTGGATTTGGGATTGTAGAGTCACTGCTGCAGACAGAAGTGAGAGCCTGTTTCAGCTCTCAGTGCAAGGGAAGAATCCCTTGAACTGCATAAATTCGGTGTTATAAAAGGAATTTTATAGGAATCTATTCCTCCTCCCTTATGAAATACTTCCTGAATTTTGAGTCAACAAAAAACAGTGATTCTGCTACCCTGAGACCAGCAGAAAACAAGACCCTTGCCTGCTCCTGATGTTGCACATTTCTATTCAATGGTGCATATCTCTGCAGTCTACTCAAGTGTTTCATCCACACCTGCCAATGTGATGGTCAAACTTTAAATGACTTCTTGTTCCTAGCTGACAAGGTGGTGTTAGGTCACAGGTTGAACTTGATGATCTCAAAGGTCTTTTCCAATTTAGCTGATTGAGTGATTCTGCAATTCTGCAGTGGTCAGGGCGATGAGTGGGCAGCACAGGAAAAGAAGCACAGAGACTTTCATGATGTGGGAACTTGTACAGTATTACTGAGAGCACAATTTGATGAAGAAAATAAGCTTTAAGTGTCAACACCTTCAGAGAAATAAGCCAAGACAAATTTCTATCACAAAAGAAGTCTTCAGAAAGGGGTTTTTTTTAAATTATTCTCATGTAGCAATTTTTCCATAACTTTTCATAGCAAGGACTAGAAGATCAAAATGTATGGCTATTGCAAAATGTTACAAAAAGGTCAGCAGCTGTAGATCTGCCCTGAATCTACAGCATCAAAAATTACTAACACATATTCATTTTTCATTCGCAGCCTCTCCTCTGTAAAGAGCACTACAGTACTTTATTGTGGGGTTGCTGAAATGTTTCCTTTCATTGTCCTCTCCCATGAAATCATGCATGGATTTCATCATAAGAACAGATTTGCACTCTCTGATCTCCAGAGGGGTGGGCCTGCTGTCACACAGTGTTCAGTTCTTTGTCTGAGGAAACAGGCATTGCTCCATGGATGCGCCGTGCGTATGTTCCTGCAATCCAGGATGCCAGCAGGCAATCCGAGCTGTATGAGGACAAACAAATATGAGTCACAGCAGCCAGAACTTAATGCCATTCCATTTCACACTCCAAAGGCAATGGCTCTAACAGCAGCCTGTTCTTAATATGCAGGGGAACCAGTTCAGGAAAAACACAGCAACCTGCTGAATATCTGGAGAGGGAGAAAGGTTGTCTGAGGGTTTGGAGGATTTTTTTTTAGTGTGCCTTGGTATGTTTTACTGCAGCCAGACACTGATTAGTGTGTCTAAACCTGCTTAACTTGTAAGCACAGAGGGAGGGTAATGATAGAAGGTTAGGCACTCAGCTTTCGATGAATTTAAAACCTGTTTCCCCACATGCTTCATGAAAGGGTGCTCTCCCTGCAACCTTTCATAATACATGGCATTGCCACCAAGCAGGACTAGTGGTTTAGCTTGAGGAAGCAGTGCTGAAAACAAATTTGTTTGCTCAGGTCCATAACATTTGCAAAGGCAGCAGACATTGCTGGCTGTATAACCTGGAGACTCTGAGACCAGAATCAGGCCCTGGGGGGGTTTTTTTAGGATGTGTACAAGCTATTAGGAGTTGGTAGTTCTGTGCTGCTTCAAGTCCTTAAGGAATATCTTTTCAAATGAGTATCTGTCACATCTACATCAAAGACCCTGGAATCTCAGTTCAGGTTCTTTCTCTTAAAACACCTGCCAAGTCTGCTTCACTTATAGTCACAGGTGTGGGCAAGTCCCTTTCTTGCTGATCTTTCAGCTAAAAAACTGCATCTGACTGAGTCACAAATCTCAAAATATTTTCATGGTTCTTTGACTGGAGGTTGCCCTCACCACCACGCCCTGCAAGTCATGCTCCTGGATAGCTCCTGTCCAAAGTTTTATGCCTCCAGACAATTTTGCCTTCTGTTATTCTTTCCTATTAGTTGTTTTGCTTTATTCTACTATATTTTTTTCAATGCAGTCACTACCTGAAATGTGGAAGATCCAGTTGCACATGGCTGAAACACAGGTGATGTTCTCTACTGTGATTGCTGATGACAATCTCTATTCTTTGACCTTGTCAGGAAAGGACCAGAAGTTGCTTGCATTGCTACTTTGGGCTACATTGTGCATCCTCCCATAAGGATATAAATTTTGCTCATATTCATTTTTGGAAGCAAACAAATGAACCATGAATTCCCTTTAGAGAAAAAGGAATGCAGGAGGGATTTCCAAGAATGGCAGACTTGGCAAGCATCGTATGTAAATCCAGACAATTTCTGTGTCCAACACATTCTTGTTAGATCCTAGAGCTGGCCACATTTTATTTTTACTGCTAAATTACCAAGAGAAATCTTATTTTATGGTACAGTCACTCAATCTGTATGGTTCTCACATTTTCCTCCTTTTCAAAATCCCTTTCATTTCCAGAAATAGCCACATCAATGATTAATTCTGCCTTCAAGTTTTCTTAAATCAGCCAGTGTCATGCTGGGCTTTCTCTACCTGTACAGCTGTTGAGTCATACAGAATTTATATACTATTATTCTGAAATGTTTCTTGATGTTATGTCTCCATACTTCTTTACCACCTTTCAGTTTATGGTTCTTTTTCAGCATCCCCCAGTGCAGATTTCCATATGTCTGACAATGTAACTTGTCAGGGAGCCTGCAAACATTGACCATTGAGTTACAGTATGTTGCTTTATTTTTTGTGTCCCATTATGTAAAAAGACTGATGGCAGGATTTGCTCAGGAAGAATGCCTTGGGCAAGAATGAACAATACATTGCCACCTAAGATTCTGCTTTGCTAACATCACAGTCTTTCCAAACCATAGCATGTCATGGTAAGATTGCTATTTTGTGAAATGGATTTCTTCCCTAATTTCCCTATTTATGCATGATATTATATCAGGACAGAGACATTCAGTTTTCTACTGCAGTCATAACTAAAATAAGCAGTCACAACAAAAAAGTTAACCTGGAAAATCAGTAAGAATGCATCTATAAATGTATAATTTAATTATCAAAACTAGATTTTGCTACCCAAAATATTATGCATGAGTGTGGCTGAGAAGATAAAGTACAAGTTGCTTTCAAATAAACAAGGGCACCACAAAAAGAAGTGATCTAATATGTCTGCTATTCCTAAAGTGCAGGCCAAATATTTGATACTCTGAAGCATTATCTTTAAAATGACATGTTAGCTTTGGGCTGAATTCTCCCTTATCAGTGTTCGGCACAAAGAAGTAAGAAGGGAAAGTGAAAAACGTGATTAGGATAGGATGAAAGGATGGTCAAGGAGAATATACATGTCTCTTCTTAGACCTTATTTGCCTCTCCATACTAGTCTGTTTGTACTATTTTCAATATACAAAAAAGATGGTAATGCCAGATTACCTAGCTCCTGGGAAGAGAGTCGTGAAAAGTGCAGCAGTTGCTGCTTTCTTACAAAGCAGAATGAAAGCAGGAAGTTCAGCATCTGGTGTTTACTTGCTTACTTTGTGTTTCTGGTAAGTACACAGAGCAGCTTGTTGCCATCGTGAAGGCCAGGCTCCAAAACTGAGTTCAGGCCACACTTTAATAGTCTTAAAAGACAAAAAAGGGTTTGGGTGAGTGTAAAAAAGGGGAAAGGTGACAAAATCGAAAGCAGTAGGATATATTCTTCAAAGCTTTTTCCAGTTCCTTGACTATCTCATATTCTTAATTAATAATTTAAAATTATATAGGTAATAATTTTTTTTGTCCTTTTAGAACTCGATTTTAATTTATTAAGTTGTTAATAATGCTTCAAAAATCATTAAACTGTTTTGGTTTTTTTAATAATTGCTTAAATATCCAATCTTGAAAATACAATCTATTGAGCTAATGTGTGCTCTCTGGAGTGAAATTAAATGCCTTAAACCTCTGCACCTCATGTTTCTTGAGAAACATTTAAAAAGAAACTGTACTTGTTCAAAGGGGAGCCTGTGCATAGAGAATGTTACCCTTCTTAAAAATAAATAAAAAGCTGTATAAATACATAAATAAATATTAATTGTCTCTTCCTATCCCCTGGCCAAAGAAACCCAAATCCCACACTAAGCTCACTTTATATAGTAGAAATGCTGGTACAAGTAACCACATTAATTACAGGAGGATTTGAGTTCATATGCAGGTATAGCTTTGAAAATAACTGGCAGAATTTCAATTTCTGAAAAATCACAAAGGAAAATTAGTTTTCAGTTGTTCTAAAAGATACATTTTTTTAATCAATATTTTCTTGACATAATCAAAATAAACAAAGTAGGGTTTTCTTCTCTCTGACATTTTCACTGGAGGCTTAGTCCTCCTAAGATCATTTATGATAGTTGAAAAAATAGCACTCAAATTAGCAAAACAGAATGTTTTCAAGATGCCTGTATTTTTACTTATTGGTTTAGTTTTCTTCATCATGTTTAAAAAAAAAAAAAAAACCAAAAACCTATTTTAGTCCCTTAAAATTCCTGGATTTTGCTACCAGTCAGATACCAGATCTGTTGGTAAATTTGTTCTCTTTGTTTGTTATCCCTCCAGATGAAAAGAAAAAAAAATTATTCAGATCACTTTCATCTCTTCAACAGACAGTGATTTAAAGTGCTTATGTAAGAGCTATCCATTATTACTACAGCCAACATACCTGAGATGTCAAGTGCTTAGACTGAAGAGCTCTTTCAACACACATGCCTGTTGGAAATTTTCTGCAAAATGTGAATTTTGTAAAAAATATGGTTTTGTGATAATTGAGTCCCTCCCAAGAAATATCTGTAATTTGTTATACTCAGGCTTGCTGTCTAGTTTGGCTTGGTTTCACTTGGCTTTGTTTCAGAAAGGAGATACACTTAGTTTCTTTTTGTGCAGACTAACCTGCAGTGTTGTATTTGCTCAGAAAGGTTTCCCAAAAATAATTCTTCCCCAAAAAGAAGAAAAACTTAAATTCAAACTATTTTCAACAGTAGCCACCCATCTTTCCTCTCTCTTTTCCTCACTAGGACATTTTTATCAGAAGAAATTACAATTTCCCAAATCATTCCACTAGTTGTTGATGACCTAATGTAGGAAAATATTCTATTTCAGCATTAATTATATGCTTAATATTAATTTATATTCCATCTTATGAAATTTAATCAGTTGTTTGAACCATGTGGTTTCAGTAACCAGGCCTATCCACATGAGCTTTAGAGCACTATTAGGCCTGTGTAAGCTTTGGTGTAAACCAAAAAAATAATTTCATAAGTATGATAGTTCTTGTTATTCTGTAGACATAATTAAAGAGAAACCACTAAAATCCAGCCACATACTCAGCAGGTAGTAATAGCTTTCAGTCACTATTCTAATAGGTTGGTTGTTACTTTGACTGTTGCTTTCTGGAAACTGCTGCTTCCTTCATTCTTACTTTCTTTATTCAACATGCAAGTGCCATTAGTTGCTAGTCAAAATAATTGCTTTTGATATAATGTCATCAAAGTTACTGATTCAGACAAGCCATAATCACCTTGCAATTGGAAATGTGGTGACTGGGTCAAGCATCACCACTAGAGGGAGAGTGCACGTATTAAAAAGTAGTTAAATATTCAATTCTGCATATTACAATGGCCAAAAGGTCACATATTTCATAATTTGGTTTTGGCCTTGTTAATTTATTCTTTCATAATCTTTAAACTATGCAAATATTTTTATTTTAATGTTTTTGGAAATGGAGAAGCAGAAGACCAAATCCCAAAGGAAAATGAGCCCCAAATAGACAGACAAAATTTAGAGTATAAAGTGAATTATTGTACACCCAAAAGGTCGGGATAATCTAGAAATTCCATTTAATTAATAACTACTCTCTTCAGCAAATCTAGCACTTGAGCTAGAGCATCTTTGACTCACCCCCTCAGCTGAGTCACAGCGAAATTCTGTACCCTTTTCTGCAAATTAGACTGTTTTGGCTGGAACTAACTGGACACATATGTTGCCACCTGCTGCACATTCTTTAGTCTGAAGTTTTTCAACAGCTTGGTTTATATCTTCGAATAATTTGTTCATTAGAGAAGGTAGGAGTGGGGAAAGGGCAGTTCCTCCTTTGGTTTGGTTTGTTCTCAGGCTGGCAAATTACTACCAGGTTGCTCCTAGGTGCTACCTGTTGCTGAAAGAGTACAGAGGTGTATGTGTCAGACACGTATTTTCACCTCTGAAAGCATTTGTTGAGTCAGTGCTGGAAAAAGGTTCTTCTACATGATGATATTTTATTCAGGTTTGTAAACCAGATTCTAAGTTTACATATGCAGATTTTTTCATATAAATTTAAATACTTTTCTAGGTACATAAATGTGTTTGTAATTGCACATAATTGTACATGCATAAAATAAAAATTTAGAAAGGATAATTGAACATTTAGCCTCTTTCATTTGCTGCAGAGATCACATCCAGGACCTTGGATGGAATGGCAACAGTCTCCTTTTTATCTTTAGTGTATTTTGTCACTTGTCATCCTTCTTGTTATCTTTCTCTCACACATCCCCCCCCTCCCCCAGACCACATCCATTCAAGCCAAGCAACAATAATCACAGTCAGATTAAGAACATTATATAGCCATGATGGCACCCTTGTGAAATTTCATTCAACTTAATAGAACAATTTCTCCCACATGACTTCAACCAGCATCAGACACGCAGTCGGGGAAGCCTGATCCTGAGAACAGAGACTATCAGTTTGGTTTGCTATGGTTATGTGCTTGCATTATTCACTGCCCACAAAGACTCCTCCCAGGTATCTAATATACTTTGTATGCCAAAAAGCTGTAGTGTTTTTAGCACTCATGACTTTTTTTTAACCGCCATGATTATTTATAAGGAAAGTTTATATCATAGTCTCATGCTCCATTATTAGCCCTACTGTCAAAATGATTCAGTCATCCACTCACAGTGTTATCCATTACAAATAAGAAATTTGAAAGCTAGGCAGAAAGTTCACAAATGAAACATGCTCTTAAAATGGTTAATCCATAGTTTTCAGTAGATACTTATGAATAATAAATGCACACGTAGGAGGTAATCAGTCTGGACTTGTATGGGATAGGAATAGGTGATGGCCTACTTATAAAAGTGTATACCCTTAATGTTACATTAAGTAAAGCAGACTGCAGGTCTTCGGTTTTCAACTCTGATTATTGAATTGTGCATGAGCTTATCTAGACAGTTGTAAACCAAATTTTTATTTGTAAATATTCATTAAGCTCCTTCATTTACGTCAGCTTGAAAACCCCAGCTTTTAATGACTGTTGTTTTGAAACAGTTTGACCAGTTTGTTTTGCAGCCCCTCCCATCATCACAGGAGAGCGGCTGCATTCGCCTTTGCCTGTGCCTAACAAAGCTAAGCCTTGGTGACACCAGGCATCCACAAAACCTTCATCACCTCAGGGAGTATCCAGACGCCAAACAATGCCATGGGCCACTGCAAGGCGTGACAAGTAAGGCCCGAGTATGTGGGACTGAATACAAATTTTGGTCTTATGCTTCTTGGGGTGGCCTTTGGGAAGGCAAGGTGCAGGGGAAGTAATTTCACAGCCTGGAGCATGTTTGGGTGGAGGAAGGAGGTCAGGGAGACTCGAGGAAAGGGAGGGCTGGTGGCAGTGCCCAAAGCCAAACAGAGGCAATCAAGTAGGTGACAGGGAGCCCCAAAAACTTTCCTTGTCCTGACGAGCAGGATATTTCCAGAAATCTAACTAAACAAAGTTTGTGCGAGACAGGAGGAATAGGGAAAAGAGGCTGTAAAGAAAGTAAAAAAAGCCTAAAGATATTTAGCATACTTTTTAACTTGGCAGTATTGACTAATTTATCAAGTACCTTCTCCTCACTAACCAGTGTAGAACATGCAAGTAAATGAAAACAAATCAGATTCCATCCAGAGATACTGGTTTCCTGACTGTGAGTTTTTAAATGCAGTTGAACACTTCTCAATATTAGAATAAAATTTTAAATAAATAATTATATATTATAATTTATGTTAGCAGCTGTTCACATAATGTGAGAAATCAGACTATTATCCATTCTTCAAAAATAAAAATATTTACAGTAATTGAATCTAAAAATTTTAAGATGTTATGTTTTTACTCCCGAGCTTGAACTTCTGTAGAAATAAATGGACTTAGATCCATTTATGCTGGTGTTTACTATGCCAGAGGGGTTTACCCTTGAACAATTTATCCTATTTCTATTATCATTAATATAGTTTAATCAATGTAAGACATAACATAAATAGAAGAGACAAAACCAATTTTTAAAATATGTATGCTTTTTTACATCATCGGGAAAATAAATCTCTTTTTAAATATCATTGGGGGCTGCTGGAATAATTTTTCCCCATCAGCCTAATGGCCAGGTCACATCAATTTTCAGACAGAAGTCTTGTAAAATCTTCTGAAAAAGCAAAACCTTGCTGTCACCACTGAAGCAATGCTTATTATTAAGCATTAATACCTCCCTGTGAAATATTCCATGGTCAACCCTTCTTAAGTGAGAAAGAAAGGTGCATTTAGAATGACTGGTGTCAGGCATCAGCGGAAACAAAGTAAATTGAAAGAAATACCTTATTTTTATTATCCTTTTACCTACTCTGAGGATACCTCAGACATGCTGCTTTTCTGAGAGGCCTGGGGTTTAACAACTGTAAATGCTGGGTTTGCTTTAGGACTAGACAAACATGACACCGCCACCCAAAAAAAGAAAATTAACAAAGAATATCAATTATAAAAAAATGGAGACTGTTCTGGGAAACTTAAATTACAAATCCCTAGAGCTCTGAAACGAAGAATAAGGAAATTGCTTTCTCCCTTTGGGCATGACCTTTTCTTTTGAATGGATTCCACAGAATAAAAAGAGGAATCATCTTTTATTTAAACAGGAAGCAACTTGAGGCAGTTTGGGGCTCTTGGGAATATTTAAACACATGCTGAGAAAGAAATTGAAAGCCATGACTATTTCAAGGACATAACTTCAGCAATCTATGTCGTTAATGTGATACCCAGTCCTCCTGACACCAAGAGCAAAAATAGCATTTATCCTTTTATCAATACACAGCATTAGCAATGCAACTGCCTGTGATAATGCCTGAAATTATGGACTGAGCTGTTTTCAGGACCTTCTGGAAGGAGTGGACACTGCTGGTAGGTCCATTAAAAGTTACATTAGGGTAATTTAATTCCTCTAGCCCAGCTCTATTCACAGCTCCTCCTTTCTTCCAAGTTACAGTCTGTTGAATCAATAGCCATTAGAGCAAATCAACCTCAGTGGGAAAACGCCCTTGTCAAACCCCAGCCTGACTCATTGTCATCATTTCACATCCCCGCTTAAGCAAGAACAAAGTCTCATTTGAATTCTCCGACGAGATGTACTCTATTTCAAAGCAGCGCCAGAGCCTGCAACCAGTGTCATGGAGCTGTGATACCGACAGAGAAAACTCCAGCAAACAAGGTGTAAAACAGCTGAGCTTCACTTCAGTGTCTTTGCACTTGCTTCTGTAAGAGCAGCTGTAGTCTCCAAAATGTGACCCAGGCGCCTGATTTAATCTCTTGTTTGTATTTGCTGCTAAATGACATTTTACATTTGTTTTAATGAGGGGCTGTGAGCCTATAGCTTTTTGTGGCCTTCCAGAAGAGTTGAGTCCCTTTACACCATTCTACTCGTTTCTATCAGCACTATCATACAGCAGGATAGTAGGGTCTAAATCCACTTTAATTCCCTCAACGTGTTCACCTGGTCAGAAAAAAATATCCAGAGACCTAACATAACCATGCACATGAGTAAGAGGTGTAGGGGTCTTTCATGATCAAGGCTCCATTGCTTTCCCTTGTAAGGCAAGAGAAAGCAAGCTTTCTGAAGCAACCTAGGGATCATAGTCCCCACAGCACAGGACAGGTCTTTGTGTAAAATCTGAACACACTCTAAGCCACAAATTATTAAAAGGTACTGCCTAGAAATTAGTTTGGAAAGCTAACATATTTAGCTGCACTACTTCCAAGCAGATTTTGGCCACCAAAAAAAAAAAAAAAGATTCTGTCACAGTCAAGCTAATAGTAAACACTCTATGAATATATTTGAGCTTGCACTTACTAGGTGGAACTCCATGAATACATTATTCACAACTGAAAATGAGTTTTCTTTTTGTGTCCTTCCTTGCATCTTCCTTTTTTTTCTTTTTTTTACCAACTCTAATGAACTCTTCTTTTTTTTTCCCCCCCCCACTAATTAACTGAGATAAGAGCCAAAGTCCTGTGGCTTAATGTACACTAATGAGTATGACATGAATTTCGAGCTGTAATATGGAACTCTGAAAATGTGTTATTCATGTAGGGAAAAACATTACGTACCTATTTATAAACCTCCTGAAATGATGAATCTTTCAATGCTGCTACCTATTTATAAACAGCTCAGGGGCATAAAGTACACTGACAATTTGATGACCTAATATCACATTATATTCTGACTTTGTTTAATACACACGTATTCTGTAATTTGTAAGCACTCACATTGTATTACTTTATGGCATGTTCTGAATATAATAAATTTGCAAAGTTTTGCAGATAAGCCACAATAGTCACAAACAATTTTCTCTTATTTACTTTTCATTACAAATTATTTGTTTACTTCTAATGCTTATATTTTAGTTTCTAAGTAACGGAATAAAGGCTGAGGTCCTAACCGCACTTTGATCACACATTGCAGACTTTTTTCTTGCTAAGAGTGCTTTAAATACAAGTAAAAGCTGAGCATGAGACAGATGACAATGGATGGAAAGTATGAAAGCTTTGGTTTAATATGGCTCAAGGCTGAGGGGAATAATAGATGACAGGGAAATAAAAATTGATGGAGACTGCTATTTTAAACAAGGATATGAATGGCAATAAGAAACAGAGGAGATGAGCTGGAACAAGTTCAGATTAAGAACTGCCAGGCTAGTATGCTTTTTTAAGCATTATGGTAAGACTTAAAGCATAGTGAGCTGTTCTTCCTTGCTACTGTGTATAGTGACATCTTATTAAACTTGTGCTGATTATTGGAAATTTACTATTTCTGAAGGAAATGAACCAGAATGATGACATGAGATCCGTATAGAAAGACTGAGAGGTTGCAAAGAGCCACCTCATGGAACCCATTTTTGCCTTTTCTACACACAGAAACCCTGATCCTTCAGAGACACAGATGTTGCTTCCAGACTGTAAATATAGGAGTGGGCTTACTAAATTCTGGATGCTTGAAATGGGTCAAAGGAAATCTTACTGATTTCCAGATAAATGTGCATTAATTCTGATATACTCAAATCAGTGGATTACAGACAAGTTTTTTTTAGGGTTTGAAACATGTTTTTCTTTTAATGTTTTGAAAACAAGGCTCACTTCTCTTGCTCTCCAAAAATGTACTGTGATACAAGAAAGCCTTGAAAATTAATTAATTGCAGGAGTGGATGGCCACTCATTTATTTAAATTAACTTCCAACCAGGGACATGCTGTGCTTCCAGGTAAAATATTACTAGTATTTCTTAAATTAAGCACTGATTTCAGCAGAAGAGACAAAAATTTCCTTCATGCCAGCTTGCATGTTTTCTGAAAATGTATATGTAAGTTATATGTAATAGCTTTGCAAATTCAGGTAACTGTTTTAGAGTCTCCAGGTTTCAGAGACCAGATCACAGCAACAGCTTTCTCACTGTAATAGTTTTATGTTAAAGAGTTTCTCTTGATTTCAATTGAGCTGCTATTTTTTAAACTATTCTACAGTAGTCTAAAAAAGATAAAATCTTTATAAGACATAAAACTTTAATTTTAGAGCAACTAATTCATTCAGAATTTAATATAAATATGAACAGCATTAAATGAATAAGGGCTGTTATTAAAAATTCTTCTTATACAATTTCTTCCACCTCCCAGCTCAGCACTAGAATGTGGTTAAATCCAGATTATCCAGATATCTCCTGAAGTTCTGGCAGAGAAGAAGAGAAGTGTGAGATATGGGTGAGGTATACAAGCTGAGATTCTCAGCTGAGGTAAATGCAGAGATTCGACACATCCCTGCTGATTTACTCCAGCCTGTTACTTTTAGCTTTCACATTTCACTGGAATTTCTCAGCATTTGAACTCCTCTCCAGTGGAGCATCGGTGCTCCCATCCACAGGCAGAGCATGTCTAGGGCCACTAGCTCCTCTCCCACACAGCCTCAAATTCCTTCTGCCACTCTTCCATCCACCCATCCTTACAGCTCGCTGACAAACCTCTCTAAATCACAATGAGGCTCTGCCCACACATATGTGCTGGCTGATTTGTTTCGCGCAGACCCAACATACCACCTCCACAGTCACAGCAGCCTGTTCCAGTGATTACAAGTGTGAAAGAACAGCAACAAGCTGAGCTCATGCACCAAAGGTCTCAGTTTCAGTGGTGGAGGAAGAGTGGGCTTTATACTGAGATTCTTGCTCTCTTCCCTGTGATACGTCACTTCTTCCAGGACTTCCTTAGCAGAAGGTTAATAAACCACAGTCAAAATGGAAGTAGCAGCTCCTCCTACACAGTGCATGGTGTGCTGCCACCACAGAGGCAGCTTCAGGAGTTTGTTATAGAGTCAAGTAATACTTAAGTTTTGTTAAGTGATTTTACTGGAAGTTTCAGCACTCAGAGATGACACCACTGCATGAAGATTTTGATTGTGTATTTATTTTTTTAAATGTCAGTATTGGGTTTTGGTATCAGGGATGGCTTCTGTGAGAAGCTGCCAGAAGCTCCCCACATGTCCAGCAGAGCCAATGCCAGGCTCCAAGACAGACCCCCTGCTGGCCAAGGCCAAGCTTATCAACCACAGTGATAGCACCTCTGGGATAACAGAGTTAAGGAGGAGAGAAAGTTGTTGCACAAGATAATTGCAGCCAAGGAAGAGAGGAGTAAGGATAGGTGTGAGACAAACATCCCTGCAGATACCCAGGTCAGTGCAGAAGGAGGGGCAGGAGGTGCTCCAGGTTCTGAAGCAGAGACTCCCTGTAGCCCATGGTGCAGCCCATGGTGAGGCAGCTGTGCCCCTGCAACCAATGGAGGCACATGGGGGAGAAAATATTCACCTGCAGCCTATGGATGGCCCTGTACTGGAGCAGGGTGATGCCTGTAGGTGGCTGACTCAGTGGGAAACCCGTGCTGGGGCAGGACCTGTGGCCCCATGGAGAAAAGAGCCCACACTGGAGCAGGTTTGCTGTCAGGACTTGTGGCCCCATGGGACACCAGCACTGGAGCAGCCTGTTCCTGAAGGACTGCATCCCATGGAAGGGACCCCACACTGGAGCAGTTTGTGAAGAACTGTAGCCCCTGGGAAGGATTCATATTGGAGAAGTTTATGGAGGACTGTCACCACACACTGGAGCAGTGGAAGAGTGTAAGTGGTCCTGCCCCTGAGAAGGAAGGAGTGGTATGTGTGATGAACTGACCACAGTCCTCATTCCCCATCCCCCTGTGACCCTGGCAGGGAGGAGCTAGAGAATTTGGAAGTGAAGTTGAGCCTAGGAAAAAGGGAGGGGTGGGGGAAAAGTGTTTTTAATGACTTGCCTTTATTAATCATTTATTATTTATTATTTATTATTTATTTATACATTACTCTGATGTTATTGATAATAAATAAATTAATTTCCCTAAATGGAGTCTGCTTGGCCCGTGGCAGTCACTGGTGAGTTGTCTCTCCCTGCCCTTGTCTCAACCCATGAGCCTTTAGTTCTACTTNTGGGAAGGATTCATATTGGAGAAGTTTATGGAGGACTGTCACCACACACTGGAGCAGTGGAAGAGTGTAAGTGGTCCTGCCCCTGAGAAGGAAGGAGTGGTATGTGTGATGAACTGACCACAGTCCTCATTCCCCATCCCCCTGTGACCCTGGCAGGGAGGAGCTAGAGAATTTGGAAGTGAAGTTGAGCCTAGGAAAAAGGGAGGGGTGGGGGAAAAGTGTTTTTAATGACTTGCCTTTATTAATCATTTATTATTTATTATTTATTATTTATTTATACATTACTCTGATGTTATTGATAATAAATAAATTAATTTCCCTAAATGGAGTCTGCTTGGCCCGTGGCAGTCACTGGTGAGTTGTCTCTCCCTGCCCTTGTCTCAACCCATGAGCCTTTAGTTCTACTTTCTCTCCCCTGCACAGCTGAGAACAGTGATAGAGCACCTTTGGTGGGCACCAGGTGTCCAGCCAGGGTCGGCCCACCACAACATGCACCAGCTTACAACAGTTTTCCAGCTTACCACAGTTTTCCAGCCATGTATAGCAGTCAGCTTTCTAGATTTCTGTCAGCCTGGAGTGCCTTTCCCTTAATGTTGGGACTCTTTGCTTCTGCAAAAGTGCTAGGTTTATGCCTGCAGTAGTGGGATGGGATGGTCAGTAGTCTTTCAGAAGAACTCACTGAACATATCTCTTTATGAGGGAAGAAATTTAAAGCTTTTGAGACCCACTGTTTGATTGACCAAAATTGCAGACTCCACAAGAGATAAAATCCACACGCAGAGTGAAAATATCCAAACACCTAAACTATATGGATGTATTAACCTAGAGATCTAGAGTAGGCTAAGTGGGAGTTGCAAAGCTGCTATCAGCCTAAGTTATGCATTCAGATGTTTCTTAAAACACTAATTTACCCTTATTTTGCTTTATTTGCAATGTCAGGTTGTCTCCAACATCTTCAAAATTCTATAAATAAATAGCTAAAGCTGTTATCTAGAATGTTGGTCTTTGTGTGTAGTTTGTTTCAGTTTCAGACTTACATCTGCATCTGGATTTAACTGTTTTTCACACTTGGGAAAACATTGATTAACAGAATGTATATTTTTAATATTGAGAACTTCACAAACAATGCTGTAGATCCCTGCCTTGGAGCAATGAGTCATGAGAAGTGGCTTGAGGACTGAAATGATTACTTTGAAAAGTGTATTTTTAACTACAGGAGGAAATAACTTTCATTATCATCAGATTGGCAAAGTACTTGAAGTTAATAGCTCCATCAGGCAATTTTTTTCCTAGTCCTTATGTCAGAAAATAAAAAAATAAAAAAATCACCTTTTTTTACAAAACACTCTTCACAGCAGTGGAAAGTTAGATGGAAAGGCAAGATGCAGGTGCTGTCAAAATAAAACGTGTTGAAGAAAGTAACAGGTGGATAAAAAGAGTAAGAAAGGAAAAATCCCTCTGGATATATTAATTTCAAATGGTGCTTGTTTAAAGAGCTCTTTGGACCAGAAACCCAAAGAAACCCAATTACATTATTGTAATTCATAAAATAATTTTAAAAATACTTTGAAAAAATTTATATATGAAGCCTGTACACCTATAATTCTGGATAATAAACTATGTTTATTCATGCCTGTAATCAGGCATCTTTGCCATCAAGAAAGGAATAATTTTTACTGTTCTATTTGATATAAGACCTAGAAATACATAAACAAGGACTAGCCTTGGGTTGTGTTCTCCTCTGCAGTCTGCCATTTCAATCAGTGACTGTGGCCATCTCTGGCCATGAAATCCATTAAAACCTGGATGAATTTCTGTATTCAGGCACCCCAGCAAGCAGCAAAAGAGCCCAACATAACTGTGTCTCTGGCTGTGTAACCTGTCTATCCAACAGCAAAAATCAAATCTATCCTGTTTACAGGTGTCTTTGTGTAGGGAATATGTGCAAGGTGCATTTTAAGGTTGTCATTAGGAACCCAGAAAATTCACATATCTGTTACACACAAATCACTCTCCAGTGCTGCATTTTTCGTATATATCTTTGCAATATTTGGAGCTCGACTGAGTGACAGAAGATCTTTTGAATCAGGTAGCTTACATGTGTATCTGTAATCCAACTTGACTGAGTTGAAATATTGGCTTTTGTTAGTCTGTCGGCATAAATACAAGCCAGCATAAAGCCTCCTTACCAGTGTAGTTCAGCAACCCTGCAGTAGACAACAGTACCTCTCCTAATTTTCATGCCTAATTTTTATGACACTTGGTCCAAAGCCCCTACTTGCAGGCAGTCTTCTCAGAGAAGCTAAAACAAGAGCTGCCTGTAACAGAATAGGCCAAATCCTCTATATTAATTATAGCTTCATCGCTCCATTTAGCAGCCACCATCTGCCAAAATCTGGCTAGAGTTGGGGTGGTCCCCAGGCAGGGTTTGCCAAAGTACTGACAAAATGCTGAAACAGGCTTCTTTCAGCTTCTGGATGGAAAAATCACTGCTTAATATAAACTTCAAAACACTTGAATTCCTCTGACCCTTTCAATGTAGACAAGGATGTAGCCATGGGGAAGTTTCATGAGGTGTTGGTTGTCAGTTTCACTGGCTGATAAGTACAAAACAGTTCAATGCTGTGCATAATCTCTTTTAAGCTGTTTGATCTAAGAATCTTACAATTCCAAAACGATTTCATCCGTATTTTCCTTACAAGTGGCCTAAAATGAAAATGTGCTTAGGCTGCCTACAATATACTGATCATTGCAAGAAACAGTCCCATACTCTTCCTGCACTTTCCTGGATGTCACAAGTCCCTGATGGATCAGCACAGCTCAGTAGACGGAAGAGCACCAGACCATGTCCCTCCAGGAGGCAGGTACCATTCCAGGACCACATTGGGGGTTCCCTCCTTCCTCATTGTGGGTTCATCCCTGTGCGTTGCATAAAACATTGTACCTGTTAAAGTGTGACTATATGGCATAATGTAAATACAGTCTGGAGACCACCGAAGGCAATAAGCCTAAGTTTTCCCTGGTTTGTTTGTTCCTCTCAGGCACACGTACTTCCTTGTTCCTGACATATTTCTGTTCACTTTAACAGGTGCAGCTTAGGTTTGAAAAGGATGTTTATCTGAGGCAGTCATACTTTTAACTTCCAAAATAATTTTTTTTTTCCAAAATGATTGCTGTAAAAAGAAAATTTTAATACGGATTAATATTTAGTATTTGTTTATATGCATTCTATTCTCCATAGAAACCTGTTTCTAATATGCTGTTCACACAATGTAAGGAAATATTACTAAATTTTCCAGAATGTTTCATTTTCATGACATTTTTACTTAATTACAATGTTATAATGTACCAGACCCATTTACAGCCTCTGCACAGACTTCCCACCCAAGCAGAAGGTTTTAAAGCCTTTGATTTGCAGTGTGGTTACTAGTGAAATTAATCAATACCTACTAATAACATTTACAGCAGGAGAAATAAGATGATTGAAGTGTGTTTCAGCTTCAGCAGACCTAATTGTTTTCTCTGTCTCTCAGTACGCCAGCTCAGGTGGTATCTCGAGGGGTGATGAGGTTTAGATTTTCTGTGAATATCAAACCCAGCAGTAAGAGCTCTATAAGTGTTATTTATTGAGCACAGCGACTGTAGTTGCCTGTGTTCTGCAAATTCTATGGGGCAGAACTGCAGGGTGACAGTCTCCCTCTGAGGGTATTGAACAGCACTTGCCGAGTAAGACAAAGCAGAACCTTACAAAAGGAAGACTGACACATTCAGGTTCTTACATTTAAGCAGATGTTTTTTGTACTGGATTCTTTTCTCCACCACTTTTAAGCTCATCATGTGAGAAACAGAAAATATAATTTGTAAATACATGGTTAACTATCCAAATGGTGAATAGCAAGGCTACAAAATATTAATATGAGATAGTTGTCTTATGACTTTTCATAGCCAGCACAGATTCCTCTGGGTTGACTGGTTCCTGATCACAGCATTTTGACCTATTTTCTTGTCTTGTTTTTGTAACAGATAAATTGCTTTAACTTTGCCAAACACACATCCTGTTGATCACTAGGCTGTCAGTCAGCTGCTCTTTTTCATTCTCCTCGCAAAATTAAACATTCTTTTTGCTTTTTGCCTTGGGGAACTTATATCAACCCTGTCACATCTTACCACAGGCAGCAACCTGAGTGATGTAATCTCCTGCCTTGACCTTCTGGGCACCCTTGGCTTGCTCTAGAACTTTCCATGCTGTTTCAGTCCATGTGTTTTTGTTTGCCAGGCTGCCTGTTCCTAGTGCCAGGCTGGGCAGCTGCAGGTAATCTTTTCACTCTTTTGGGCAATGCGCCTTCCAGTTTGGTTCTTTTCAGGACAGCTGCTGTTCTTCCCTCCAGCTGTTACTGTGTTGACCATGTTTGAGTGCATGAGATAAGAGAAATCAATATCTAGCAGAATCAAGAGAGTCTTACTGGCTGTTTTTCATCTAGAGAATTCAATTATTTCCATTGTTTAAAATGTCATATAAAATAAAGTTGGCTGACAATAATGTATAAGCAAGTAAATTTTACCTTTAAAAGCTACTGTTTATTTTTTGTAAATCAATAATTTTGGTCTCTATATAGGTCCCTGGGAAGGATTCATATTTTTGAAAGAAAAAGGTCCTTTCTTTGTATTTTTTGTTTTTTGTTTTGTTTTGTTTTGTGGTTTTTTTGTTGGGTTGTTTTTTTTTTTTGCTAATCATATAATGATTCATTTACCTGTTCACTCAAACTGTCTCTTGGCTTCCCCTTCTATTCTCCATGAGAAAATGCATGGCTGATCTTGTGCTGGACTACAGTTCAGCTCTGGTGAGACAAATCTCCCCACGGGACAAAGCACTGCTATGTTTCACTTTGCGCTTCTACATTTTGCCTACAGAAATAAGCTGTAGAGGTAGGTGTCACACCACTTAACACTAAACATGAAATACTTTGTCTTCCCTCAAGCCTCTTCCTGAGAGGTGGGAGTACAGAGATGACCATAGTCGGGCAAATGTGTGTTCATGTGAGAAATTTCATGCATGGTTGGGTTTTCTACAGAACACACGCTCTGAGATGTGAGATATATTTTAAAATCTGAAAAATTAATTATACTTCTTTCTACCTCTGTCTTCCAGAAAAATGGAATAACAGCTCCAATAAAATATTTGTGACAGAAGCTGCCATTGCTAATTTCTTTTGGATTGCTATCTTCAACCTATTCCACCACATACTGGCTGATCCCACAAGGCTTCTCTTCATGGATTTATAATCCATGAAGCTTTGGAAGTAAAACTTATGTTTTTCCTTTACCAACTTTGCCAGAAAATGGGAAATTGAAGTCTTGACTATGTCTGGACATGTGTTTTCTAGTTTAATTTCATCTGCTCAATGACCTGCCGATGTTTTGTTGTCACAGCTTTTCCTATACCCTCTACTCATTATGATACTATGCAACATTTACAGTTCATCATGTCTGTTTTTGTAATTAAATATTATACTTTTAGTACTTATAAACTGTGGTTTTGCTTACTTATGTCTTTGGACAATCCATCTAGAGGATTAATTTCCTCTGTTCCAATTGCTAGGAAAATATCATTTTTGGAGCTTGGGAAAATAACCAAATTTCTTCATTCACAGCTCTATTCAAGACTACTTTCAAATGGAATAGAACAGATTTGAAAAGTGAAGCTGATCAGAATAGTGTAGACATACATGTTTTTTCCCAAGAACATAAGATTACATTTGATTTAATCTTATAAACTTTTGAGAATTTGTAACATGGATTATGAAAATATTTATGCTCCCTTCAAGTGTGTGCATTCAACTCAAGGGAATTTATCCACTGACTTCAACACTCTTTGTGTTGTAAGCAGATTCATTCAGGTGAAATTAATTGGGTCCTGGGTGAGGGAGTTCCAAGTGGATGACTTTAAAATAATATTACAAAATAATAATTAAATTAGAATATTTCAAATGAAAGCATGATGTGAAAAATGAAATAGTCAATTTATTTATTCACTTCACATTGAACAAATTGCTTTTGTATCATTTTAAAAAGTCAGGAAAAAAAATCACTTAAATTAGGTCCAGGGATAATGAACATAATGAACTTCCAGACTTGAATGAGCATGGCGTTTTCCTGCTGCTTGAAGCTGTACTATAATCTTATCTGCCTAATAATAAGATCTGTTCAAGGAAGTTTTCTGAAGTCACAGTGGAGCCACAGAGGTGAAAGAAGGGTCAAATATTAACTTCAAGCTTTTCCATTAAACACTAACATGGAATAAACTGTGCTTTTCCACCAAAGAGAGATCTTTGTCAACAAAGATTTTCTTCAATTATTTATGTTGAAAAAGAGACCTGTAATATACTTCTTTAGACCAAATGCATACAGTGAAGATATCTGCATCTAAGCTAAGTGCACATACTCCCTGTGTGGCCAATGGGCAGAACTGGAAATTGCAGAGTGCACCTCACCTCACTTACAAAGAAGGTATGTTATGAGATCAGATTCATACCCAAAAAATTCCTTTTCTGTCCATTGTCTACAGGATAGATCTGATCCCCAGTTCAGGTGTTTGTACTGTATGTATGTGGAGTTGAGTCAGTTTGAATCCTAATATTTCACTGTCCCCTCAATTAAAAAATGAATATCAGAACCCTTTAGATCAGTGTGCCATAAAACTTTAGCATTTGTTAGACCTCCTTATTTGCCATGTTTCACTTATGCCTTAGCCTATGCCTCAAAAATTCCTTTTTTAGTTTCCTTCTGTTATCACTGAAGTTTAGCTGCAATAGTAACACAAATTCTTAGAAAAAACTTTGGAGAACTGTTATCAGAAAATATATTATAAAATGCATTTTGTTTTACTGCTATGAATTAACTTTTTAAAATATTTACACAAAAATTGCCAATTTGCAAAATAATAAAGGGAATATCTTAACACAAAACTTAAATATTCTCTGTATGAATGGAAGAAACCATATGAAAATATTTTAAAATCTCAGAATATATTGATTTCACAATAATTTGCTGAATTAACTGCTCCCTTTCTCACTATACAGTTTCTCCCTCTTCAACACTTGCAGCAGCACAATAGGATGTTTTTCAGGCTCTTCTAAAGGTTGATTGGCTTTTCCAGCTATGTACACTCATTGATCCCAGCTCTGAAACATGCCAGTAAAAACAAAATCCTGGTCAAAACATTTGTCTTGATGAGTCACCTATTGACTTCAATGGAAATTATTTTTAAACTCTGTTCCAAAGAAAGGTACCTTGAACATGAGCAGACTTCAGAAGAAGCGTGAACATTAACTACCTGAAGGGTTCATTGAGTTATGAACAGTTATACCAATTGTGTACGTTTGTTTCAAAGTTCCACCTACTTAACCATGTTATGAAAATCACTTTCTGGATTGCTCTGAGGATGAACTAAGACAGCCTGTCCACTGCTGTTATTGCTGGCAAATATGTGCCTTGCTATTCTGCTCGGAGAGGAATGAGTGCTGAAAGTGCAAGTCCTTTCCTTAATAGGTGAGCACTCCTGAACTGGAATCTTGGATAGGAGAAAACCATTGTCCAACAATTTTCGGACCCAGTCTAATACACATAAAAGTGGATGCTCTTTCTGGATGTCTGTATGTACATGAGTTCTACACAGTCCTATAACAGGTACTTCCAGAAATATGGTCAAAGCCTTTAACATGCTGAATTCCTGACATAGCTTGAGAATAGCGTGCATTCCAGACCTTTTTTTCCCAAAATGAGACAGAGGTATTTTTTAACAACATGCTTGTTTGACACTGACTTCAAAGAACTAATAATGAAATGCTTGTTGGGGAGAAATCTGATCGATAGAGTATTGGAGATGATTCTGCTGGGTTCTTTTGGTGCTCATTTCCAGAGGAGAGATTTTTAAAACTTTAGACACTTCCTTGTAATGTTATTGCTACACTAGCACAACATAAATGACCTATTTTCAAGTAACAGTATGTTCACTCCGCTGGACTTCTCTGCTATATGAGTCATGTAACTTTAATAGCAGATACTGTCATTTCTCTGCTATGGTTTTTTGTGGTTATGGATTTGAATATGCAAACCACCATTTAACATGCATTTTCAAGCCATCAGGAAGTAAAGTTCAGGACATCATATGTTTTTCCAAAGTGCTCATTATAAACGTCAGGCACTCAAGAGAAGTCCAAGCATCAGTTCCTGAGGTCTTACTGATACAAGTGGGAAACTTCCTGTTCTCACCAAAGCCACAGCAGCACTTGCTCATGTGAGTCAAAGGACATTCTGTGTACTAACAAGGAGTGTCAACTGCACTGAAAAGGTCTGTAAGAGACGGTCCGAAAACCCCTCATCTGCCTCACGATCATCGGCTAGAACAGAGACTGAGAACCCTAAAACCCCAAGAAGAAAAGTGGACTTTTGCATAGGAGTCCTGGCCTGGCTGAAGTGGGATGTTTGCCAAGTGCTGCCTGCAGGTACACTGAGGACTGATCTGCATTCNCCCTGTTTCTTTTGCACCCTGAGATTCAATAAACGAACCATCACGACCCCCGCTAGTACTAGCGGATCGTGACAAGGTCTCACTTAAAACAGAAGAAAATGCTAATTTTTATCACTTTTTTTTTATTCTACCCTCATAGAAGCTTTACCTTACCTTGTTTCTTATGTTTTTGTCAAAATGTCCAAGAAGCCACTTATATTTTAAAAAAATATGTTTTATAAATATACTTTATTTATAATTCTACATTTTTACTTTATTACACTATTTATTTTTTGTAGTGAGATTAAAAAAGTGCTTAAGTTAAGATCTCCACCTTTCTTATGTTTCAGACCAAGCCCCAGCCACTTGCCATGCACTGACTTAGTGTCAGTATCCCTCTGAGGTTTTCTCTGCTACTCTAAAACTTGGAGTTTTACTTCCTAATAATTTTAGAATCAAACACAAAGCTGCTACACTTATTAAAGAATAAAAAGTGTCCAATTCTAAGCATTTATTTGTGTCACATACAGGCATTTATGAACTTCACAAAACAGAGAAATCAGTGCGTAGCAGTTGAGCAATATAAATGCAGGGCAACCCATCTAAAATTCTATGTGCAGGTCTCAGTTTCATAACCCTTTTGACTGCAATGATGTTGCACAAGCATAATGCAAGGCAGAATGTAGTCTTCTGCAATGAGTAGTCAAGTAGCCAAGAAATGCCTTCTGGTCCATGTGTAATGACAGCTTTTTGCTGGCCTCCAGGATATCAAAGGCACTGTGCAAAGAGCCTCATAAGGCCTCTTTTAAGGGTGGGATTCAGTGCAATTGTTTTAGGAAACTCTTTCTGACTGCAGTATCTAAAGAGCTCTTTCCTGCAATACTTCTGATTATAAAATTATTCTAGGAATTCAGGAAGTAAATTCACAACATCCTTCTCCACTGTAAAGGAGAAACCAGATAAAATCACTTCAACTCCCTAGAAATCAGTGTTACAGCAGCCAAAAATTAGGCCCCATGTGTTATAATGCCTGGAAAGGACACACAAATTTTCCACTTTTCCACATTAAGGATGAATCATTTGTCTTTGTTTTAGCAGCAATGTTAAATAGAATAGAGAAGGTGCATGCCAGAGGCGAGGGGGAGGAGGACTTGAATAATTTTGAATTGTTGAAGAACTCAGCTGAATACGAAAAAAAAAAACTTCAACAATCTGCAAATGAATGAGCCATAGATGAGGGAAAGCCATACTTTTTGTATTAAATCAGTCCATTCATTTAACAGTTGAATGTGTTGATAGTTGAATTACCATCTGCCATATAAGCAGATGTTTTTCATCTGTTTTAATGAATCTTATTTTTCTAATCAACTTTGTACAGAGTAAAAATCTGCTTTTAAGAAGCACTGCATTTTCCATACACTGGACTACTTTGGCCTGTCAAAATTACAGACTATCTTATCAAATTAAAGTGTTTATGTGACTGTACTTCCTTTTATGGTATGAAATGCATCTTTACTTAAGCAATGATTCTTTCCCCTCCATTTCAAAATGAGGTAGTGACACTTCAAGCTTTCCTAGAGCAAGGCTGTGGCAATCCATCTGCAATTTGAGTAAGAGCATGCAGATATTGAAATAATTACCTCCCACTATTACCCATCAGCTCTCAAGTAATTACCTGTTTCCATTAGCATTTTATTTGATTCACTAATTACCTTCAGAAATGCTCGTTGGATGTCCACTACCTGAAAGGATTACATTCGAATTAACCAACAAAGGTTTTGTTAAGCTGTCAGCGTGAAAATAGAAGTCAAAGTAATGTTTAAGAATAGTCAAGCAGTAAAGTGCAAGTCCTTTAATTTCCATTTGTTCGAAGTCACAAAAAGTTTCCTGCAATGTGCCCTTGCAGCCCAGAAAACCATATCCCAGGCTCTACCCAAAGCAGCATGAGCAGCGGGGCAAGGGAGGTGTCTCTCCCTCTGCTCTGCACATGTAAGATCCCACCTGCAGTGCTGCATCCAGCTCTGGGGTCCCCAGCACAGGAAGGACATGGACCTGTTGGACCAAGTCCAGAAGTGGGCACCAAGCTGATCAGAGGGCTGGAACACCTCTCCTCTGCAGACAGGTTGTTCAATCTGGAAGAGAGGAGGCTCCAGGGAGACATTATAGCACGTTCCAGTACCTAAAGGGGTTACAAGAGAGCAAGAAAGAGACTTTTTACAAGGATATTGAGTGATAGCACAACTGGTGGCAGCTTTAAACTGAATGAGGGAAGGTTTAGATCAGATATTAGGAAGAAACTATTTAGTGGAAGGGTGGTGAGTCACTGGAATGAGTTGCCCAGAGAAGTGGTGGATGGCCCATCCCTGGAGGTGTTCAAGGCTAGGTTGGATGGGGCCCTGAACAATCTGGTCTAGTGGAAGGTGTCCCTGCCCATGGCAGGGCAGTTGATCTTTAAGGTTCATTCCATCCCAAACCATTCTATGATTTACAAGCAGGAAAAAACAAAAGAGAGTGGCACCTCTCTCACATCCATTTTGATCCTACAAGCAGTTTACTGTGGAAGAATATTTACATCCTTTAGGTCTAGATCATCACACAAAGGGTTATATGAACACAGTAGCACAGAGTATTGAAGGATTGACCTCTGAAGTGTACATGGCTACTATCTTATTATACACTATACAATATGTATTTTATACTATATGTACTATACAGTAGAGTATTACACTACTGCTTTGATTCTTTGGCTGATACAAAGAATCTAAACCTGTTATTTTGTGTATGGAACCTTGCATTGTTTATCCTCAGGCATGTATTTATACACAGATAATAATACTTAGGTAAAATACCAGACCTCCTGATAAAGGCTGATACCTTGTTATTTTGCAAAAAATTCTCTGTGACCCTTCCAGAGCCTCCTTTAGTGAAGTGTTGACCACTGAGACCCCCCCAAAAAGCTGTGTAAATTTTCTCTGCTAAAAGGGAAGGTTATTTGGAGTAGGTAAACTTACCAGCAAAAATAGTTTGAGTTTGGTGAAAGGTGTTGTCCATACTGTCACAAACCTACACAGAACCAAATCAAATACCTAAAGGGTCAGAAAATTCATTACAACATTCTTGAAAGGACTCTTTTTTTCTCCTCCAGACTGCCTAAAAGGGACTTAAAGCTAAGAAAAATAAGTTGAGGCAGTTACAATTCTGCTAATAACTTGTTCCATTGGCCCTTTTTTAGCACCAGTGGTCCTTTCTCAGCTGATGTTAGCCATCTGAAACATAGGCATCCAGCCTGTGTTTTAGTCAGTGAAGAGAAACATCTCCATTGCGAGAGTCACCCTGATCACTCCTGTTCCCTGATATTACTACATTCATTCTTGCTGTTGGCCAGCTCACCCCCTGGAGGTGTTGCCTATTACTTCAGATGACATAAGATTTCATTCCTTCTGAATATTATTCTTTTTTAAAAGTTTACCAGACAGGAAATTTCCAATAGTCTATACCAGTAAAAATTATGCTAAAGTGTTATTGAAAAGCAGCATAAACAAAAGACAGCAAAATACAATATATTTTGTTGATATGAAAATTACTGCTCTTAAACAACTTTCAGGGATTCTTGAGAGGGTATAAAATGGTTATGTCAGTGTCCTGATGTATTTAAAGATGTATTTAGAGAATTTACATTAAAGCATTATCAAGAATCTGTGTTCCCTGATTTTTTCTCATTGACATGTAGATTGCAACTTTATAGTTTCCCTGACTGTAACATACCCACACTGACTATATTTACCTGTAAAATATACCTTATCACCAGGGCCATTATTGATTCAGAAGGTCATTCCAATGAAAAGAGTCAGCAAAAGTGACAGAAAAATCTAAGATGTGATCATGTTGCTGCTATCCACTCCTTGTGTGCAGCATTGTTCCATCCTCATTTTGATCCCTGTGTCCCCTTTTCGCCTCCTCCTTGCAGAACACCTTTTAAGACATTTGGCATAAAACTCATCTCACCATGTTTTTGAAAAGTGATGATGCTCTGTGAGACACCTGGTGTCGGGGGAAGGTCTCCCAGGCCCGAGTGATAACATCACATTCGTCGCAGAGGAAAAAGCATCAGAACATTGCCAGATGTTTTCCAGAGGCAAAAGAATAAAATCTGTGTCTAATAAAGACAATTACATTGCATCCCATGCCTCCAGTCTTCTAGAACAGGAAATAACTTTTAGAGATAGAAGGTGCCACTTCCAGACTTTTTACATTTTTTGTATTTCCATTGCTGCTTTGGTCTTTACCATTTTGTGTAATCATAAAGAGGTTTTATGTAGAATCTCTGAAATATAAAAACAAATGGCTCATGCTCTACTATCAGCAGACAGGTCTCTGTACTTTAACTGTTTATATTATGAACACCAGTTTTACTGTTTGGTAATTTGGAGATAATTAAGCCTTATCCTACTTACGCAGCAACCCCATATCGCAATCTTTATGCAGCAAAACAATTTCTAGGTCATATCATCTTAGTCCAGCAAAACAAAAGTTCCTGTGTCCTGGTCCTTGACTGTTCTCCAGGCATGAGCTCAGGTAATCCTGTTAAAAAGTATTGTCTTCTGGTTTATATGGTAGTATGGGTGTCAACATAGTAAACCTACAAAGGTCTATTGGGTGATTGCACTGAACAGAAGCCTTTCACTAAAAAGGACTCTTCAGCATGGTGTAGGCAGTGGTTTACATGTTTTAATATTTTATGTGATAGTCTAGCAGTTTTATCTTATTGGCAATTTCTTCTAATGAACAAATTTAGTTTCCTAGCTACCCCATCTCTCTCATCATTTAGAAAAGACAAGTAGCTTTTGTTATGCAAACATGACAAGATGTTCAGAATTGTCCCTTCCAGTCACAAAATTCTGTGAAAGACCATCTTGCATCTGCTCAAGGATGCCCTGTCTTCCTCCCACCACTCCTAAATTTATGTTCCATGAGATCTCATGCAGGCTTCAAAACCCAGATGTTTCTTATGCCATCTGTGGGAAGTAGACATTTACATTATTTCAGTTCCCCAGTGCCTCACCTGCAGTGTGGCCTGTGGAGCACCCACGAACAAGCTCAGAGCTACCAAACCAACAAGGAAATGTGACAGTCCCCTTGCTACCTTTCTATCTAATTTTCAACATATTCTCCTTTTTAAAATTTTGCTTTCTATTATACTTTAAATTAAAAAACAGTAGCAAAATGTTATCCCTTAATATGTATGTACGTAGAGATCACAGAAATCAGTTTGCCACTCTGTGCTGCACAGCATAAGGGGGATATTTTTGAATAGTTTTGAATTTGAAAACTGTGATATCAAATCAGCAGATGAGACTGATTTACCCTTCTGTGGATGCAAAGGAGCTAATACAAGAGTGGAAAATTTGAAAACTGTGATATCAAATCAGCAGATGAGACTGATTTACCCTTCTGTGGATGCAAAGGAGCTAATACAAGAGTGGAAAATTTGAAAACTGTGATATCAAATCAGCAGATGAGACTGATTTACCCTTCTGTGGATGCAAAGGAGCTAATACAAGAGTGGAAAATGCAGTTTGGAGCAATCCAAACAGCTTGACCAAGATTTGGTTCCCATTGTCAAGCAACTTCTGCTGTTTAAGCATAACCCAGCACCAAAGCTAAATGAGAAAAAACAAGGCCAGAAGAGTCCCTTCATGAATTCTCCTGGGTTTTTAGTATTCACTATATGCATAAATCTCACCAATATGTATCAGCCAAGCAAAAATCTAGGATCTCATTTTCTATTTTCTGATGGAAGTCTTGTGTCTTTTAATATAAATAGATGCTATTAGTTCATTTCCTCTGTATCAGGTTTGCCTAGGCTTTGCTATATTTAACAGTCCAAAGTGAAGTGAATGATTACTTGCAAATAATATTGTATCATTGATAATACAGATTAATAGTACTGGAAACAGCTTTCTGCAAAAGCAAATGGATATTAGCTGTAGATGACACTGGCCAGATTGTTTGCTGTGACCTACTGATTTTGGTGCAAGTCACTAAATATTCAGGGCACTAATATCCAAGCTGATGGAAGGCTTTAAAAAAACTAAAGCAAAGCTTTAATGGAAATTAAGGGGTATGTTTCCATATATGGCTCTTATAACACTCATCTGTCCAGTTAGTCATGTGAAAAGCAGTTAGTGCTCACTTCTCACCAGATGGATTTCTTAGGTCTGACTCTTTACAGAACAGTTACTATCCCATGAAAGTTGGCCATGCCTGTTCCAGTTTCATATGTAAGTCCAATGATGCATTAAGTGCATCACAAAACTCCTTGGGAATGAAGACTATGACTCAAAAATACTGCCAGTATTTGTACTTTGTATTAAAAGGAAGAAAAAAATAGAAATGCATCATGAGGACGAGAATCCATCACAGTTCACTGTAGCCATGAAGTTGATAACTCTTGGGTATCAGCAGTAGATAACTTTTGGACATAAAACCTGCAGAAAAAAAAATTAATTGTTGTCATTTTTATGACCTGTGATATCATTTCAATGCATAGCAGTTGGAGGATCAGGATTTCAGATAAAATGTTGTGAAAGACCTAGTTTTATTTCTAGTTAGGTTCATTGTGCTTTATTTGTATTTATACTTAGACTAGAATAAAATATAAATTTCAGCCTTGTTTCAGACATGTGCTGAAGATCAAAACCATTGGTGTCAGTTGTAAAAATCACTTAATGAAGATGTATTCAAATGGTGTGAAAGCAACACTTTTGTGCAATGCTGGCTGTTGGCCCTGATAACCACTGGAGTCTAGGCAGGATGGTCCTATCTATCACAGAGGTAACTGAGAGCCTCACAAGTAAATAAACTAACACTAATGACTCCATGGAGCCTCTCAGTCTCCTACTTTTAAGAGTAGTAGGTTGTACTGGTAGCTATTTTCTAATTATGGGCGATGTCTGGATGATTAAGAGCAGTTGAGGAAAAGTAACATTTATTCTGTGTTAAGTACTTCGAGAACTCAGTCTAGATTCAATCAAAGGACAGAAGCATTCACCATACTGACAGCCCCTGGCACGATGTAGGTTAATTCCATCTCCTTTTTATGGTTTTCCTAATTGCATGGTCAATTTAAATTACAATGTTCAGCAGAAGAAGCTTGACTTGATATTTGTCTATAAATATTGCAGATGTCACACAAGAGATACAGTGGCACTGATGAGGATGACAGTGACAGACTATGCTTTGGGACAGTCATGTAAAACACCTGTCCCACTGGCAGAATGATACTCACCATTTTCACAAGTTCATTTAATTGTATCAGGCAATCTCCACAGGGCACATTGTTTTGTCACTTAGCTAATGCTATTTCTTTTATTTCTGCAGTAAGTGCAATAAATATATGCTTATTGCTTTACACTACTGATCAAGCATTGCTTGAAAGAAGCCTGGCAATTCATGTTAATTTATTGTTTTTTCACAACTTGAAGAAAAGTCTGTTCCACTGAGCACTGCAAAGAAAAACAAACAATCTTCGCTCTCGATGACCCTAAAATACAGGTGAGATTTTTGGATCAATTTAATGAGATAGCTAAAATAAATAAAGAAGGGCAATTGTGACACGTAATAATATGACTTTTAAGAAGAAAACCAAATAAATTCATTGTGCCAGAAGTTTAAAAAGTACGTTTTTCAAAGCAGTAGAATGCAACCTGTTTGATCTTCAGAAAGTGGCAAAGGTGCCTTTTGTTGGGCTTACTGGCAAAGGGCCATGATTAAACCCCAGCTGAAAACAGCCACTCACTCACTCTCCCCCACTGGGATGGGGGAGAGAATCAGAAGGATAAAAGAGAGAAAACTCCTGGGTTGAGATGCAGACAGTTTAATAGGGAAAGCAAAAGCCGTGCACACAAGCAGAGCAAAACAAGGAATTAACTCACCACTTCCCATGGGCAGGCAGAAGCTCAGCCATCCCCAGGCTCATCATGTGTAATGGTGACTTGGAATGACAAACACCATCACTCCGAATGTCGTCCCCCCGCCTTTCTGCCCCCAACTCTATATGCTGAGCGTGACACCACATGGTCTGGGATATCCCTCGGGTCAGTTTGGGTCAGCTGTCCCAGCTGTATCCCCTCCCAAATCCTTGTGCACCCCCAGCCTTCTTGCTGGCAGAGAAAACCTTGGTGCTCTGTGAGCACTGCTCAGCAGCAGTAACAAAAACATCTCTATATTACCAGCACTATTTTCAGCACAGATACAAAACACAGCCCCGTACCAACTGCTATGAAGAAAATTAACTCTACTCCAGTCATAACTATCACACATAGAATCTTATTCTTAAATATATCATAGGAAATATCAATCACTAATATAATAATATGAATATATGAAAGAAAAAGAGGCATTATTGCTAATATTGTTTGCTAAGGTAAAACACTTTTATGTTTTTTTGTGTTCAACAATATAGTACCACTTAATGGACAATATCAATCGACTCATTCTTAGTTTAGAACAAATAGTTCTTTGTATCCTATTTGTATGAAAAGTTAATCCCTCAAAGAAACTTTTTAAACTACTTTTTTAAACTAGTAATTAATTCTGTTTAAATACCATTTTGAGTTCAAGGGGCTTTACTCAACTTTCTTCTCAATTTCTACATCAAAGTAGTAGAAAGAGGAACACACATTCTACTTTCATAAAAATCAGGGGAAGAGGCCTTTGTATCAACTAATATAGGGAAAATTTAGTAGACCTTCAAGACAATCAATCAGAAAAATGATTTTTTATCCAAATGGAATAAACTTATCCTATCTGGAATGCCATTTTTCTGTCATTGTGGCAAGAGTTCTTCCTGCTTGAATTGAGATATTCAGTCAATGTGACTAAGGTGGAAGCAAGCTGACCAGAACTTCAGGGACTGTGACCAATGGAAACAGGCATCTACCTTGGATATATCCTATGTCTTGGATGCATTTCTGTATTGCTGTCAAAGGGAAACAAGAAGGACTGAACAACACCTGAAAAATTACGAGTATTGAATCAAATTTAAAAATTAACTTCATGGCCAGATATATATAAATGAAAAGAGGTGGAAACTATTCTAGTGATCAGTGAGAACATCATGTATTTTAGCCCAACCACCTTTCACCTCTGCTGTGGTTTAAGCCCAGATGGAAGTTGGGCACTACACAGCCACTTACTCAATTCCCACCCTCTACCCCCACCCTGGTGGAATGGGGAGGAGGATCACAGTAACCTAATAGAAAAAATACTTTCTAGAGCAAAAGGGTACTTGGATTAGATTATTTTGTACTTCAAGGTAGACTAAGGAGCACAGGATGTAGAATTTGAAGAACATCCTTTGTTTATGGCAGGAGACAGTGATTCAAGCAGGCATGCGAAAGAGGATACCATGGAAAGGATTCACTCTTCTATATTTGTTTTGTTTTTTGTATCCAAGAAAAAGACCCTTTCCAATCTATCAGAGATTAATTAGTCCCATCACTCTTTTTTCTTTAACTGAAGGTAATGCATCCTTTTTTAAAAATAAATTACAGCTCTAGTAAGGAATTTTTTTATTGGAAAGTATGAACAGAAAATGACAGATAAAGATTAAGAAAGGCAGCAGCAGTTGCATGAGTCCTGCAATCAAGCCTGAATGAGTTGTTAAGCTCAAGCTCCTTCACAGATCATTGAGTCTGATGACAAAATCTCTGTTTAAAGCTTTATGACCTGCAAAAAAAGTAGTCCAGACACTGCAGAAGCCATCCCGTGTGTCAAGGATAGGAGGTGTGCAGAATGGAGTTTAAAGAGCAAGAGCTTTGTGTTGTACCCACTCATAGTGCCTGGTGTGACTCAAGTCATATTGACAATGGTGTGCAAAGGTAATGATTTTTTTAGGATTCCCCCTCCCCACCTGCAGCTAAACAGGACGGAACCACAGAGAAAGGAACTATAATTTGTATTTTTATTCCCATCTTTGTCTGCCTAATTAGTTTGAAAATTAGAATTAATAATCATGTGTCTGTATAAGACAATGCTGCAATATACTTAGAATAGAAACTTCTTCCCAGTGAAATGGGAATAGATTCTTCTATTTCAGAAAGCAACTATGTGCGTTAAACAAAACATTTCAGCTACTCAAGCTAGGACAATAACTTCTGCAATGACCTCAATGGAACCATTCCTGCCTAATTACTGGAAAAAATGTTCTAATCCTTTCTATATTTTTCAGTAGCACCCAGTGCGTTCTGGACTCCCACTGGAGTCTCTCAAATGACAGCGCACAGGAGGATGCAGCAAGGAATATGCAAAACGTGGAACATAGCCAAATAAAGCTCAGCTTCCCTCAAAAGGAGTAACAATTTCTTGAGATTTACCCATTCCTTGCAGTACTAAAGATTATACTCAAAAAATCCACCACGTTACTGCCTTTTGTGACAGTGCTGCATAGGTGTTAAGTGACTGAGAAATATGTACTTCCAAAAAAACAAAGATAGACAAAAATTTTGTATTTTCCTAACACTTGTTTTTAAATATCCTCTGAACTAGCTGATACCTTGAAATAGTATTTTGTGTATAAATCTGATCCTTCCTAGAAGAATAAAAAGGAGATCTTATACCTGGGATTATAATTACTATTTTGGAATTTCAGAATATTTTTCTCATAGAGGTTAGCAATGGAAAAAAATCCTAACAGAAATGTTCCTTGTCCAGCTTAGGCAGTTATAAATATGATCCACAGTATGTTGCTACAGATGTAAAAGCTATCAAATGATCTGGGAAAGTTTTTCTTTAAATGTGGCTTTGCAGATGTTGAATCGCTTGGCATTTACAAGTAGAATAAATATGGTGCCTATAGTATGTATTCCCATTGGCCTTCTGTGACCCAGGTTAGCTTTTCCCTTAAAGAAAACATAAAGCATTGATGCACTATTGCTTTCCTTTCCTATGAAATTTAATAAAATAATGATAAAACCATTTGCTACTGTATAAAAAAAGGTTACATTTTAGGTCTCAAGCAGTGTAAAAAATAGCTGTGGACAGTTTCCCTATTTCCTTCCCCTACAACCTACAATTTGCAAAGCCTTTTAGAAGGCATAGCTTCGTGTTGGAAGAAAAGTATGAAACAAAGGGGGTTTTATATAATTAACATTTAGCAACATCTTTAAGTGTATGTAGACTTGATTTTTTGTCTATTGTACATTCCAAAAAAGGTCAATTTTATTTTATGATAATTACTAGACTAGGAGAAAAATCCAAGGTCAATACCAGCATGATTCAAGGATGACTCTAGAGTGTCATCTTGAAATAGCGAGTCCTTGTTAAATATTCATTCAGTGGTATCTGCGATACAACTGCAGGTCTGTGTGTTCATATTTGCTGCATGAAAGAAGCATGATTCATGTGAAGCTTTTCAGTGGTAGCTGGCAGTAAAAGACAAGAACTTATCTATTCTGTCATACAAGGTTAGTTATTCTGTAACAGCTGTTCTTTAATATCTCTACAACTTTTCACATAGAGCAAGGACCTCTTACTCTGTTTAGCTTCAGTCACTGTGAGAGGAAAAGAGTGCGGTGATAATTTTAAGATCACATTGTATCTTCAAATGAATTAACTCTGTTTGTAGATAAATACTATCATTGCAAGACAATTTATACAAGTGCCTCGTTTAGAAGCTCAGCTGTTGATTTGGGATAAAATTATTTACTGTCCTATCAGAATCCAAGAGAATGAGTAGGCATTCTACTTTTAAAAGAGATAAAAGTATTTAATGAATTTTTTCTTTCCTGCAAAGTAGACATGACTGTGTTTAAAGATCAGAAGCACATCAAGCTGAGTAACTGAGAGCAACCTGAAAACCCAGGAGAAGAGGAAAATGCTGCTGCGTGGATGAAATAAATCCCATCCTTTCCTTTGGAAATATAGATGAAAAGTTGTGCTAATTCAATCCCAGCTTACTTCCACATACACTTCTGCTGTTTATTATAGAATTTGATCAGTAGTAGGTAGTCCATATGGTAGCACATTGTAGAAAATACTTTTTATGACACGAAGGGATATCAGGTGTTTAGTTTTATTTAAAAATAAGAAAAAGGAAAACAAAGCAGACACCACTGACAAATGGGGTTCCTCAGGGTATGATATTGGGACCAGCTATTTGACATCTTGGCAACATAGACAAGAAATATAGACAGTGGGATCGAGGGCACCCTCGGGAAGTTCACAGATAACAACAAGCTGTGAGGTGCAGTCAACATGCTGAAGGGGAGGGATGCCATCCAGAGGGACCTGGAGAGGCCTCAGAGTTGCATCCATGCAAACCTCATGAAGTTCAACAAGGCCAGGTGCAAGATCCTCCACCTGGTTTGGAGCAATCCCAAGCACAAATGCAGGCTGGGAAAAGAAGGACTGAGGTCAGCCCTGAGCAGAGAGACATGGGGGTGTTGGTGGACAAGAACCTCAACATGAGCCAGCAGTGTGCACTTGCAGCCCAAAAAGCCAACCCTGTCTTGGGCTGTATCCAAAGCACCATGGGCAGCAGGATGAGGGAGGGGATTCTGCCCCTCTGCGCTGCTCTGGTGAGACCCCACCTGCAGTGCTGCATCCAGCTCTGGGGTCCCAGCACAAGAAATCCGTGAACTTGTTGGGGTGAGTCCAGAAAAAGGCTGTGATTATGATCAAAGGGCTGGAGCACCTCTCCTATGAAGAAAGTCTGAGAGAGTTGGGGTTGTTCAGTCTGGAGGGAGACCTTCCAGTACCCAAAGGGGCCACAAGAGAACCTAAGAGGGACTTATGATAAGGGCATGTAAAAAGTAGTGTAGTGACAGGATAAGCAATAATGATAGGACTATAAGAGAGTAAATTTAGATGAGATATTAGGAAGAAATTCTTTCCTGTGAGGATGATGAGACACTGGCACAGGCCTCCCCGAGAGTCTGTGGTACCCCATCCCTGCAAGTGCTCAAGGCCAGGTTGGATGGGGCTCTGAGCAACCTGGTCTAGTGGAAGGTGTCCCTGCCCAGGGCAGGGCTGTTGAAACAAAACAAGCTCTAAGGTCCCCTCTAACCCAAACAATTCTCTGATTCTGTTATTCTAAGCAAAACAAACAAAAAAAAAAAACACAAATTCTTCTTTTGTCAGTGAAGCTCCAAGAATCCTAAATCTAAATCAGCTGAAGATGAATTTAACCTGCGTAGAAATTAAGGTTAATAAACAAGAGTCTTAGGTCTTGTAAATCTGCATAATTTTGATCTTTCTTAACAGTAGCTGGAGGTCTAGTTCATAATTGAAAAATCAATTAAATGTCATCAAAAAAATCTGCAACACTATTTAATTTAAATAAAGAGAATAAAACAGCATACCTCATTTGATGCTTTAGTTTTGATTTTTGGGTTTTTTCCTTTAAGGAATACACAATTTTCTATCCATCTTACTGCTCATTTCTCCCTATAGTTTCTATTTCAGAGGAAAAATTACAGATCTTTTTTTATCAAAGTCTGTGCTTTTTAAGTGCCACATATATTTTCCAGTTTAAATCAATAGATCAAAATCAAGAAAAAAGATTAAGGCATTTTCCTATTCTGCAGAGTAAATACAAATACATATTAATATATCTATTATTAAAGGCAGGTGGAAATAAGGATGTGAGAAAATTCACCTGTTCTTTATATTGAATCTATATGGGATTTCCATAGCAAGTTCTGTAATGCCTAAGCATCAAAGTCCAGTAAAAGAAATTGTTGTTGTTTTTTATTTGTTTTAAGGCCATTAAATGAGCTGATTACTCACCTATATAACCATATTTTCTTCCCCTTGTGACATGGCAGTCAAGACTTTCTACAAGTCTTTTTTTCCTTGTTCACAACCTCTTTTTAATTCTGTCTTGTCTGAACTTAGAATACACTTTCTTTATGTCACTGTTTATACCATTATTGCACAATGAGACATATATGCAGTTATAAAAAAACACCAAAAAGTAATAATTAAGAGCGTGTTAAGGTTAATATGAGAAACAGCTTTCCTTAAAATTCTGTCCTGCACTGCTTTCTGAAAAGTGGTAAAAGGATCATATTTTTATCACTTTTTTCAAATTCCATCACCCTCCAAACTACATAAAAGGTGACTTACACTCTCTGCTTCCCACCACTGTCTTATCTAACAGCTTTCCAAAGCAGAACTCAGAAAGAGTTTCTTAGTATAATGGCTTTTTTGTGTTCACTGACATTGAAACACAAAAGCATATCAGTTTGAATGAAACTTGTACTGGTCAAAGTTACTGAAGAATTTTATTTGCAACACTGAAGTCCAGGCAATGGTGTGAAAGACAGAGGTTCAAATTGTCTTCATCTTGGTTTAAAGAAGTAATTTGAAATATGATGTCTCACACTCTGGGCAATTGCCCTGAATGATAGTCTCTGGATATTCTAGAGTGAAGTTCAGGCTGAGTGGAGGTGATGAGAATGGAGGGAGTTATTTTCTTTTTCCACAGCATTGAAAGGTCTTGGATATTGCAATCTCGTAAGGAAAAATCATCACTTCTCTGAATCTTCACAGTATCAGTGTTAATTATGTGGGAAGCTATGTGAACTCAGTCATGAAGACAAAAAAATAATTTGCAGGAGATATCTGGTCAGTGCCTTAATTTGACCAATGGATTGAATAGACCAGACACCTTACAGGGGAAAATGTCACATATGAGGATCAGACATCTGTTCTTTGCAGTGCCCCAGATTCCACAGGGTAAAAAACCCTCCATTTCCTGTATGTTTTACAGGCACTTGCTAGGCAATAAAAGAATGTGAAGTACCATCCTGGGCTATGGAACACATTTATTCCAGCTGTGATAGGCTTGTTAGCTGTGCTTTCCTCTGCTTTCCCTCCATTCCCTTGGCAATATCCCTTCCCCCATACCTGTAACTCTTTTAACACTCGTCTCTGTCTTCCCCATCTCTCTTCCTAGTCCTTATTGTGGCCACCTTTGCTAGCAATGATATTCTCAAGGAAATAATTTAGCTAGTTTTAGACTTTTGCTCTCAAAGTAGATGAACTGAAATTTTTAAAAGCCTGACTGTTTGGTCATATTTAAGCAATTTTCAAAACACGGTAGAAGGCAAATTTCTGAAAGTAGGTTGGTCATGTCCTTCCTCCCTCCCAGACAGATACCAGGCACCTATCTAATCACACATTAAGGTGGTAGAGCTTCACAAATAAGCAGCAGTAAGGTTATCTTTAGATGGGCAAGACTTGGTGTTTTCAGAGAGAGAAGAGCTGATTTAGGTCAGAATGATAAAAACACTTAATCTGAATACAAGGTTTCTACCATATAATGAGAATTTTTCAGAGTTTAAGAATCATAAAACCAGTTTTCATACTGAAAAGTTTTGTATAATATTAACTACTAATACAGTTAATAGATATTGATAAATCTTAAAGCCATATGTGAACACAATGCATTCTCTTAAGCGACATAAGATCAGCTTGCACAATTTAGCAGAACCGTTCACATATGTAAGATTAAATCAAGACATGTGCAGCATCTCCATAAAAATAATCACAGTAAAGCAGTCTAAGAACAGTGTGACTGATCTGACTGTGCCATTAGGTGTGGGAGAATACCTACAGAAACGTGGTTCAAAGAGACTAAATTCAAAAGAAAGCAGAACACCATATCACAATAATGAATGCTGTGCATGACAGTGTTCAGACAAAGGTGATCTGTACTATTAATCTTGTAAAGAAAATAATGCAGGATAAAGGAGGATGGCATAAAATTGTTTGTAGCCACTAGACATTAGTATGAAACATTTCTTTGTGACAATCGCCATTATAATATGACTGGAAGCTGGAAAATAACTTTTGCTGAATAATTCATTTTGATTAAAGAATTTCAGCTATCTGCACAGTGCACCTGTTACTCATCAGGCCAGGGGTTATTATGTACAGACCGGGGAATGAGATGCTGGAGAACAGTGCCATGGAAAGGGCCCTGGGGGTCCTGGTCACTGGCAAGTTGAACATGAATCAGCAGTGCCCTGGCAGCCAGGGGGGACATCCCTGCCCTGGGGGGCATCAGGCACAGCATCACCAGCTGGGCAAGGGAGGGGATTGTCCTGCTCTGCTCTGCACTGGGGCAGCCTCACCTCGAGTGCTGGGGGCAGTTTTGGGCACCACAATATAAGACATTAAGCTGTTAGAGAGCATCCAAAGGAGGGCAAAGAGGAAGGGCCTTGAGGGGAAGCCGTGTGAGGAGTGGCTGAGGTCATTTGGTCTGTTCAGCCTGGAGGAGAGGGAGGAGAGGCCTCATTGCAGTTACAGCTTCCTCGTGAGGGGAACAGGAGGGGCAGACACTGATCTCTTCTCTGTGGTGACCAGGGACAGGACCTGAGGGAATGGCCTGAAGCTGTGTCAGGGGACATTTGGATTAGATACCAGAAAAAGGTTCTTCACCCAAAGGCTGTTTGGGCACTGGAACAGGCTCCCAAGGGAAGTGGTCACAGCACCAGCTTGACAGAGTTCAAGAAGCTTTTGAACAATACTCTTGGGCATGTGGTGTGATTCTTGTGTGTGGTCCTGTGCAGCTCCAGGGGTTGAACTAGACGATCCTTGGGGGTCCCTTCCAACTCAGTGGAATCTGTCATTCTGTGATTGCCGTAAGGTTGCTCTTTACCCACTCAGATATGCAACACTAGACAAAAATAATAAATACATAACCATATGATTCATCTTGCCCTAGTATAAAGCAAAGGCATATATTCTTCTTCACAGTAGAAACTAATACAGTAATGAAGTTGTCAGAATCACACTAGATAAAAATGTGTGGTTAAACAATGTTATATTCTAACCTTGGGACCATACGCTCAGACACTATAAATTAGCATATTTTATTTAGCTAAAAAGGCTTGTACTCATTTGCACCTCATGAAGGTTTCACAGGTGACATATATTAATACTGGAGATAAAAGTAGAAAATTAAAATCGAATTTCACAAAAAAACAGAAAAAAATGTTTTTCTTAAGTGTACTTTTATTTACATTCTCTGAACCACCTGAAGAAAAATGAAAGCTGGAATCTGAATAGAATTGTACACAATATCTTGACATAAGGAGAATGAAAGTTAAATTGAAAAGCAGGTTAATAGTGAAGGCAAAAGTTTATGGAAAATGAATACTTTCCCAGCAGTTCAGGAGTCATAAGGCAATCATAACCACAGGTGACAGGAATGACAATGGTGTCTATTTACGTCTAATCTGCAATGCCTGGGGAGAAGGAGGGAGAAGGAGCAGGAATTTTAAGAAGTACCAGCAAAAAGCAAGGCTCAAAAAATATGTTGAACCCACACTGAACCTATTTGTCAATTTGAAAAACTCCATGAGGCAGAAATGTAAGATAGGAAGTTAGTGACCCTATTTGCTTTTAACAGCATTGGGTATGAAATAGCTGAATCTTGTAACCATGCAAGAAGTGTATTGTGAGACTGAAACATACAGCTGTGTTCCGCATTCTTGTAAAAATAGCTGGACAATATCACACATGCCAAATAAAATTATTATTCTTCATCTCATATGTGCATTCCAGCTGAAATGAGATAGCAGGGTTGGATTGCACATAAAAATGAAAGAGACCACAGCCTAGCATTTTGTTTCCAAATTCATCCTACAGGTAATAACACTGGAGAAGAGGAAGAAAAAAAATCTTACTTTTATGTCACTAAAAAATATGTGCCTTTTGCAATGCCTCTCATCTGAAGATCTCAAAGGTTTTTATTAACACTAAGCCTGACTCCTCATTATTTTATTTTTGATGGTAACTGATATTAGTATTGAAATGTATAAAACATACTACTATGATTCTTTGGACAAGAGTTTATATTGATTTTGTATAGCTGTTGATAACTTCATGACTCCCAAAGAAGTCAGTGGAAACCAATACTGCACTCTTTGAATACCATCATCACCTCTCCTACTCCTGAGTGAGAAAGGTCCTGACTGTGAACTTTCAGTTCCTGTAGGTGACCTGCAAGATGGAGAGAGACTCTACAAGTGCATGTGGTGACAGTGGGACAAGGGAGAACGGCTTCAAAGTGGAAGAGAGTAGGTTTAGATTAGATATTGGAAAAAAATTCTTCACTGTGAGGGGGGTGAGGCACTGGAACAGGTTGCCCAGAGAAACTGTGGCTGCTCCATCCCTAGAAGTGCTGCCCAGGCCAGGTTGGATGGGGCTCTAGCGGAAGATTTCCCTGCCCATGGCAGAGGGATAGGAACTAGATGATCTTTAAGGTCCCTTCCAAGCCAAACCATGCTGTGATTGTATGATTCTTTTCAGCATGTACAGGTTTCCTAAGCACATTAACTTTTATTGTGTGCAGTCGCTGCTCCACCAATAGCATCAATTTCCTTGGATCTAGAAACCTTTTCCCTTACACACATAATATCTTCGTAAAGCTTTTCCATTAAACTATTAACATTACTGCTTCTCCTGCACTTTCCCTAGATTATCCCAACATTATCTCAGCATTCANTTTGCAATGCCTCTCATCTGAAGATCTCAAAGGTTTTTATTAACACTAAGCCTGACTCCTCATTATTTTATTTTTGATGGTAACTGATATGAGTATTGAAATGTATAAAACATACTACTATGATTCTTTGGACAAGAGTTTATATTGATTTTGTATAGCTGTTGATAACTTCATGACTCCCAAAGAAGTCAGTGGAAACCAATACTGCACTCTTTGAATACCATCATCACCTCTCCTACTCCTGAGTGAGAAAGGTCCTGACTGTGAACTTTCAGTTCCTGTAGGTGACCTGCAAGATGGAGAGAGACTCTACAAGTGCATGTGGTGACAGTGGGACAAGGGAGAACGGCTTCAAAGTGGAAGAGAGTAGGTTTAGATTAGATATTGGAAAAAAATTCTTCACTGTGAGGGGGGTGAGGCACTGGAACAGGTTGCCCAGAGAAACTGTGGCTGCTCCATCCCTAGAAGTGCTGCCCAGGCCAGGTTGGATGGGGCTCTAGCGGAAGATTTCCCTGCCCATGGCAGAGGGATAGGAACTAGATGATCTTTAAGGTCCCTTCCAAGCCAAACCATGCTGTGATTGTATGATTCTTTTCAGCATGTACAGGTTTCCTAAGCACATTAACTTTTATTGTGTGCAGTCGCTGCTCCACCAATAGCATCAATTTCCTTGGATCTAGAAACCTTTTCCCTTACACACATAATATCTTCGTAAAGCTTTTCCATTAAACTATTAACATTACTGCTTCTCCTGCACTTTCCCTAGATTATCCCAACATTATCTCAGCATTCAAACATGGACACTGTCATTTTTTCTTTACAAGTTACCTCTTGACATCTGAGTAGCCCCTTCTGGATTTCTGCATTCTCCCAGCAAATGGGGGTATAGCTTAGCATTCCCATTTTGCCCATGGTTAGGTTGAATGAATCCATATTTGATGAGCACATATAAACAGATACTGTGGTTTGGGTGATCTGAAAATTCCTGACATGGTAATTTTGTTAAGAGGGGCAAATGGGCCCTTGGCACATTCAAGAGTTAAATGTTATTTCAAATAAAGTTTCCTTTGCTGCTCTTATAAAGTAAGGAAAGCCATGTCCAAAGGAGAATCAGGCTCTCCTTAATAACATGTGTAAAAGCATCTTGCAGCAATTAACATTTGCTAACCATGCGACCTTGAAAGAAGGATTGTTGTCCTTCCTTCTCTCACCATGTTTGACGTGTCTTGTTTCCTTTTGTTCATTGCACAGTGCCTGCAATTAGTCTTTAAGCTCTTTACACCAAGGAGTCTCTTATGCTGTTTTATTTGCTGTTTAATACCAATTAAGATGGATTTGCTCTTCCTTTGCCAAAGTTATCCAAGTCACTCTATAAATATTTGAAAATAAACATGCCATTCTCTAGGCTTCATTGTTTGTTTGGGACTGTTGTAACTGTTATTCAGGATGCTGTCTTAACTAAGGTTGAAAAAAATAAAAAAAAAACTTGTGGGCTTTGTGGAATACTTGCATGATGCCTAAATCATCTTGCCACTTAATCTACTTGGGATGAGGGATGGTTTTTTGATTTACTATTCTCAGCTGATTGGCTTTCTCACAATTTGGGGTTTTTTTTCAAAGCTTTCCTACACCAGCAATAAGCCTCTGATATCTAAACCACGGAGGAGATATTTTATTTATGCATATTCATAGGTGATTAAAGGAAATTGCACTTGTTTTGCCCATCTGAATTGTATTATCCATGTTGATTCCTGCCTTAAAAAAAGCTGCTTAAAACTCATGATACAAGAGCAGGAATTCCCTGTAGGTCTGTTCACAGTTAATTCTATTTTGAAATAACTCTTATGCACAAGAGGCCAGATTTATTTGATGCCATAAGAATAAAGATTCATACTTGTTATTATTTTGCTGAAATGATTTTGTAATGCAAATTAAGCAGCTTTAGTATTCAATTACTTTTGTGCTAATATAAATTGTAAGATTACCATAAACATACTATAGCTTCAGCAATTGGTATCATAAAAATCCAGCCAATTTCAACAGCTGCAGTTAAATGGTATCCTGTGGTCCAAATACTGAAATCGAGATAGTAGTAATAGAAATGCTCGTTTTGGACACAATGATGATATATAGAATACCTCACAATATCTGAGTCACTGTCATGAAAAAACAATTTAAAAAAATAGAATAAGTACACAGGAGATAGCCTTTGTAATGCTGTGTTCTCACAAGTAAGAGACCATAGGCAAAGGGATTCCTCTGCATCACCATCATGCCCACAGGGCTGCAGGTACTTGAGCTATTCTGGCATCACCTTGTGATGAGGAAATGGATGGTGGAATAGAAATCAGCGAGAGCTCAATCCCTTCTGGAAGAGGTCTCTTGGGTGCTGTCCTTATATGCTGTCTAAGCACAAAATAGATAACCTGGATCATCCACAGGCTGTATGATTTCATTTTATTTTACTTTGGTTTGTTTTATTTATGCTATTTTTAACATCAGGGAGGACAAAAAAGAGAGAAACAGACATGGATTTGTATTTGACCACAGTATCTCTAAATAAACATAGACTGCAGAGCATCTCAGCTGGAAGGGTCGAGAAGCATTCGGAATGAATGTGGCAGCTACTGAGACTGCTCCTTTTCTCTTTCTGAAGCTGTCTGGGGAAAGTCTGTGGCAGAAAAAACATGGGCCTCATTCTCCTATTTGCAAGAACTAGTAAGAGACAGAAGGAGTTAATTAAAAAGATCCCAAAAAGTGTAGTATAAAAATATATACAGTGTAGTCATTAGCTGTCCAAGGTAACCACTGTGAGGGGCTGGATTACAGTCCTTTTCCCGCTAGTGATGTAGCTGGATGCTCTTTAAGGAAATAGAAGACCATCAAACCCTATTTTATGGACATGTGCTGAAGCTGGGAAGAAAGCAGTAACTGCCCTTATAGCCTTGACAGTCCTACAGCATTTGGATTTAGCTATTAGCTCCTCTTTACCTGACATAATGCCTCAATTAAAGAGCTAGCAGAGCCAGGTCAGAATGAGAGTGGTTAAAGATCACACTATGACTCCTCTTCAGCCACCACACCAGCATGTGGCTCTTGGAGTGTCTCATTCCTTGGATCTGCTCCAAGGATCCTGACTCCACATAGAAAAATGCAGAATTTAAATTTTTCTCTATGTTTTTACCTTGTGTTTTACACCTGTCTCCTCACTCACAAATAAACACGCTCACAACACAAATGAGGTTTCTGTAGTTCAAAGCAAGAAAAATCTCCATCATGTAGTTTGAGCGTTACCTGTACAGTACATGAAATTTATATTGATTTTCAAAACTTGTGTGTAATTAGTTGCATATCATAATTTTTAGCTATGTTGTTGTTCTTGCTGTTTCAATAAGTTACTGAACACAGTGCAAGCAAATTTCACAAAGAAAAAATTCCTTTTATTTTAATTTTATACGGAACTTTGAGTTAAAGTACAAAGGATAATATGAACTTTTCTATGATATCTTCTACATGATTTCTTTAGAAATGGAAATTGTGGAAAGTTGGAAGATGGAAACTATTAAGAGCCTGAAAATTCATTCAAAATTAATTTGATTCCATATTATTACATTTAAATGATCTTTCAGCATAAACTAACTAGTTAGGTATCCTTGTGCTTTTCTTCATTTGCTATGTAAAATCCTTGATAAAACATAGTCCCTACATTTGCCACTTTCTGTGTTACTGTCCCTTCTCGGTTTGTCTATGAGGACTGGGAATTTTTTGTATAGACATGATATATGCTGCCAAGTCATGTAAATGCAATCAGAGTTCTGGTGAGGTTACTGCAATGACATAAGTAACTGAGGCATTGATGGATGAGGCAATAACAGTAACAGAAACAGGAAAAGGGGTTATCTCAACATCATTGGCATCAAAGATGGAAAGTATGGACCAGATTTTACATATGCACTATCCGGGACTGCCTCCATTTCTCTAGAGAAGCCAGTGAGCTGAGGTTTGGGCTGCCTTGCATTATTGAAAAGAATTTGTTGTGTCATCTTATTTTGCTGCAAAGTTAAAAAAACTTTTTTATGGAACAGAAAATGTTATCCTTGTTGATGATAAAAGCACAGTACAATTATCTACTTTCGAGAGTGGTCATCAACTTTTCCCTATCTTCAGAGAGGGACAGGTAAACAGGGTGAGGCGGCTGTCAGTCCCACTGTAGAGTTCCGTACCACTCTGCTTTCATACTTTGAATACACAACAGAATTGCCTCTTTGGCTCAGTTTAATGGACTGCTGGAGCTGGTGGCTCTTGTCATTATATGGGAAAGGGCTTGCACCTGTCAAATTCTTAGTCTGGATCAAGTCGGGGTCTTCCTCACAACTATTCAACAGCATCCAAATCTAAATTACAACAGCCATCCCAGTTTTCACTTTCATGGAAGAAAAATACACAGTATAGGTATAGGTATAGTCAGTGCTACGAGATGCTCAAGAGATGTGATTATTTGTCTAGCAGCTTTTGCCATCATGCTTCATTCCCTTTAGTCTGTCAATATTATGGCAGGAAACTTTGAACATAGTTGTGGACCTGTTGCCACTGCAATACTTTTACTGCGTAGCCATGAAACATTGAACACCAAAGAAGCATCAAATTTGAAGATTTCACTTTTTTCTCATTGTCCTCAACAGCAGTCCAATCTTAAGAACCAAAATAAAGTCAGTGAACAAGACACTGGTACTTGCAAATGTCCACTACTGCAATCTGATTTGACAGCCTTTCTGGTAGAAGAAGATTACAGGGATGGTAATAACAGAATTATAAACCATGTTTGCCAAGAAAAACACTGTGTAGTGAATGTTTGAGTGCTTCTAAACCTTAGGAGGCCTGGAATACCACAGTGACAGCTTTTGCCTTACAACCCGAAAGCTCATTTTAATAATTCATTTAAAATCTCGTCTGGCTGATATCCGGTCTTCACAGAGGCTCCCTCACTTTGGGATCTGTGTCCTTAATAGAAGGCAATTGGATCGAACCACAGACTTTGCTCCACTGTGTCGTTCTTTGCTTGTGAGTTTATCACTGGCTATGATCTGCTGCGTGGTTTATGCATTGACTATGACAAAAGGGCTATAACTAATTAAACTATCTGCTGACACTTCCTCTTAATAATTTCCTAACTGGCAGTGCTTCCAGTCCTCTTATTTATTGCCCACATTCCTGAGACACAGCCCCAACCTACCACTTTTAGTAAACTCCCCTCTCAGAAAAGAGAAATGTTTAGCTCAGGATACGGCCCTGAAGAGCAAAGGTGAGAAGAAGAGTCCCTTTCACTGCATTATGCCAAAATAGGAAAACTTGGTGAAGAAGCCAACAGAGAAGGAAAATCTGTTGCAACCCTGCTATGAAGACACATCTTCACCCTGTGTTGACATTCCTTTCAGAAATGGAAACACTGAACTACGGTCCACCGCCTTTCAAAGGATCCCATTTAAACTTTTATATGTCATTGCCTGACACATTGCACTTTGCTGGAAGATTCACTATAATTCATATAATTTAGAAGTATAAAAATTCTATTGAAGAAGCAAGCTCACTCTGAGGTGAGTTGCCATCTGGACTGAAGATCACCTTAGTGTCCACTACACAGCTCAGAAATTACCACTGAGCCGAGGATTTCCCCTCTGGCACTGCCCTCGCAACTGTATAGACTGTATTCTTACCTCAAGCAGTAAATTTGGGCTTCTTTCATTATGTGCAAAACAACACAATTACCCTAGATTCTAATGAAGAAATTACAAGTCCTGTTCAAGCTACAAATTAAATTGCAAACAGATATTGCAGGTTGTATACATGAAGTTGACCTTGGTTTACTTTATAACAAGGTTTAGAAGTCTTGGATTTTGATCAAATGTATCATATAGCGTTTGGATTTTGTTCTGGTACACAATAGCACCTAACTATTTCCTATTCTTGAATTATCCATTTAGCAAAAGGGGAGTAACAGGAGAACTAAATATAAAGATGCCAAACTGTTGAAAGAGTTGGTTTACATGTAAAATGTTAGTTTATAATGTGATGAAGCATTTTAGTCTGAATTTCTTGTATTAATTTCTCATGCAGGGAAGCTGAAAGTATTTAGACAGTAAAATTCCTATAGAGACATTTTAAATCTCAGTCTAGCCCTGAATTTTGTACAAGTGGGCTGTCATGTGGGAGTGTTTTGGTTAGGTGTTTTAATCTGGTTTCATTGTGAGGAGTGCACACAGTTGCTTAGATAGGAGCCATACTGACTTCCCAGGGGTCAGCCCAGAGATGAATGTAATCCAGCTCTGTCTTGTGCTTCACAGTGAACGAAGACCTTAGCACTAGCCAGCAGCATTGGATGGGGGCCACTTAACAACTCAGCTCTCACAGCCAAGCACAAGGCTCTTAAAACCCGGTCCATTGCATATGCATCTGCCTCTTGTATTCACAATTACATCGTATACACCCAGGTTTCATAGATTTCTAGCACAAATGTGTAAACAGAAAAAAAAGATGGAGGAATTACCATTCAAATAAATTATTCTTGTGGGGAAAAGTCTTATGAATGCTGCTCAGTATATTGCAACTGCAAGCAAAGAGCATTCTACCTGCTGTCCAGTGCCAATAACAATTCCAGGTTTAGTAAGACACTGGGGAATTCAATGGACAGCACTCATGTGACTGAATAAAATTTTGAGCACATGAAGCTATAGAACTATGTGTGTTTATGCTCTGGTCTTGGAATCTGTGTTATCCATTTGCTCATTTCAAGGCAAAATAGGAAAAATAATTATCCTTTCAGCAGAAAAATACTAGAGCTGTAAAAATTTCCATTGATTAATCCAGAAATTACCCAAGAACTTGAAGCATTTGTTCACCATAACCTGTAATTTTGCTGATGGGCTACAGCGAGTCTCTAGGAGCCAAAAGAGTTCAGCTGAGGTGACACAGTAAGTGCAGAAACATGCTGCTCCAAAGCTGCATAGAATTTCAACTCACATCGTTAGCTTCAAGGATAATAACTGTGAACTCCAGGGCAAACTTTCCTTATAGAGAACTAATGAGTTTTTGCAATACCTCAGAACATCCTGTACCTGCTGTCGAGCTCTGAGTTAAACAAGCAGGAAGAAAAGTGTCATCTCTCCTGCCTTCTTCCAGTCCTGTGCTTATATACTACTATATGGTAAGTCTTTTCATCTCCAGATAACACTTTACAGTACTGAGTCAAATTGCTCCTCTCCACAAATCTAAAAAACAATTGAATTGAGGCATTGTGGAGATTTGGATGTTTTCTATGCCTTATATTCCTACTAGTTCATTTCAAATGTATTATGTTTGTAGTAAGAATGGGGAAAAATATTAAAGAGATGGATTTTCTATCAAACCACAGTTTTATCAGAACCAGAAAAATAAACAAATGCAGCTCTCTGTAAATTTGATTGAATCCTTTTTATATTTCATTTCAATTTATTATTTGTTTCTTTTTCATTGTGAATTGCAAATCATAGCTAATTTTCAAAGTCAGCTGCATTACAATTAAATTAATGCTTAGTGTATCCTACTCAACATGCCAAAATGACATTAATTGAAATTACAAAACACAGCATTTTGACACAATGAGAGAAAACTGTAGCAGTGATTTAACAAAAATGCATTCCTATTCTGTGGGAAACATCAAAATTTTGTCATTTTTTGAAAAGGAAATCTGATGTCTAAGCTCTGTAATTATGTACCCCAGGGGCTGTTGGGGGACATCAGATGCATGTGACATCAGGCTTCTCATAATCAGCCAAAACCTATGCAACCTGATCTGTAGTTTTCCAACTTAGCTTGGGTGAAAATGCACACACAACTTGCAATTGTCACAGCCTGGAGTTGATGCTTTTCAACAGAAACAAAATGCATTGATCAAGGTTCTTCATGACTGCAGTCCCCATGCAAGCAAGGTCTTCTTGTTTGTGTCAAGTGTGTTTAGTGAGGCTTTTACCTTCACAGGATGCTAACCCATGCCACATAGTCTGAGGATAAAGAGATATTAGTATTTTCCAGGGGGTCTGGAGAGGGTCTATTACTCCAGACTCACAACCCTGTGATACCTCCACGAATCTTACAGCTGTAGCTTTTGCTGTGCACCTCATGGCTGCAGCAGGTCTCATCACAGCTTTCCTTTCTGGCTGCCTGCAGACCTGACCTTCCTCTGCTGCAGGCAACATCAACAACTCCTGCTGGAGCCCGCCAGAGCCTTGCAAAGTGCAGGCAGGGTAAACAGAGGCTGCTCAAACTGCCAAGCCAGACCTCAGAGAAAGCATGTGAAGTACCTAATTCACAATAATGCATAGGACACAACCAAGATTTCTCCTTGAAAATCACATCCAGACATTTATTAAAATATGACTAAGCGCTCCAGAAAACTTAGGTTACAGCACTTTGGTAAAGCCTTCTGGTCCATACCGTGATTTCTGGCCGCAAAGCCTTGTGGCTGAGGATGGCTTGTGTCCACATGGCCTCTCTGGATCAGACTTGACATTTCACCAGGGTGTTCCATACATCTCACATCATACCTCTAGATACAAGTGTATATCTAACAACCTTCACCATCACAAAGCTCTTTCTCTGGCCCTGAGAACTGGCTACATTCTTAATTTTCTAACCTTTTTGTAGACTGTCATAGCACTCAGACTGCTGGGAACAGAGCCTGTGTGTGTTTCTGAACTTTGTTTAATAGGAATTTCTGTTAACATTAGATGTTCTAAACAAAATTTGTGCAGGTGACTCTCCAACTGCTTTAACACTCAACATGATCAGGGTGCAAAATCTGGTGTCATCCCTTCACTTTTGGTGCTGGACTCCTCCCTGTGTTACTTAGCTTAAGAGAAGCTCTGAGACAAAATTACCAATTGGGTTTTTTACATTTAATTTCAAAATGTCTGCAGTAATGCAAGTGCTCTGTCATTATTAACTGGAGTGTTTTCTATATACTCTGATAACTTCTCATGCACCTTTGGATGGGGCTAGAGAACTTTAGAGGGTGGCCACAGGTATATTGTTGTCCTGCAGAAATACTGGTGAGCTGGAACAGAGGTGACAATGCGTGAACAGGCAAACCTTAGGTGATATAATCTACCCAACAGAAACAACCTCTGGACCAAACCATTCCTGAATCCATGTGCCATTTTCATCACAGAATAAATACTTTTTTCACCTCCCAAAGAGAACTGAAGTGTACTAACACAGATTCAGTGAGGATGCCATCAGAGCCCTGACCTCCTCTCAGGAACAAATAGGACAGGCCATTTGTTTGCCAGAACACCTCAGGGAAATTCCAGGCTAAATTAAAAAAGCAAGTTTGGAAGACTTTTTATCTTTTCCACAGCAGAATACAGAGATTTCTGTTTCCCCTCAGAGCATTAGAATGGTGATAGTGATATTAAAATGGTGCATTCATCCACATTGTTTTGGTGTGACCCTGTATGTACAATTTTGCCATGCTTCATAAAACCGTTCCTAGATTACACAAGTCTAGAGAAATGCTGATTAAGCTGTACAGTAAATCTGAGCCTGAAATATGAATAATTAACCACTGCAGAGGCTGCCAATAACTGCAGGGCAAGAGCTTCTTTTAATTTTCCTTCAAAAGCTGAAGGAAGCAATGTTTGATTGTGAGATTTCAGCCAGCTACTAAAGAAAACATGATGGAAATTACCAGTGTCACTTTGTGAGACAGAGAATTCTAAATCAGGGTTCAAAAGATAAAGAATAAATAAACGTGTTACATATATATATATGTCTTAGAATAAGAAACAATAGTTTGAAGACAAGAAAAAGAAGCTGGGAGTCAAGAGAAGACAGAACTGCAGGAAAACAGGGGGAATTCCAGCTTTGGTTTAGACAAAGGATCAGTGTGGGATCTTGGAAAAGCCACATCCCAGAGGAATGCCTCAGTTCCTCAGTATATTCTAAAAGCTAATGACAATAAAGTTATATAAAAGAATTATATAATGTGCAAATATACATTATTCTCTAAGTGCATTGGCTATTAAATATGGAAACAATGAGAGTCAGCCATATTTCTTCAGAACATGCTGTATTTGAGCCTGTAAGACTCATACACTCAATGGATAAGCATTCTCTCCTCTGGTTCCTTTCTGACCATAAGATCAAATCAAGACGTAGTTAAAAATGTCAGTGGTCTGCACTTTAGTGATATCTTTCAATCAGTGGACATGGTGAGGTAGCAAAGGGGGACAGATTTTGAAAGGCAAATATAGACACTAGCCTGGCTAGATTTTCCATAGATAGATATGATTTTGCTTACCTTCTGGAGTTCCTAAAATGGCAATCAGTACTTTTTGAGATTTTTTCAATACAGTCTCCAGATTTCTGGAAAGCCTTCCAGGTTTATCCTAACACTATTGTACAGAAAATATACAGGTAGAGACTGAAAGTGCTGAGACTATATTATCCTTCCTGTGGTGAATGGATTTATGTGATAAATTCCTATACTGAGTAGCATGTAAATTAATATTTGATCTGTTTTCTGTTCTCATACTAAACAATACTTCTCAGTAGCCTTTTCAAATTTCAGTAGCCTTTTCAATTTATTGTCTTAAAATCCCTACCATAATGCTTTCTAATACTACATATATATTGAGAGAAAGACTCAGCTCACTCGGCATCAGGTTCACAGCTGAGGCATGCCGTAGAACACTAAATTGTTTCTTCTCGTGCAAAATCCTCTGTTATAATTACATTAAATTGTGTTAAAACTACATCTACAGGAAAGCTGAGGACATGATGACTTGCTCATAGGGAGACTAAGTTGTCATTTCCTATTCTGTCCAGATGGTTAAGTGACTGAAAAATGTTAATTGTTCAATATCCCACATGAAATGAGATGTGTGGTCTCAGACTGCTAGAGAAGTGTTTCACATTGCAAGAACACCAACTCACTTGGCACTTTCTGGAAACTTTATTGTCAGCCTCAGCTTATATGCAAATGCAGGGATGCAGAGACTGACCAAGCAGCTATTAGGATAATGATGGCATGTACACAAAAAGGCCCTGAAAAAGCAATAAGCAGGTGGGAATTAAATTGCTACTGTTTATTTTATATCTGGTTCATGAATTAATAAAAGGCTTTTTAGGGCTGGAAATCCACTATCTTTGACTAAAGGATAATTTGCTTCAGAAAGGAAATCACATTTAGGACAAAACAAAAGGAGACATCAAAGCATTTAGGGAGATTTAGCTCTGAGATATGTCACAGAATTGAGTGAGAAAAATCCCCCTGTACTGACAAGGGAATTCATTTGGGAAATTGGACATTATGGATCGCATTTACCCTTTAGCTATATGAAAAGCTGATAATTAGTTGTGAACAAATTATTTGTGAACTCTCTATAATCATTGGAGAAAGAAAGAGAATTGAACTAGTCTTTCTATCCTTAGCTCTTCTATATCTTTATCAACTACAGAAGAAACCGAAATGGTGATTCACTGTAGGTAGTCTGAGGGTTTGGATAAGTCACGTTTCCATGGCTAATGTTAGGAGAAATTGCTATAAGTCCATCTTTTCGTGAAAACGCATTTTTTATCAAATGGCATTTGCTCTCATTTCTCTTAACAAAATGCTGGAATTGTTCACTGGAGGACACTGAGCCTCAGCCTGCCCCTGCCTTCAGGGACCCTAAGCATCTTGGCCATCAGGCTATGGAGAGGAGCAAGACTGCTCCCACTGCATTGCTAATGGGAAATTATGGAACAGAACCGAGAAAAATAAAATAAGTTTTAAAAAAGTGACTTAATTCAAAATTCTGTTCTATGTTTATATTGTATTTTCTATAGATTCTGTAAAAATTCACAGTTCATCTCAAAAAAACAACAGATATAAGAGAGTATTTTTAATTTTTCCTAGTCATGACCCATGGCGGGGTGAACCTGAGAGTCTCTGGCTACTAGTGAATATAGAGAAAAATGGAAAAAATAAGACATGTATAAAGTGTCTGACTCTTGATCTGTCCTCTCAGTTACAGCAGCAATCAGTTTGAATACTTCCTGAGCCAGACATTGCATCTGGGTTACTTATGGATATATTCCCATGAATTTCTCTAAAGTCTGTTTTTGTCCATTTGTATTTTTGGCATCTGCAACATCTTGTGGAAATTACCTCACAGTGCAGTTATGCAGCAATACGGAAAAGTGTTTCCTTCTGTTTATTTTAAACTCACTACCTGATAACTTTATTGTGTATGTGTCCTCCTGAGTTCCCATGCTGCAAAAGATCCAAGTATTCCCTGTTCTCCACAATAAATTTATGCAACTGTCATATTTCTCTAAGTTCTTCTTTCCAAGATGAAGAGATCCATTCAGTTTAGTCTCCCTGCATATGGAAAACATTCTCTATATCTATCTACCTCATTGCCTTTCAGTCCTATTTTAACTACTACAATATAGTATTTTTGGTAGGGGGCTCTTTTCCCACAAAAACAGCGAATACTCACAAATTGTGTCCTGTTTTTATATTAGCACAGCCCAAAATTTTCATATGAATGTGCTTCTCTCCAGCCAAAACATTTAACTACCTTCGAGATTAAATCCTCAGTAACTATGTATGACATACAGCAAGATAAAATCAGTTCTTTCATATCTCATGTGGTTGTAGTTGTATTTTATTGAGGATTTTACTTATAACTGTCTTTTAAAGTTATTTACACATTAGGAAAATTATCTAACAGTTTTAAAACTTGAGATAGCCTTGTATGCTGCTCATTCTGAGCACTCAATACCTTTAGAGGGTGTGTTGATTCATCCAGATTTAAGTATAAATATGGGATCTACAACAGATGTTTATGCTAATATTTAATATTAGTGTATTATCTCTACATCTCTGCTCTGCCTAATGCATAAGAACAGACAATTTTGCCAGCCTCATAAAGTGTCTTATCAAAATCTATCACTTCCTGTGGTGGCAGTGTTATTTATAAGTGAATTAGTGAATGCAGAAAAGAAAGAATTAAAAGAAAAAAAAGACAAAAAAGGGAGAAAAAAAAAATAAAAATAATATTTTCATGTTATTTATCCAGAAGATACATTGCAGGGAGAAAATACGTACTGGCAAATGGACTAGGTGTGGGATTTGTATCATTTACTGGAAACCTTCTAGTAGCATAAACAAGAACTTCATCAAACTCACACTTCAGAGTCTTAAGGCTGACCTGACATGCTCTTTGTATCAACAGATGGGTCTCTCTGACTCACACTTGTTCCGTGCGCTTGGGAAGCATCCTGCCTTAACAAGCCTGAGACCCCGAGGAACTACATAAACCAGTCTGTGAGATGGAATACGTTTCTTTTTGATGTTTGTTGCAGATGAAAGTAGAAAGTTCATGTGGTTTGGGGGAATGCTGCTGATAGCATTTCGAACAAAGAAAAAGTGATAAAGAGTTCCGGAAACTTCTCTCTCGACATCTGATTTCTCAGATTTTGAGTTTACAAGATGTGTCTGGTGTACCTTTTGGTGACAGTAAAGGCTTTTTCTGGTGATTTTTTTTTTTAATCTATTTATTTTAATTCAGTGAGTAAATCACCAAGCCAAAGAAGGGAGATGAAACACTTTTAATATTGGCTTTTTGGTAATTTTTGTACGATATAGATTCTTGTGTCAGAACTGTGTGTTCTGGCATAATTTCTCATGACATTACCAACAGCAAACAAAAGGGAGTAGAAAAAAATAAAAATAAAACCAAATAGAATTCATACATTCATGCAATAATACTTTTTTTTTCCCCACAGGTCAAGTGCATTTAAATAACAGACATTTTATATTATCAGAGTTGTGAGAAGAGATCTTGACACACATATTCAATCTAGGTAGCATACCTACTCCCTAATTGCCAGTTGCATGCTAGAGATCAGTTGTCTTGATTGTCATCCTTGACTCAAGAATAAAATTGTGATTTAGTACTTAGAGATTCACTATGAAAAGCACATTCAATCTGAGAGGCCATATGGATGATTTGTGAAGATTAAAACTTATTATATGAGGTCCTAGGTTCTGTTCCTGAAGCAATCCATGACCTTCCTTTTAGCTTATTTATAAAATATGATAGCAGTTCATACTCAAATGTCCCCAGCTTAGACTGCAAGCATGGATTTATTCAGTGTAAGTGGTAAGTGCATGAAAATAAAAGCCAGAGTCACTAGATCTGACCAATATAAATCCATGCCCTCAAGAACTTTTCTCATCAAGTAGGAGGGAGCAAGTAATACTGCCTTTCTTCTTCCCTGCTGTAGTGAGAAAGGATTCCCTAAAAAACTACCGTATTGCTCTGGTGAAAGCCCGATATTTAAACAGGCCCACACAGGTCTGTGCAAAACAAATCACCCAAGAGACTCAGCTCTCTGCAAACAGCCCAGTGCCTGCTGCCCTCAGCATTTCCCACTCCCTGCAGTGCCTTGGCTGCTGGCATGGCACAATCCTCCTGAGCCTCACAACAAGTTCAGATATGGAAGGAGTCCCTACAAACTACACAGGGAATCTGTCTGTCCTACATTGACTTATAAATTTCTTTTCCTTCCCACTGAAAGAAGCAATTAACTACTATGCAAGCAAGTTTTATTATATAGAAGTTGTTTATAAGACCTGATAAGTCTCAAAGGGCAGTCCAAGTGCACCCAGTCAAGAATGAGATTCCAGATCTTCTCTTTCTGGACAGGTAAGCAAAAAAATGAGACATGGATCAAGGTAAATTCTCTAAAGGAATGACGAAACTAGACAGACTTGTTTTGGGTCTCTCTGCCACTCCTAATTACCTTAATGTGGTACCATTAATATGGTAATTCTTCAAGTAGAAGCCTACATTTTCTTTATGCTTAAAGAAAACAGGTACCTCAGGAGATTGATTCATTTTGCCTATCTTTAAACATTCTTCCTTGCATATATAAGCAACCATGTGATTCCCCTTACAACCATCACTTTATCTGGAGCTTAAAATAGTGCACAAGTTAGCTGACAAATTCAATGGGTTGTACAAGGAGAAACAGCAAACAATATTGAAATGTTAAGTTACAGGGTTTGGGAGTTGGTTTTTTTTTCTTTTATATTTAAACAAAAACCCAGATGGGAAACACCTGTTAAACTGAAATCTTTTGCAAAAACTTTACATGGGGTATCTAAAGTTTCTTCATGGTGATTTATGTGATTTTTAGTCTATGATAAATCTACTCACAGTGGATAGATTATCTCACTTACTATAGCCAGAATCATTCTCATTAGGACAAAGGGTGACAGAGATTATCTGCTTTAGAACAAGTTAATTTTGACTGCTTTATTTTTATCTCTTAACTAATACAAGCATATTTTCATCTATGTCCTATTTCCTTTTGACCTCTTTTTTGATTCTTTAGTTTAGAAGTTACAGGAATTTTAAAAGTGTACTTTTTACTTCAGAGCTTCTTTGACATGCCATAAAGTGAGTGCTGATTGGACTTTTAATTAAGTAGAATGAAGGCAAAAAAGACTATAGTATTAATGGGAATCACTAGGTATACTTATAATAATGAATATCTAATAGGCTACAAAATTTGCTTCTTTACAAGAAATCTATGCTGATTGTCTCATCAAGTGAGTTCTATTGTTTGTTCAATGCTAATTTTGTAGTCTTTCAAATCCTGCTAGGATTTGAGCCTAGAGTTGCCAAAGGTGGAGTGATTAAAGATTACTTAATGATTCTAAATTTCTAGATACGTTAAGCCAGAGGGGTTGGATACAAGAAAATTGGCAGAAAGTAGATAAGTTTGCAGTAGAGTCCTGAGATTTCTGCTGCTGAAGAGATGGACTGACAGTGTGTGTGTGTGCACATACACAAATAAGTGTTTTAGAGAATCTGGATCTGAGGTCTTTTTTGCCTCTGTCATCTCCCAGAAGATACCTCTACACCTGCTCTTACTCAAGCGTATTTGTAGATATTCATATTTGTTCTCACCACAACTGAGGAAGTAGTTATGCACAGCACTAATTTTATATTCTCTTTGTTTCTTCTCACCTACCTCCATTTCCTGATAGAGACATGGTTGTTGCTTTTCCCATCATCATAAGTCTGATGACTTTTATACTTTTACACACCTTTATACATTAATGTAATATTTTAAAATTTCAGGTAATTAATTGAAATACTTTTTCAGAGTGGAAATAACGTTGACCTTAATCCTCTTTACAAGGGACAGAAAGCTGGAACTAACATTTACCAGTCTGAAATTTTCATTTGGAGCCTGAAAAAATCTTTTGTAACCAATGGTTAAGTTCTCATTCACAAGTGGGTTTTGGAACAGTTATAAAATGTGAAATTTTTGTATGAAAGTCAATTGTTTCCTCTGGCACAGGGAAGTTCTGCATCCATTTCAATCAGACATGGTTTGAAGGAGCTTTCCAACTTTCAAAAAATTTGTACATAAACTGGTTAAGGCAAAATTTGTCCTCTGTTGTGTAAACCCAGCTTTTTCTTCAGCTTCCAGTTTTAAAAACTGGAAGTCTCCTCAAAGACTTCAGAGGAGGACTTAAGTCTCCTCTGAACAGTGCCCTTCAGTTGTGCTTACATGCTACTGAGTGTAGCTCCTACCAAAGCACACAAAGAGATTAAATCTGTCATACAAACAACCTACTGCTCCCTGTTTTCAACGGCGTGCTGCTTTTTCAAAGTATAGTTTCTATCAGGTGTTCATTCTTTGTTTGTCTCCAACCTAACCTTGATCCAGTCCATGCAATGTCCCAGTTGTGAATTTGTTAGGTGACATTTATGTTTTCTGACAAAAAAGCTTTAGTCTGGGAAAAAAATATTCTGAGGGTATAATAAGAAAAATAAACTTATGGTCCAAGGGTCCAATATTTAAATTAATTTCTTATCTTCATTTTCAAGACAGCAAAGCAGATGCTCCTTAAAGCAACATAGAAGTTAAACATGAACATATTTTAAATGGGTGCTTTATTTTCTAAGGAGTGCTGCTGCTATTTTATAACTAAAGGCAGTACCGTGAAGGTGAAATTGCAGACATAAATATTCAGTCACAGCTAGTCTTTCACAGTACTTTATTCACAGTCCTTCGATTGTTTCCTTTTTTTTCCCATTGAAATATAGGACTACTATGGCCAGCATTGCAATAAGATTGTAAATATTTTTTAAATCCCTCAAGTTTCATGAACTGCTGCAAAGGTGTTCAGCAAGCGAAGGAGGTCCTCAGAGAAAAGAGGGTTCTCAAGTTCCCAACTATATGAAATTTGCTGTGAGCTTGTAAATAAATTCAAGTGGGAACCAAAATGAATCATCAATGTCCCCAAACTTTGTCACCTGAATGAACAGCATATTAAGCACTTTAATAATTTTTGCTGTTTCATCTACTGTGCAGCTACTGGTGTTATTAAAGAAGTGTCCTAAGTAACAAATCAGTAAAGAGTTCAGAAAAATAAAAAATTCTGACAAATTGTTATTTGGGTGAAAAAATATGGAATTTCTACCTGATCCATAATCCTGACATTTCACTGTTTTCTCCATATTACACTGGTGAAAAGTGATTTATAGTTCCATATTTCTGTGCAATGGGAATACATATATTCTTTATATATAAAGATATACACACTGAAAACCATCACATTTGAATTGTCAAGAATATTCTATTTTAACACTTCTTATGAAAAAAAAAAAAAAAAGAATTAACTTTCCACAAGTTTTGTTTGTTAAATAACTGAAAGATCTTTCTCAAGCACTTTTAACATTAAACTGCTTTTCCTTGTAGCCTAGTGAGCCAATGACTACATTTTCATTAGCTGAACTATTCTTCCCATGTGCAAGCAACATGTGTTTCGTAATGACCATGTATCTCAGAGTGAAATTTGTTGCAAAGACTTCTGGAATATAGCATTTCCTGGGAAGAATAGTAATCAGGAAAAACAGGGATTAGAACACTTACTTTTGCTAGGAATATATTACAGCAGGAAAATTAGCTTGGTGTTTTGCTGAACTAATTTGGACAATTCAAGTGTTCTGGTTTACCTTGTACAGACAAAAGTGAACAGAATATTGAATGGAAATTTTCCTTCAGGAAAAGGTAAAAAAAAAAAAATTTGAGATACATGCAAGATTTTCTAGGTTATTCTTATTTTTTTAGAAACTGCATTTTTTCTTAGAGAAAATACTCTGAGGAAGACTTCAAATATTGATGAAATCTGGAAGCAGTGGCAAGTATCTTGCTGCAAGCAGGCTACAGAGAGTACTCTCCACTAAAAGAACAATTTATTTCAGCGCTGTTCCCACAGCCCTTTGAAACCACAACCACCTGCAAAGAGAGCGACTCTGTACCAGAAACCATCAGAGCCACCACCTGGCCGCCAGCCGTTGTTGTGTTCCACTGCTGCAGATCTGCAGGAATCTCGGACTTCAATCCCTTTTTTATCCCCCTACCCTTCAATAGTCTGTCCTTTCAAAATGAAAATTATGCTTTCTAAAACCAGAGTCTCTGTTTGAGATGACTGAAGCTGAAGCCTAGAGAGAACATGTAGGAAATTCCTTGGCTGGTGTAGATACTCATCTGTTAATTAAAGAAACCAGGACAGAAGGGAGAAGTGGAGAGGGTTTTGCATCTTTAAAAAGCAAATTGTGACATCACTAATGGTAGGAGTCTCTGGATGTTACATGAGAGTGGCACAGAGGAATGGTAAAATTTGTCTTCAAAGTAGTTTTGCATTTCATTTCTGTTGTACTGAAATTAATTTTTTTTCATTTACTAAATAAAAATTGAAAGGTCTGCCACTTGCAGGTAAATCAATAAATGAACTGAAATGAATCAAAATGTCATTCATTCATTGCTTTAGATTCTCCTCTCGAATAGCCTTTCCTTAACCTGTTTTACGACTTTAGGGCAGATAGAACTCTGTCCTAGAATTAATTATCAAAAAAGTGCACTCCTTTTATCCTTTAGACAACTCACTATAATCTCCCAAGGAATAAATCCACATTCAATGTCATTGCAAAACATCCTTTGCCTGGAGAAAACTGTTCTGGCTACAGCACAGTAAAGCCCAATAAATTTGATATTTTCTTATCAAGCTGATCAAAATAAAGTTTGCAGGTGACAAAATACATTTCAATAATTAATATCTACGGGCTTCAGAAGATGTGAAATTAGGATGTGGAGAAGCAAGAAAACAGAGAAGTTTTGCCAAATTATTTAGTCTCCCACTGTTGCTTTTATTTCTTACATAGCAAGTGCAGTTGTGATTCTGGTGCCTATGTGAAACTGATACCATCTATGACTCAAAAGCTCTAATGAATGACTCACCAGTGCTGAGAATAGCTACCAAAGGGTCACTCTGGGACTGTAAGGTTCCTTTCAGGAAACACAGAGAATAGAAATGAGTATCAGTTCCTGCTTGACAGCAAAACACTCTGAACTGATAAAAGGGAATTTAAAATAAAATTTTTACATAAAATTAAAATTATTTTGTTATGAAATTAAAGCAGTATACACATAAACACAAAAAGACTTTTAACCAAACTGTTTGTTGAGGTTTAACCCCAGCCAGCAGCTTCAGCCCCAGAGACCCACTCGCTAGCCTCCCTCTGGTGTTACACTTTCACAGTGGGATGAGGGATAGAATTGGAAGGGTAAAAGTTAAAATACTTAAGGGCTGAGATAAAGAGAGTTTAATTGGTAAAGAAAAAGCTTTACACAAGCAAAGAAAAGCAAAGTAAAAAAAAAGCAAAACAAGGAATTAACTCACTACTTCCCATGGGCAGGCAGGTGTTCCACCATCCCCAGGAGAGCAGGGCTCCATCATATGTGACATTGACTTGGGAAGACAAACACCATCACTCCAAATCTCTCCCTACACACCTCTCTTGTCCTTCCCCCAGCTGGTATGATGCCATATGCTCTGGGTTATCCTTGGGGTCAGTTGGGGTCCAGTGTTCTGGCTGTGTCCTCTCCCAACCCCTTGTGCATCCCCAGACTCCTCCTTGGTGGGGCAGCACAAAAAGCAGAGAAAGCCTTGATTCTGTGTGAGCACTGCTCAGCAGCAGTAACAAAAACATCTCTGTATTATCAGCCCTATTGTCAGGACAAATCAAAAACACAGCCCCTTACCAGCTACCATGAAGAAAATTAACTCTACACCAGTCAAAACCAGCACATTGGTGCCGAAGTGTTAGGAAAAGGAGAGCTGAGATCTTATATTTTGTTTCTATAAATGTTTTCATTTCACAGAGGACAATCTTTGATGTAGAAGTAGATCTATTATGAAATTTATAATTTGAATCTTATTACTCAAGAAAATACTGCAAAATAGACCCAAACACTTTTCAGCTTCTGAATTTTATAATATATTCTGACATCAACAAGATTTTCGGTATAGCTGATGCCATCAAAATGTAGAGACAAGTGAATGCCATAGGATGTGGACTTGGACATTGTGAGGAAGAAATTAAACTGCTTTGTTCAAGAGTCAGTGGTGTTGGAGGAAGACAGACTAAATGCATTTTCACTCGAGGTGGAGAATCAGACAAGACAGGAATTGAGGTTCGGACTGTGACAGATCCTGGGGTAAACAAGAATGACTGCTGCAAGAAATTCAGTAAAGAACAGGAGGAGGGGAGAAAAGGAGATGAGAGATGTTCGATCTGGAAGTCCTAGGCTGGGGGAGAAAGAGAGGACCAAAAGGAAGACAACACAATGAAGTCCCAGGTCTCTACTGCATGGAAGCCATGGGAAAGACAAATGGGCTGGCTGTATCAGACGAAATTTCATGTGCTATATTAGGTCGCGCTTTGATTATCAAGCAAAAGTCAGCACTTTATGGGCCTTTCTCAGTAAAGGCTTTAAGGACATAAGGAATCTGTCAGTGCTGGATAGGACTGAAGGTCAGATGAAACCATGAAAGTGACTGAGTAGGAGTTGAAGAGATTAACAATCACCTGAATGAAAGTTGACACGACAAAAGATTAGGCAGAAAGATACATTATCTCATCACAGCATGGATACAGGTTCTCTGAAACAGTAGATCTTTTCCATCTCAAACCTACTCTCTAGGGCCTGGTACTTCCCTGGTACTCAGAACTGATACCACACCCCTGATGGTTTATTATTGTTACAGCTGAGCACCTAAAGCTGTAGGATACAAAAAGCAGAGCTCTGCCTTTAGCCTACCACAAATCCTAATGCATTCTTTCATTCATTGTGAGTCTGTGGCTGTAGCAGGCTGTGATCTCTGATCTCTGATGGTGAGCAAGCTCCTCTGACTGGAAGGCCTGAAAAGGCCTGAAAATGACAGCCTAATAGAATTTTATGATTTCATTTTGAACATTTCCACTGTGAGCAGAAGGCTCCCAACTCAGATATATTTGTCTTCTGCTTAAAGAGCAATAAAAAAATAACAGGAAAGGTTCAACAACTCATGGTAGAAATAACTCAATACCTCTGCTACATTTCCTTCTGCATTATTTTCACATGAAATTAACTTACTGAAATACAGTGAGAGTAATTTGGGAGCTCTGAAAAAGAGGCCAATACTTCAAAACCTGAGTGGATGGTCAGCCTGCATTTCTAAAAAGGAGATTTTTCTCCAAGTATACCAGTTCTGACAATGAATGAATGAGCCAAGCAGGGTAAATTGAACTTTGAAGGAATATTGAGGACAGAAAAAATTCTCTGTGAGATGGTTCTGAGACAAAATAGCTTCCCAATCAAAGCATCAGGAAATCTGAGAAAAGCCTGTGAGCGTGTGCCCACACTGAGGCAGAGCCACCACACACATAGGAAGCGTTGGGCTTTGGATCCCTTGGTTTGAGATTTGTGTTTTAGCCATCTAACCCAACAGTGCCTTTTTATCAGGAAAGCTAAAATAGACTTTAATTTACTAAACCACAGACTTTGTTTTTAAAATGCATTCATGAGTGTTTGTACAGCACTTGGAGAGCCTTGCTTGGCTGTATAAGCACAAAGTGTTATTAAATCAACCAACATAAAATGTTCTTTACCTCGTTATATTTTATAGAGGTAACTTTTTATTATCATCTGATGGCAGTAAAACATGACAGAGCTCATCTAGCATGCTGGGGCAAGGTCTTGACTGAAGTTGATTAAAGTTTTTTCTGAGTGAGAAGTGAATAAAAATTGAGTTAAGGGCTTCAGAATTTGATTTCCTAATAGGGCATTAGGAACATATATATGAAAACTAAAAATGGTATTCTTCTAATATATAGCTTGCTAATGCTTTAGGCTCAATTGACTCCTTCTATTAGGGTTATTAGCTCTCCTAAATTTCAATTAATTCAGATATTTTTCCTTATTACTCTTTCTAACTGTCCTTTACATACCTCCCTCAGTCTGCCTTTTTTATGGAACTACCATAATTATTTTTACTATATAGTGAAAATTTTTTTCAAGAATAATGAGATAATTAGTATCATTACTGGCCCATTGAATGAAAAATACATAAAGGTGTGAAGACATTTTTGCAAAAAGAACTTATTTCATGAGGAAACCATTTGTGTCCTCAAGAACTGATTTGTAATTTCATCCTGTGAAGCAATAGCTCTGGAGGAGTCACAGAACAGTTAAATACTGGAAGAGCAATGGGAAGAGAGGTCATGATACAATTGCCACCTGCTGAATAAGACATCAATGACCTGGGCATCTCTTCCAGACATCAGCACATAGCTAGGGACATCACTAGCTGAAGAAGGTGAGATAAATCAGGGTCCATCCCACTCTACATTTCCTCTTTCACTTGCTCGTTTTGGGTTTTTTTTTTTTACATTCTAACATAAGTAAATTTTGTGTCTTCTGTTGTAATGCATTTTCATTTAAAGCACTTCTCAGCTTTTTGCCTCCACAACATTACTCTGAATAAATGCCAAAGGCTTCCCTGACTTCTGCCATGCAACTGAACGTTTTTCAGCCATGGGAGTTTGCCTCCAATCCTGCTTAATGCTTTTTCTACCATCCATCATGGCTTTCGGTGGTACTGGAAGTATATGTAATCTGAAAACTTAAATTTAAATATTTTTTGTGCAATAAACTGCCTTTTGGTCTCACTTCTCTCCAGTAATTATTAATTTTATAAACCCCTCATAGAGATATTTTATTTTGAGAAAAAAAAGGAAGGAAAACAAGTTAAAAATAACTAGCAGCCAGCATCACCACAGCAAATGGTTTCTACAGAAAACTCAAGCTATGTAGAAATCCTCTATATAGGACCAAAAAGAGCAGCATAGGCCACCAGGAGTAGAGATACTACTCAGTGCAATGCTGGGGGAAATTGGTGCAGAAGGGAACACATCAAAACTGGTGAATAATTATTTTGCAGAGAGGTCTGATGGAGTCTGCAGTGTGGTACCTGGAGAGAGGAGGTTCTTGCTATTGGTCTGTTCCAAAGGTCACAGCTACATCAGGGTAACCAGTCTGTGTGCTGCAGACATGTAAATACCTCTACCCAAGCCAGGCATGCTGTTTTTTTGGCCAAGCGTCCCTGTGTCAACCCAGCAGTGGGATGCTGTGATATATGAGGATAAAGCATCCATGCTGGCTGAATAGCAGCATTAATCGTGGGGTCCCCAAACTGCACTATGAGACACGCTTGCCTTCTGTTTCAAAATTATATTCATGACAACAAATCTGTTAAACTCCTCCACTGACATGTTTTACTTTTCCAGGATGGGAACACTGTGAAGGCTTCTTTTTGGCTCAACTTCAATTTTCATGACAGATTTCAGGCAGTGACCTAACCTAACTCTCTTTACAGGAAGCAAGATGGAGATTCAAACTAGCTACAGGAGCTTATTGATAAATTGGTCACTGATATTTAAGAAAATAATGTATTTTCTGCTTATGAAAGGCTATTCAGCCCCAAGCCTAGGTTGAAGAGTTGTGCATCTTTAAGGGAAGGAAGTTTCCTTCACGAATTAGAAATCTGCTTCCAAGGAAGAAGACAAACTTGATCTGGAAGCTACAGACTTTTACTGCTTATATTTCCCCCAGGGGCACCCTACAGCCAGAGCCAGCTAAAGATGGCCTAGGTCACTGGTAATAGGTAACAAACCTTTCCATCCTACAGCTCATTTGAATACTCCTCAGACCAAGACAGGTAAAAACATGGGACTTTTATCAGACAGGAGTTTGATGGTGAACTATCGTAGACTTTACTTAATGGGTTAATATTCCCAAGTCACTTCTTTCCAAAACCCACATTGTGTTCACAGGCAGTCTTCTCAACTCACCAAAGAGGTAGGAAACTTTACTAAGTGAAGAGAAAAAATAATCTTCCACAATTTAATGTCGAAGTCAAAGCAGGGAATTCTACAATATTCCTGCTGTGTCAATTCACTCACTAAGGAGTGAACCACATTTGTCAAGTCAGTCAATAACACAATTGTAATCAGCAGTGGACTGACAACTTCTGCCACCTTCACCCTGAGAGATCTCCTGTCTGCTCTTGTGAACCTCTCCAGACCACAGGAGTAATTTCTTGTCTGGTCTGACCAGGGCTGAAGAATGTCCAGCCTGTGAGAGCAGGGGAGGGACAACATCTCCTGCAGATAAAAACAGCACAGCCATGAGGAGGTGAAGGAAAGGAGCAGAACTTGTACAGAAAAATCCCCTGATCCATAAATGCCAAGCACATTTCCAAATCTCTGAAACCCTTGTATTTCAAAACTTGGTGTCTCCTCTTCTGCCACCCTACTCCAGGACAACAGTTAATTTGAGTAATGGAGGATGGCAAAAACTGTCCTAAGTCCAAGTTGCTGCTTCTTTTTCCTCTGCTCACCAAACGCGATGGCTGCACATGAGCTGCACACTCAGTCCAGTGGGATTAGTTAGAGTGCACTGCACTCAGGCAATTCACAGCTTTGTTTCCATGAAAACACAAATCCATTGTGTTTGTATCACCTCAGTCTTTTTGCATACATTTTTAATACTGATTTATAAGGACACACAGGCAATCTTGCCTAATATTATGTTTCCAGCATAAAATCATACTCTCATGCATCAATCCATAATGGCTCAAAGGCTGTCCAGCTTCCCAGTCTTAATCTCGTAACAGACCTGTGTCNGGGGCGGCAGTGCCCTGCTTTGCTTTGAGGAGACGTCCTTTCGGACATCTTTCCTTGAGATTGGCCCAAACCGGGACACACTGCCAGATGGTGCTTCAGTGCTCTGGAACTCCTCCCTTCATTGACAACATGCACTTCAAGTTCTTACTGCAGCTGGATGGGCAGGGGATGGTGGGCAAGAGGAGAGAAGTTACTGGACACTGTAGCAGTCTAATGTCTATTAAAATTATCAGATATATAACATTAGTCCTTCTTGTACATCTGTTATGCTCTTCCCATGGGAGTAAAGCAGGACAGACACCAGATTGTCTATGTAATGAAAACAGAATGATTACACCCCACTTTTTTCTTTTTTCCCATCAAAAGAAACAAAAGCAAAAACAAATTTTTAAAAAAAGTGGGTAAAATTAAGAAATAAGAAATTTAAATCACTTCAACTGCTTTGATTGAAAAATTGTGACATTTCACTTGAATTTCAGTCTTTTTAAATGTTAAGGACATTTTAGTAGAAAATAATTAATTTGATTTTCAAAAAGCATTTTGTAATTAACATAATAAAATGTAATTCCAAGTGTGTCAAAATAAGTTAGTTTTTCTGTGGCCCCTAAAGCACCTCTTTTAATGTGGGGCCTGAAAAATTCAGCTTAGATGAAAATTCAGAGAAAAAATTATTTCTTCTTTTACACTAAGATTTATAGTAACACTCAACAGAGTAATAAAAAGGAACAAACCCCACAAAGTTCTTGGTGGAGCATAAAAATTACTTTATTTATCCTTGAGTTTTATGAAGGTAGCACTCAGAAGTTCTCATGTGGACTAGGTCACCTTGTGATAAAACCTATATGGAAAATCTATAGAAAAAATCCCATACCTGTAATGCATATATATTTTTTAAAAGTAGAAAAATGGCAGTGCTAATATTCTGCCTATGGCATCAACCTATTTTTATATCCCTTCAAATACTAAAATAGGATAATAAAAATTAAAAATGACCCTTCAAATACTAAAATAGGATAATAAAAATTACTCTTCCCTTTTTCTCTGGAGTCTCTGATCTAGAAGACGAAAATGGTCTCAAGCTCATGAACACTGAAATCAAACAAGTTCCACTGAGTCAAGCTCCATTATAGGAAAGAGCAGCATCATCCTGAACTGGTAACTTTGCAGCCCACAGATTCTACCCTGCAGTTATGCTTTTGAAATAAAAGGATCCATTTCTTTTTCTTAGCTAAAATTGACATTGAAACTTTTTTTGGGGGGGGAGGGGGAGGGGATAAGGCAATCATGAATAGAAGCAAAAGTACACAGAGAAATCACATGGGCAATTCTGCCCCACAATGAAACTGTATATTCTCCTGAAGGAAATTAAGTCAGCAAAAGTCTGTCTGACTTACCCAACTAATTATCCTTCCTTTATTAAACGTGAATTAGGGGTTCATTTCATAATTAATGGGGATTTGGCTGACATTACCTACAATATATCTTTCTATAAAGATCAAGTAGCCTGGAAAATGGGAAGAAAGTAATTTCTGTACAAACACCTCCGTACAGTGGGACTTGAGCAGAATATGTACTTTCACAAGGGGCAGCCAAATTTGTGATGCCTTTCTGCACAAGATCTCACCTTTCTAATAGAATAAGCCTGGGTGTAACCACCCATTACTATGATGGCATGTGGCTTCTCTGATCCAAGGATGTGAATGTCATGGCTGTAGGTGCAGTGTTAGCACTCCAGAAACCTTACAGGTCAGCTTTCCCATCGTGTCAGATTGTAGAGACGAGGTCAGATGTTGACAGCTCTGCCTTACAAGGAGGTGCACCAAGTCTGCCAGCTCAAGTCATTCATAACATTCACACACTTCTAGATAATAATGAAGAGATATGATTATGATAAACAGGAAATAACCTGCAAATTAAGAGGCTAAACCTCACCAGATACACACCTGATTGTGGGTGACTATTGCCAGCATTATACTGCAGCATAAGTAGAGTCCAGTTTGGTGTGAGGATAGGGGATAGCAAGCCTGTGGCAGCTGTTGTGTGATGGAAGAGGAGACACAAAAATTCATTTCTGGGATGCCATTTCAGCTTTTAGTTTCTTTTCCTGCCTTGTCACAGGTTTTCCAGGGAATTTGAGTCATGCCACCATTTGTTCCTCTAATCCTTCTCTCACACACATGTATGTACACCACTCTTAAATGAAGGACCTGTCTCACAGGGATTCTGAAAGGATAAAAATGTTAGACATTAAAAATATAGGAACTGATAGTGGTAGAGGGTAAATGTAGGAAATGTGGGAAAAGCTTGGAAAATAACTCTTTTTTCTTTTCTCTTTGATACAAATACCCATAGAAAACAATAGTTAAAACCAAAACTAAAACAAAACTTCAGTGTAGAATTTTTAATTCTGCATTTTCATGCTAAGAAACACTGCTCCTGTAATAAATACTTGGACTTCAGGACTAGAATTCAGAATATGTGAGGCCAGAATCCTAGCAGGCATAATTTATTTAGCACAGATGACTTCAACATTCCAAAATGGATATTTTTTCACAAGTTAAAGATTTGATGACTGTTTTTTATTCCCCTTTATTCCTTGCCTTTGTTCCATAGCCCCAAGGAGATCACGCTTCTCTCATCCATAAATCTAGCATAATAATATTTGTCCTTTCTAAAATTACCTCCTTGATACAAGGTGCTCTTTTTCACATCCTCTGCCTTTTAAATTGTTATTAATTTTCATGTGTCAAGTTTAGACCCCAAAAAAACGTTATTTTTTGAGGGGCACAAAGCACCCTCCTAACTGATGTCCTGTCTAATCTGAGTGCCAAAGCAAGGACTGTACTAACAGACGTCTGATGCCATCTATAGCTGGCAGAGTGGCAGCTTTTCTCTGTTCACTGTGAGCACAGTCCCCACTGGGATCAATTTACTTTTTCATTCACACCACACAAAAGAGTGTGTCGATAGTGCTGGAGCTGACGTCAGTGCAGTCAGCTGCAGAGAGCCGTGCGGAGTGCAAGGGCTGCAAACAAGAACAGCCATCGACAGCACGCTCCCTGCATGAAAACCTTTCTATTGGAAACCAATGGTCACATTTATGAAAGCTTTGTTTTGAAACACAGCCAGCAACAAACCAAAACAGCAGAACACACCAGAGCAGGAAGTTCATCATGGTGATTTTACCCTAAAATAATTTAAAGAGCACTGAGCATCAGAAAATTTCCTATTTCTAAGGAATTATTCTTTTGTGTAAGTAACTTAGTAATAGAATGCACACCAATTTTGGTGCATAATTCACTATCCGGGGAACAAAGTGCTGTGGCTAGGGGATACACTAGCCCTCTGTCTAATCCACAGAGCAATAAAGTTTCTGGCTGTAAAGTGAGAGCAAAATTTAGTTTGATGTTTAGAAAAAATCTTTATCTTTCTGAGTCTTCAACATCATTTATTAAGTGGTGTTCATAAGTTTTAATATTAGGCAATATTTTTGAAGTCTATTTACTATAAAAAGGAGAGACCATTGTGGCTGTAATAATGATGTGATCACAATCCACCATATTTTATCTAATATTCAGATGTTATTTTGGAGCTGGTACTAATACATGGCCTCAGACAACAGCTACATCTGAGTTTTATTTTAGTAATCAATATTTTATTTAAATTTAGAGAATGTTAAGGCTGTTTTGCTAAAACAAATCTAAAAGAGTGCCTAAGTAATCCCTTTCCACCTCACTAGTGACGGCTGTGTGCTTTAGGGGAGGTAAGCACTTCAGCAGGCTGATGAGCTGGGAGCTAAGCCCAGGAAGGTGCTTGCAAATGGGAATCTCTCCATTGACTTCAATGCCCTGCACATCAAAGCCTAAACGTACAAATTCAGGGCTGAAACTGGCACTTAGCCTGGAGTGAGAGGGTTAGAATGGCACACAGAGATGTATCAGACCAGCTGCAATGTGGCCAGCTCAGATATATGGCAGTGAAATCACAGTGCCTGCCCAGAGAAGGCTCCGTGGCCGGTGACACTGCAGCTTCCCCAGCAGCGACACATTCTGGCTGCTCTGAGCTCAGTGCCTCCATCACGGTCTGAATGTGGTGCAGAAACAGCCTTGGGGACTGATGTCTTTTATGTAGGCATGAAAGAGAACAAGGTTCCTCTGCTGTCTTCCCTCTTGTGCATCCTGAGAGGACCAGACCTCAGAGAATTGCTGAGTCTCTGTGTTTATTTGAGTCTGTGTCTCGGTCCTGACATCTACTATGAGCAAGCTAATTTGAACCAACTGGTAGGGGTAGCAACGAAGAAAAAGAAGCCAAAACCACATTAGTTGGAACAAGATTAAGGAAATAAGTACTTTTCTTTTTTCTTTTTTTTTTTAAATATGGAACTACTGGAATGACTACAAGCCTATTAAACTGCATAATAGGCACTTTATTGACATCTTTAAGGTTTGGTTCAGGAACAAAATGTGTAAAGTCTGATCCAGTATTTTCTACAATGAATGGAAAAATCCTCCTCACTTTCAGCTGAAGCTAAATCAATCTGCAGACTAAACCACTCAGGGTAATTTAGAGTTTGGGGAAAAATAGTGAAGATTAGCCAACACAGGCTGGTATACCATTGTCTTGTCTGAAATTCATTTACTTCTTGGTCTACAGACTTCTCTGCAGTATCTTTGAGGGCCCTGAGAGATTATAGATTTTTCAGTGAAGTCGGAGGGTAACTGTCATCAGATTCATTCAGAAAAAAGCCTGAAGCAGAGGGAGGGAGGGAGGAATTCAGATGCTCAGCATGAAGCTGCTACTTATAAAGGGTTTCCGACTTCTGTACAGCAGATAAAAGTTTCAAAATATGGCCTTTCTCCTGTGCATACTTACAGGCAGTTCTGCTTGGAATATAACTGTAGAGAATTTCATTTTGTTTCGGTCAGTGAAACAGGGAGAGTCAATTGAGACTTTGTCTACTGTTGCAAAGCAATGTTTCTCTTCCTTCTCTGGACACAGAAGAGTGTGGTAGACTGTAACTCTAGATCTGTGGTTTGACATGGGCAGACAGGTTGCATGGAAAGGATATTCCCATTTCAAAGGCAGGTTGCTGTTCTCTGAGAAAGAAGTTTTTTGTTTATTGTCTTACAGATTCAAGGTATTGTGAATTATCTAGATTTTAACAATTCAGTTATATTTTATATTATGAAACTCTACTGTCTTACTCATACATTAACTTATATGTAAAATACACTGACAGACACGTGTATGTATAAAAAAATAAGTGCACAGACACACCAGGGAGGGAAACCCATATGCATTTAATTTAGGGATGGTTCCTGTTAAAAAGCAGCGATGGAGGCAATCATTCTGGCACTGCATGTTGCCTGAACACGTATCTGGATTTGGTTTTGGGAATAAATATCTGAGTAAACATATATGTGTGTTTTATATCTATACTATGAACACATGCAGTGTTCATATAGAAGGTTTATAGAAGCTTATATTAGGGATAGACTGCACGACAGAAAAGCCTGTCACTTATCTTTTTGACATGCTGCAACACATTTTGGTTGGCGTGCATATTCTAAGTAGCAGTGTTTATCACAGTAGTAACTGCTGGGGTAAGTTAGCCTGCCAGAGGCCAGTGGCAGCTGGACAATATAGAAGTGTATTGTCCTGGCAGGCTGTAAAAGTTTTAGCAGCAGCATCCTCAGAACCACGGTGTTGCAGAAGGTAAGTACTGCTGGGGTGTGAGGCTCTGTGAGGGGAGCACAGGTTGGGGCTGGCCAAAACCTCTGGAGTCAGTGGCTGTAAGACCAGTTTCCTGGCAAACAGGAGCAGGAGGATGAGAGAGAACAGAGGTGGTAGTAAAATCAATGGGCTGTGTTAGTAGGGTAAGTGGAAATGGAAGCAGATCATCCAAATTCAACCTCAGTGAATCAAAAATCCAGCCTTTATGTAAGACAAATGTAGTGTGTAGAAGAGGCTCTCCTTTGAGATTCTGTCAGCCCCCCCAAGGCAATGTTCAATCCATTCTTATTAGTGAGTGATTTTGCAGCTCTGCCAGCAGTTGATTTTATTTGAATAACACCTGGATCCTTGCATCTGACAATCCCTCAACGGTAGCAACCACCTTGCTCTTTCTTCACTGCCCACGCTTTTAACGCTCTTGGGAGAGTCCTGCTTTTCACAGTTGATGCCCTTTGAAAGAAACATTCTAGCTGTTTGGTTTTTCTTTTCCTTTTCTTGAGAAAAGCCATAGCTGCAGCCTTAGCACAGATTTCCCCTCTGTCTTGCATGCCTTGCTGTTACAGTAAATCCAGTTATATGCTTGCAAAACTACTTGTCTCTTCTGGGCTTTAAAAGTGTACAAATGCTACGTAATGCTATGCCATAAAAATGTCTACAAAGTTACAAAAGGAGGGCTGTACCACCCTTGTCCTATTGTGAAAAATGCAGTGAACAGGCATAGAATGGCCTAAATTACTTTTGGGCCAGGGACTGAACCTACAGAGAGAAGGCAAAAATTACTTTAATTTAGGCATGTGAGTATCTGTTTCTAGAAGCAAAGAGATGCCTAAACACTTAAATAGATACAGTTTCATCTGCAGCTAATTACAGGCTTAAAGAACCCAAACAAGATCCTAATTTGTCCTAGAACCCATAAAGGGCTTCTTGAATGCAAACAAAAGAGGACTTCAAAGGCACAGTGAATGAAGCAGATTATTTATATCTATATAGGAGTCTGCTTATCAATATCCCAAACCATTTTGGATTCATTATTTGATGGTAAGACTCAGGATCTCACAGTGTTATCAAAATTAAAACTGTACCATGAGGCTCAGACTTCAAAAAGGACAAGCTGTGATAAGTTAATTTTCTATACAATGACAGCAAGAAGAAATATAGAACAGAGTGATACAGATGGAATTGTAGCTTTAGAAAAGAGACCTAGGTCTTTACCTAGTGAATCTCAGTACAGGAGAAAAAAATACTTAATCCTTGTCCACAACTCACTAGTTGCTATTTGAAAATATGGATGCTTCTTATGAGAAAGGAAACAAAGTCACAAACCAGCTGCTAAGTTATAGTAGCTCCATTTCATCCTGTTTACAGCACATAGATATAATCCAACATGAATTTTTATTGCGAGTGACAGAAAACTCGGACAAAGATGTATGCCATTTGTCAAACACTAGCTCTAAAAGATGTGCCAGAGCTTGTACTGGTGCAGCACAAATGCTGGAACCATGCCCTTCCCGTGGGCTTGTCCATGGTGGTCAGCAGAGTATCCCTATGTCATTATGTTAGAATGTGGCTTTTTTGCACCAAATGTTTTGCAAGAAGACACAGACTTTTGAACAAAAATACACCAAACCATTGAGAGAACTTATGAACAAGGAAAGGAAGATTTTGGTAGGTTGATTTGGTTTTGTTTCCTCACAAAAATGGAGGAAAGTATCAGCAATTTGGTGCATATGAAAGCAGATGAGACTATTGCTTCTAGAGCGGGTGTGTCCACTCTCTCTCTCTGGCATCAATCCAACACCCATTGAAATCAATGGGAGTCATTTCATTGACTCAATTTCCACCACACCAGGCTCTGTGTACTACACAAGAACATGCATGGTTTTAAAAGCATAGGAAGAAGGGCAGTTTGAACTTTTTCATCTTCAATATAACAATCCTTTGTAGCAACCAGCTGTCCCTTTCCCCAGGACAAGACCTGCTTCTGCCTGTATCAAAGAAGATTACTTTAATATTTTGCTTTAAAAGAGGCACAAAATTACCATTATCCATATTACCATTTTAGATATCATTGATCTTATTAGTTATTGTCATATTAAATCACTCTCCCAGCCCCATACTGCTTCCTCAGATTGCCAAAGGATGCTAGCAGCTATCGTGAAGTTGGTTACATTCACTTCATATTTTGAACTTTGTATTCAACCAAAAAATCATGAAGTTTAGTATTTTTTGGATGAGATTCTGAAGTGTGGTTACACAGAAGCAAAAATTATTGCTGAATAAAGCAGAAACAGCAGTTCACTTTTGCAAATAATGTTACTTGTAGGGTGAGCGTCTGCCAGGCTGCTGCTAGGGAAGGACATCAGGAGCAGTAAGGAGATTTTACACTTTTGTGTCCTTCTATTAGTAATGGCAGATTCAGTACATTTTTTTCAGAGATTTCTAGGTGTTTGAAAGATTCAGGCAAATGACTACTGCCTATTTGGAAAAAGCTCTGGGAGGTTTGTTCCACACTACACATAAATGACGTGCCAGAGCTTGGAATGATGCGGCTGAAACCATGCCTTATCTGCACACCAGCGCAGCATTCTTATGCCACACATGGAGATTAGACTGGATTCACTGCACATATGCTGCCGTATTTTTGTTTAAAATTTCCATCTGATTTAGGGATCCAAAAGTAAGGGGTGCAAAAACTAATTACATAGAACTGAGTTCAGTGCAAAGCAATATATTTACAGGTGCTGACTGAGCAAAGAGCAGCTGTGTGTTGACTACACCCTCTAATACAGACATTTGAAGTTGGTGTTGGCAGTGTAAGATACCTTTGGCAGCAAATGGTCTTTGCACTATCAGCAGAGACATAGTAATTTGGATATTGCCTATGGCTTCACTTCCTAGCAAAAGAATCTTCACAATTTCTCATAATAAGAAAGAAGTTAAATTCAAAAATAACAACTATAAATGGGATTACGTAAATAGTCTTTGAAATTTTTCATTGTCAAAACCATAACACAGGCTGAGACTAGGCAGTGGACCCAGACTGAAATGATTACACTGGAGAAAAAAAGGAAAAGAGATGCTGAAAAACAGATGCTCAACACTCCACCTATGGCACAATGAACATCACTAGGCTAGGTAGAATGTCTTCAAGCAATTTATTATTAACAACAATAATAATTTTAATTCAGGTACACATATTATAGTTTTATATTGAAACTACAATTTACTGAAACTGCATCTTATTTTATGCAAGTAAATACCACTTATTAATATAGACTGTATATTAACTTCCCTTGTAATTACTTAATCTCAATCTTATTGCTAGAATTTGTATTTTTAGACTATAGACACACTACCTATATCATAATTATATATCATAACGACCTTAAAATTATATACTTAGTAACAACAGGTACCTATGACAAAATCCATAATTAAAATGTTTTAAGTATAGAATTAAATTTGCCACATAAGAGCTCCAGACCTCAATACCTGACATGGGTATCTTGAAAAAGTCAAAAGCAGTAAATATGGAATTTCTAATTTTCTAAACTGGGTTTTTACATTTGGATTATTATATAATTCAAATTTTATTTATTCGCTTAAATACTGACCTAATCTTAAAAGATTTCAAAGAAATTCTTCCCACTTCATCAAGCAAGGTAGCCTATGAAATATAAAGGGTTTTATTGTACAAAAATAATAAACTACAATATAGATTAACTGTCAGTGTGTTGTAAACGTTAAGTAAAGCATAAAATTGAGATCCTAAGGTCAGCATTGTTGATATCCTCTATATTATAAATTTATCAAACTGCATTTGAAAGTTTGTATCCCTATTTCCCCAGGCTTTCTTGAAGCACCCATCTTAGTTTTCACTGTTCTATTCTATAAATGCTATGAGTGTGTTTTGTCTTATTTCATAAGAAAAAAATTAGCCACTAGCAAAAATATCAACATCCCCTAGATGCTATAGCAAAGTGGTCAACCTTTTTACTCAGACCTCCTTCTCTTTGGCTTTCAGAAAATCTGTAATAGCTGTCAGAAATTGGTACATGCAAGGATACAATTGATAGGCACTGGCTTGTGATGTGCTGGGTATTGAAGGAAGGATAATGTTTTAAGCCTTTCAGAACCTGGAAGCAGAAGGGTAGTTCATACTTCCCAGACAAGACCCTCATTAAAGCAAACTTCACTCTTTCATCTCTTCCATCTCTAAAAAATTACAGTAAACACTGGGACCAAAATTGACTTTTCTTTAAATGTGCCCATTAACATCTACCTGACCTGATTTTTGGATTCAAGGCATCTGTGTGCAAAAAATTACAAGGTTATTTACCTTAACGGTCTAAGTTCAGAAACATCAATATGCTGCCTCTTACACAATGCATCCTATACAAATATTTCAAAAGACAAACAGTTAAAACCACTTTTTTTTTACATATTATACCTTTTAAACACAATTTGCAAAAAATATACACAACTCTATGTCTGTGTACTACACTTCTTTAAAAGTATAGTATGAGCTTTTCAATGAGACAATTTCATCTGACCTGTTTTAGGATGAGCTGAACACTGCACTGACTGCCCTAATTTTTCTCCCTTGACTATGAGTGACTCATTCAAACATAGCTATCTAAATTTTAGATGCCCCACAAAGGACAGATAAATTCCACAGTTCGTCTATTTAATGCAAACAGATATATTCAAATGGCTGACCAAATTAGCCCATTATCAAACAACATGGAGTCTACACAATTTATCAGCTGCAAGTATTTTAACAGAGAAAAAACCTCTGGGCTTTGACAAGTTAATGTTGTGAGTGAAAGAGGTGTCTTATTTTTACATGCCAAGTACCGAAACACATAAGAATGTGGAGCTTTAACAGACATCATTATATAAAGCAATTATTTGAAACTTCCAGTGTTGTGGAATCTGTGAAGGTGCTGTAACTTACTCCCGAAGTCTACCCACATGTGTCTGCTCCATTGAGCATACTGTTTTGTTGGTTTGTGGGTTTGGGGGGCTTTGAGGGTTTGGGTTTGTTTTTGGGGTTTTTTCTATTTTTATTTAAAAGGCAAGTAAACCAGTTTTTGTGGATCAAAAACTATCACGTGACTGTAGAATGCTTTGGGTACAATCCAGAGAGGCTTTTGATTACATCCATCATTTTCCTTGTCTATCAGAATAGCCACACTTAACATTTCTACTCAAGTAGATTAAGCTTCATGTGTAAGTAATTGCAGAATTAGGACCTTTTAGGTTTTGCTTCTTGATCTAGAAACTGCCTATTCAATTCACACAGAACTGAATCAGCAGTCAATGAAATGAGTGCTTAAATTCTGCTGTCACTGAAAGCTTGGCAGCCCAAGGGATGCTGATAACAGAGTTTCAGTCCAAGCACTCTGGCCAAATCTACTGAAGTTTTTCAGCCTGTGCTATCTGTCTTCTCCAGCTCCCTACTTAGTGCCATTGAACCTGACTGGCTAAAAGTCCTTATTGCATTTGCCCTCACAGCATGCCTCATGGCTGGGCAAATGTTTGTATCCTCTTTTACAGAGGAGGACAAAGGCAGATGGTCTAAATAATGCAGGCATCTAAATTTGTTTCTTCAAATTACCACAGAGAAAAAATGTGCAAAACAGATTCTGAAGATATTTCAGAGGTTATCTAACCTATCCTGCTGTCCCAGTCCAGCATCAGTCATACCTCAGTCTTTTTTATCTCATAATTCTTCAACCTGTTTCTTAAAACCCTCCTTTAACTGAAATTCCACAGGCTGCCAAGGCAATTCTAGTGCATCACTATCTCCTGTGTAAAAAGATTTTCTAATATCTGAATGAAATTTTTCTAAAATTTTAAGCCTTGTCTTTTATCCTCTATGGAAAGGGAGAACAGTTTATTGTCTTATTTTTTCTATCCGTCTCATGTCTTTAAAGGCTCACCTCTGACCTGTTTTCTGAGCAGACATTTCTCCACCTCTTTGAACATCACATTTTCTACTTTTCTGCTGATCCTATGATCTCCAGTGTGGCAGAATTCAGACTTGGATGTTCCAAGCTGATTAACTAGATTTTTCTTTCAGCTTAAATATACAAGTATCCAGTACATTTTAATGATGTCGTTACATACCTGAGCTGGGTTGCTATTTACATGCCTCACTGGCTCAGATCAAAGCAATCAGGTTCTTGCAGAACTAAAAGTGAGAAATGGAAATCAGAACTTGTCACAGTAATAGCATGAAAATTGAGACAAACTATATAATCGGGTACAAAGATATGTTAACTACTAATAGGATATTAATAACAGCTCAGTATATCAACATCCTAAAAATCAATCCGTGAATCTTCTCCTGAAGAAGAAGTTATTCTGAAGAATAGAATAAGATTCTGGACCTATATTCTCCTGCAATTACTATAAAACTTCTATGCAGTTATTCAGAAAGGAGATTCCCTGGAAAACATGAGCTCAACAGCCAGAGAGAGGCTTGAATGCTGCATAAGAAATGCATTGACTCTTAAACAAACTGCACTCAACTATATAATGGATGTATTGACTAGAAATTGCTAGAGAAATCTGTCTCTGCTGCAAAGAAGGAATTATATTACAATACTGCATATAACATCTATTCTGGAAGGCATGATATAAAATTTAATGGTTAAAACAAAAGTCCTTATGTGACTTAAGTCAGAGGGCAAAGGTTCTACCAGCAGTGCTCCCCAAAACCTATCTCAAATGCATTATTCAGGATCCATCCTTGATAATGTCTATTCCCAGCATAAGAAAATCGTTGCAAGGATGTATTATAACTTTCAGCAGAGAGTGATCACAGCTTTGGAACTGCAACTGCTCCCAACGCTGTCTCAGTGGTCACAGGTACTTCTCTGGAGGGGCCAGGTGTATTGTTTATACATATGATGGACCACCTTGCTTTGAGTAGCCTCAGTAGCCATTTATGTAAACTGAGATCAGATAAAAGCTACGAAGACTGCAAAAGAATATTGAAAAGGTCAGTTTTAACAAATCTGTTGGGGGAAGACAAGTCAGTACAATTCTGAATTGCTTCCAGGGGGAGCATGTAGAAAACTAGTATCATAGAATCACAGAATATCCTGAGTTTGAAGGGACCCCCAAACAAAGTGTGGTCCAAGTTCAGTTCCTGGCCTGGCACAGGACAGACCAAAGAATCACACTGTGTGCCTGAAAGAATTTTCCAAGCGCTTCCTGAACCCTGCCAGACTGTGACCACTTCCCTGGGAAAACCTGTTCCAGTATGCAACCACCCTCTGGGTAAAGAATANCCAGCATCTCATTCTCCATTCTGTACATACATCCTGGGTTACCCCACCCCAGGGCCAGAATCTGGCACTTGTCTCTATTGGGCTTCATATGTTTGGTGATTGCCCATTGTCTTGTTTGAGAAGGTCTCTTTGTGGGGTCTCTCCGCCTTCAAGGGAGTCAACAGTTCTTCCCAATTTAGTATCATCTGCATCATGTATACTATTAGGTAAAAAAGGGCAATATAGAAGAAATCTATTCCACTGTAGAAAGGCTGAGCCCAATCAAGTTGTTTTTTTCTAAAATAGAGAGATGTTTCCTAAGGTGACAATAATTGAGACCTTATGATTAGGTAGCAAAAGTTGAATTCAGCCATTGTCCTTGGCCTTTGTCATTTCTTTTTCTTGAAATTTCCACCTGTCTTGTTGTATTTTATCACCAAGGAGACTGGACAGTAGGTAGATATAGATTTTAGGTTATTTTCTTGCATTGCTTTGATAAACACTTAAAATAGTCACACACAAAATGATTTGCAGATAATAATAAAAATATAATAAAGAGTCACAGAAGCAAAAATACCAAGGCTGATAAGGTTTGTACACTTTAAGGCGTATGCACTTTATTTTAAAAGGCCCATCCAAAAGCAAGATATGTGGAGATGTTTACAAAACATGGAATGTTATGTTCAGATTCTCAGCTGGTATAAATTATTACAACTTCCTTGGAATCCATGCAGCTACACTACTGCACATATACCAGCTGAAACTCTGAGACATTGGTTGTGCCTAACCACACATTTATTAATGTGGATAGCAGACAGTGCAGGGGGATAGTATATCACTCACCTAACCGAGTTCCTAATGACAACTAACAAATACACAGATGTGAGTACATTTAGAAAAAACTGCTCAGAACTGTTATCTACTGCCTATTTCCAGGACTCAAACACAAGCTTTCTGTTAGGTTCAGAAGGCAACTGAAGCACTTGAAATCCTGCTGTGGATGAAAAGCAGATATGATCTTTGGCTTTCAAAATGAGATTCTGAAAAGAATGAACTGAGATTTGATAAATTAAAGAGAAATTACTACCTCCATCTCCCAAACCCGCTCTTTTCTGTCTGTACCAGACTACCCTTATTTGTCTTGCTATATCACAAAGCTGCTAAGGGATGATGAGGAAAAATGACTGCTTTTTTTCTCTTTTTTGTTGTTTGTTTAATTACAATAAATTTTTTAATTTTTCTAAATTAATTTTTTGAATTTTTTTTAATTTAATTTAATTTAATTTAATTTAATTTAATTTTTTAATTACAATAATCTATTGTTTTTCTTTTTCTTAACTTTCAGTTTTTTTCAGTTTAGAAATAACACCAGGTATGAAACAGGATGCATGACACCAACTCAATATTCACCATCTCCTATGTCATTAACTGACCAAACTGCATTACAACTTCTGTGTTAGTAGGCAGGTCTGCATAAGCATGCCTTTAAGTGATGGATCTTGAAATTTGTCCTGGCATGGGGTTAAGTACAAAACATTATGATCCACACTTTATACTTCACTGTACATTAAGCTTGCCTAGAAAGAAGTCAGTATTTTAATGGTAAGAGTTCAATTATATCCTCCTAGGCCACCACAATGGACAGCCAGCATGTCTTCCAGTAGAGGAAACTAAATATACACAGAAAGTTTTAAAATAATCAGTACTTTAGGAAAAGATAATTGCTGCTTAGAAAATCTTTAGTAAAAATATTTGTGGAAACTTTATTTCATCAGTACAAAATTCATACTTGCAGGCACTCTAACCTCCTGCCCAGTACTGGACTTGAGGTGAGGCAACATGGGGCAAAAAAAAATGCTCTCTTACACCTCAATTCTTAACAGTTGTAGAAAAACAGAATAATAGTAGCTAACTGCTGATCTACTTTGTTTCTTTCAGGTTTGTACTCTAGGTAATTTAAACAGCCTTTGCCCTGACCTGGTGTCGCTGCTACTGACTTTGACTTCTCCAGATTAGGAGAACATGTGGTGTCCACAACAACGAACCAATGGATAGATGGTACCAGGGTATCAGAGCCACCAGGGGTTTATACACATCTGGAGTGTTCCCACATGTATCCTGTAAAATCACTTTGGTCGCTTTGGTCCTCAATCCCTACTTTTACCACACTAGAGCTAATACTGGGAGTTTAAGTAAGGTGCAAGCATGAAGAGATGGAAGAGAGCATATTCCTTTAAAGATATTTGACTTTGGAATCTGATTTTTGTTCATGGGCTTGACATATTTTTGCAAATCTGCAGCATTATTTAAAGAGCCATGACTTTGTTCTTGAGTTGTGGCCCAGTGTTGTCATTTCAGTTCTAGGCAAGCAATGGGTGTTCATTGGGTATTTAAAAGCATTTCTTGAGGGCTGAGAGAAATTTAAGTGATCCATATATAAAGAGCTTGATCCAATTCCTTTAAAAAATCCAAACAAGCTGATGGAAAACATGTCATCTAGACAGTTTCAACCCTAGAGGCATTTTAGCAAAGTGAAAATCTCAGTTTGTGTGTAAAATGTGGAAGCCAGAGGGAAGGTTCTTGAGGAAAAAATTGGAGTGCAATGCCTGTGTCACTATGGCGTGCAAGTCAAAACGAGAGTAAAATTACTGTTAATACACTAATGTGAAGGTGAATGAGGAGTTTTGGAAATCATGTATGAAATACATGGAGATGTTGATAGGGGTGTTTGAGAAACACTGAAGGTATTTTACTGGGCATGGAGTAAAGAGACAGATACGCGGGTTTTCAAAATTCAGTTCTTATTAAATAGAAATTTTAATGGAAAATTTTCACACTAACTCAAGATCATTGCAATGATCACAACAGAATTTTAGCTTTTTAATCCCAGGCAGTGGGACCGCCAAGGCTGCAATGAAAGATAAATGTGCCTTGACAGCAGAGCTATCAGGCTGCTTGATTTTCTCTTTTGATAGGTTTATGTTTCATGCCAATCAATCCAGCTCTACTGTGCATTACCTTTAGAACGTAATCTGCTGACAGCCTAAAAGCACTGAAGGAATACACTGCCCTCTAACTAAAGCAGGAAAAATAAATTAAGTGTGAGGATGGGAAAAGATTTTTAAGAATTTTTTTTTCTTCTGTAGATGATTTTATCTAATGGTTCAGATATTCAGATCTCAGCCATTCTGATGATTACACATTTCCCCGGGGGGAAACATATGCTCAGTGCACTCACCTTGGGGTTTCCCACTTACTCACTGCAAGAATAAAGAAAAATCTCTCTGGGAAGATGTCTCTAAGGACTGAGGTCTCATGGTGAGTGATTCACAACAGAGTACATCCTTCTGTTGAAGAAAAAAAAGCCACAGACAACAGCAAATATTAGATCAAATGTTGAAGCAAATTCATGATTACTAAGCCAGATTCTCATCTCAGTTAATAGAAATCTAAGATCAGGCTGTTTATTTGTGTGCTGAAGCTGCTTTGGATTTACTCCATTTTAATTAAGATCAGAATCTTACTCTCTTTGTTGGTTTAGATTTTTTTAATAGCTAAATTATGCTACATACAAAAAACTGATGAATTCATTTCCGGCCCTGTTGCTTTAATAAAAGCTTCAGCAGCCCTTAGTACCTTAATCTCACTCCTGGAATCAGGACAATGCTTTGGGGGTATACCTGGCATATGCTCCAAATCAAGTTATCTTGCTCAAACGTAATATTGTAACAGCTCTGACTTCTAATAATCAGTGAACTGTAAAATCTCAGTGCAGGTTATCTCAAATGAAAATTCCAGAGACAAAAACAGTTTGGAGGTTAATGGGATTATTTGAAGTCTCAGGATGAGGGACTACAATATAACTTTATGCTGGATCTGCAATACTGGGTGGAATAGCCAATTTGATTTCTTTTATATGCTTCTCCCTTTCCCACTCTTGCTATTTCCCTAGGTTCCATGAAAAAATGTGAGGCTTTTGACAGATACTCTAAAAATCAATTCTGACAAGCCATATGCAGTATAATATAGCTTCTTCCTCCATTTTAATAACAATTCTCCTTCTGCGAACACTCACAAACATGTCTAGTCCCATTGCATTGTTCCAGCTGTGCTCAGCTATCCAAGTGAAATGGAACTCATTGCGTGTCATAAATCTGAGTCACTACACGGTCTGAGGGCCCTGAGTTTATTTTAAGGAGGATAACAGATGAGAAAAGCAAGCAAGATTCAAAAGTAAAGGGAGAGCGACTCAGAAGCATTGCCCTATCCTGCTCCCAGGTCATCCTTTGGAATACCTCATGGCTTTGGGAAAAGGCATCAAGCCAAAATTTTCTTCAAGCATGGCAGTGGAGTGTCCAGCTTGGGGTATCTGAGCCTATTATAACTTGAAGGATCAGTAAGGCTGGGCACAGTTTGGGAGTATACAGGCAGACTGAAACCTGTGGATAGAAATGGGCTGGAAAGAAAAATTAAGCTAATTACCTTAGTTTAAAAAGGCAAAAGTTGCAGTAAGATTGCCAATTTTTCCTAGTAAACACACCTAGTAATTGTTTTTAGTGCAAAGAAAAAAACAGTAAAAACTTTCTATAATTAGAATAGCATCTGGTTTGGCAAGAAATATCCTGTGAAGGTGAGAATAAGTGTCTGAAGAAGCAGAAAATCTTCTAACATGGACCAACTGCCAATAAAGGTAGTTTCCACATTATTAGCATCTGATGCCCTCCTTCTTCTACCCCTCCTTTCCCTACATCCCAGTGCAGACAGTTTCAGTTCCCTTACTCATGAAAAATGCTCAAGCATTTGTTTTCTGTCTGAATTCTAGATAGAAGAGGGCAGACAAAAGCTCCCAAATTCTACAGAAACCTTATAAAATGCAGTGAAAATGACCATTGGAAATTACCCAGTCACCATCTTAAATTATAAAACCAGATAAGGTACAAATTAAGTATTTTGTAAAAACCACAATGGATTTAAAGCAATACACTAGAGGTTTGACACCAGAGACAGCAGGAGCTTAACCCTTTTTCCCTTCCTTCAGATTACATTTGTCGATTGATTACATTTCCGTCAAATGATAGCCACTGACAAGGTCCAAGGCCTACCCCAAAACTCAGGGTTTTAGTACTACAAAGAAGGGTCTTGCAGTCCAGCCAGGACAGGACTTGAGCACAACTGTAGCAAACCTGCACACTAAGCATTTAAAGCCACCGGCACTTTGGCTTCCTCTGCTGCTGGGGTAGATAGGCTGGTCCTTATCTCCATCTTGATGGGCCTGTGTTGTCAGGGAGTCAAATTTTAGCCAGAGTTCTCAGCATTTTCAACCAGAATTATAGTATCTGTACTTAAGGGTACCTCAAGGCTCTGCAGAATAGAAAATGAGCTGCCTTCTATGGCAATACAGACACGAGCCTCCATTTCCTTGTGATGTAAAATCTAGGTAGAAAGGTGAGCACTGACAAGCATCGGTGTGAGAAACTCTGGCAGATAAAGCAAATGGCCACATTATGGTATATAAAAACAGTTTTTTTAATATTAATTTCAGTGATATAGGCAAGCTGAACTGTTATCAAGAGCCATTTCTGACTCTCTCTTTCTCCTCTGAAACAGAAGCAGCATGCGTGCAAATGTAAAGCTGGGGTATATGTAACTTTATTTTCCGTGCTGCGCACATTTGCATTTTTTAGTAGCAGCCTGTTTGTCCTTATGTCTGTGCAAGGCAACAATATCTCAGATGTCTCCAAATGTCCTCACTGTGGAACACGAAGCAGCATAGCTGCATCAACATGGCAGAACTAATCAGTCTGGGCACCGTGCCCTGCTGACGCAGCTCTCCTGTTTCCAGGACCCCAGCTAACATCTCTGCAAGGCACTAAGCACATGCTGCTGAAATTCAAATACTGTAGTCATGGGGACAGACAGAGAGCAGCAAGATATAACCTGACCTTACAGGCTAGTGGGTCAGGCACATAAAGGGGAAGGGGGAAATTTATCAAATATTATGCAATTATTATTTTTTTAATCTGAAGGAAACAGTGCATGCACTTCGCCTGGAACCTTCCCAAGAGGTTGTCCGAGCTGTTAGGTTAGGATTAGTGTTCCAAGTGCTTTTTATGCTCTTGGTCACATACACTGCATCTATACTGCTAAATTTAACAGTGTCAGGACCCTTTCTTTGGCTCTGAGATCAGCAGCTTGGCCCAGATGTGTCCATGCTATGCTTCCAGTGTAGCTGCCTTCAGGCAGCCTACTGGAAATAGACGCCAGCCTGTGCTTACTCCAGGGAATTGTTCTGAGGACACTTGTTGTGTCAGGTCAAAGTCATGCTGGGAAATATGCTATGAGTATACAGATGGTGTCTGAGCCCTGGAACTGGTTAAGTTGGTGCTTAAGTAGGTGCTGCATCGAAAAATGATAGAAAATACCCCAAGTATTTGAAGAGTGACTGTCCAGCTTCTGCATGGTAAGCATCAAAAACAGCATATTCACACTAATTGTCACAAAACCCAGTGAAATCCAGAAACAAAATAGCAAATGTAAAACCATGAGTTCCTACCCTGAGCTAGACTCAATGCTTTCTGAAATGTGCTGAGTGCATCTGATGTTCTTTTGAACTCAGGACATAGTATTTCTCAGGCTTGAAATATTGAGACTATATGAGCCAAGAATGATTCACACTATCAAGGACCTAGAAAAAAGGAGAACACATGAGAATATAACAAAAAACTGAATTTGGAACATTATCACTTTTGGCCTCTACAGGAAAAATAAAAGAGGTTGCTTACACCATAAAAATTCTGTAGCATTAAAAAAAAAATCAAAACACAAAATTTACTTTGTCTCCCAAGTGAATTTTTTTTTCTCTTGTTCAATACAGTATTTTCCTTTATAGTAAATATAAACACAACTGCTAATAGACCAGCAATTCATTTTTCTTCAGACTCTATATGAAATTCACAAACAGGATTATGAACTAGACTTAAATTCTCTAGCAACCCACTTAGTATAGCATAGCTAGTTTTTTGTATTATCTTTCTTTTCAGTAGCCTAAGAAATCCTAAATTAAACATTACCATAACTCAAGCTTCTATTTAACTCCATGATCTAGACTGCCATGACCATTATAGGATAAGCATATTTAGTATCTGTATTTTAAAGAGACTCAATATTCAGTATTCTAGTGCATCTGGTCAATACACCCATTAGGTTGAATAGAAAGCCTTTTTTGAGCACCCATGTGTGCTCTGTATCATATAAGAGCAGCAAAAAACACCAGAGGAGGCTCACAGGAACAGTAAAGGAATACTGATGTGGCATTGCTGTACTCACTTGCCACAGGGGAAAGAGGAGGAGCACTGCTGGGAACTCCACGCTCCCATGCCTCAAAGAACAACAAGTATTCTGGGCTTCTGGACAACAAATAGAGCCTCCCATCAATGTAAATGTCTTTCACAACAGCTTTGACCTGTGTTGGATTCAATTTTCCTTCTCCCTCCATTCAAACTCTGGGGCACAACTATAAGATGACATAAAATGATCAAAACTCATGACATCCTTGATGGGCATATTCTGTGCTTTTCTGCATTCTTTGAAGTTGTTTTGTACGCTTTTTTGACAAAGATATTTTCTCTAAATCTGAGCACAAATTCAGCTGGATGGCAGAAATTACTCTCTAGTTCACTCGCTTGCAGTGAATCTGTAACGAGGAAGCCAGGTCATGAGGGGATCTGAGGCAGAACAAAAAGCAGCAAGGTTTCCTCAGCGCATGTAAGATGGCGAAAAAAATCACTCACTTTTTTCCCTGCCCCTCTCTCTCTCACACACATCACATCACAGTGACAATAAGTTGTGGCACAAACTGGAATATCAATAAATCCTTCATCAACCTGAGGCTGAAATACAGCCAGCTAAAACTTATTTTTAGCCTTCCTTGGACATCAGCCAGAATGAAACCAGCAAGAATAAGACTGAAATAAATGCTGGTAATGTAAAGCTGTAGATTAGCTTTAGGGGACCTTAATTTATATGCTGTGAAAGTGCCCCTTAGCGAATCCATTCTGAGAAGATTTTACTAAGAGGAGTCATCCTCATTCTTGTCATTGGTATTGTCTTGTTTGGACTTAGCCCTGGTTGATGGTTTTCAGCCTACCTTATATTGCTTTGAATATGCCAGGCAGCAGATACATTTATGGAGCCAAGGATACCACCTGCCAAAACGGCAATGGACTATAATCTGCTTTTTGAGAGCCTGTTTATAATAAAACTATTTCTCGAGGCTGCAACCAGTTCCAAAGAGCCAGTGCCCCTTATCCCACACCACACATGCACGTACGGACAGACACACACAGACATGTTTGAAACAAGAAAGACCCTTAGAAGAGAAAGGAAAAGAGATCCGCCTGGCCCTGCTCCCTTTCCTACTTGTGTGGTCCAGCTTGGTGTTTCTATACATTTCCTTGGTTGTACCTGCCTTTCCTGGCAGCAGGACTACACAGCTTTGCTATCAAGGCACCCTTGCAGCTCCAGAGTGGTTCCCTCCTGGGGAGGGACAAGGCAAGAGGGATTTATTATGAAAGAGGGAGGTGCTCTGAGGCAGCTCACAGCATCCAGAAATTGCTGTTATGAAACTGGGCATTGGATTTACTATTCTTTTTCAAACATGAAGATCCAGCTTGTCAAAAATTTTGTCTCTGACAATAACCTTTACCAGATGTTGAGAGGAACAAGACTAACATGGGCTAATTAAAGTATACACTAATCCTTGCACTTCTCCTCTTCATCATGATAGCTAAAATTTGGATTAAACCCTGAAGCATAAATTTCTTTTTCAAAGTTTGTAGTACTAATTTTCACAGCTCTAAAATTCTTTTGATACTTGGTTCTGTTTCACTGCTTGTGAAATTCTTGGTCTTAAAAACTTCCTGAGATGATAAGTTCCAAGGAGCATTGTTACTTTATGTCCTAATTGTATCCTTTGTAAGTTTAATTTCTGTTCAGTTTTCACTAAATCCATGCTTTGTCTCTTCATAATTTGATGGGGAGACAGGAAGTCCTGATTTGAATTCTTTCAAGATTTATCATTTCATTTAATTTTATATACTTTAGTTTTTCTTTGTTTATTGTTGTTTTCCAAATAATTACAAGATTTTTAATCTCTGTTTATGTAAGTCATTGTCATGCAATTTCTCAACTCCTTCCCACAACTCATATTCAGCAGTAGCATTCCTGATTGTGTGGTGATACTTCACAGACATTCACCACTGTGAATGGTATATGTTTGCCCAATATTTTACATTGTTTCAAATTCATTTGCAAAAATAGGATTTAATTAAAGCTACTTTTAATTTTTCTTCTCTAAATAATAAACTCATTTGAAAATAATCTGATTTTACTAATAAAGTAACTTTACAGGCATAATATACTGCCCTCTCTATGTAAAGGATAACTTCATACAACAAAACTTTTCAAGGACTGATACAGGCCATTAGCAGTGGAATGTAAAAATAAGGCAGGAAATGTCATGTCATTATTGCAAGTCAGGTAATGGTCACTAAAACCAGTTCATCCCCAAATACACCTATTTCAAGCAGCAAGACAAGGCAAGAGGACAAAGATAATGGGCAGTTCAGTATGATAGCATGGATCAAGCTGAATGATTTTCATCTGGAATGCATTGATCTCAGAAAGCATTAGAAGACTCAAAGTCCATCCTCTTTACTCATCTGTGTGAGTCATCCTCATTAAATTCAAAGGATCTCAGAACATCTGTGTAACTGTAAATTGAATTTTAACACTCAAATGAGCAGTGACTCAATACAGCCTTCTATGCCTGATACCGAACCTGGCAAGTGAAGAATTGCCTGAAAGCAACAAAGCGGTACAGAAATTTAACTTAGAAATGTCAGACTCAGTGTATGACAGGTTTAAAAATTAATTTCCTGTAGATTAATAAAATACAGCTTTAAATATATTTCAAATATTACAATTATCCAAATATTAATATAATTAATTCCATGCAGAGAAGATTAAACTTTTTGTTTTCTCAAAGATACAAATAGACACAATACAAAGTGTTCAATAGAAATACACAGAAGATATAGATCTAAAGAAGAATGTGGTATTATTAAAAGATGACCAATATTTTCAACAAAAAGTCCATGACATTAAATAAACCAGAGGTTTCACTTTAACACTCATCACATTTCAGGGTTGATTTCTTGCTGAAAAAATTATGTCAGGTAAGACCTGAATGTAAAAGATGTTTGTAGTTTTGAGTGTCAATATGCAATAATCAAAACATTTGGTAGTGCCAAGGTACTGGGTTTGTAAAAGTATTTAGATCTAAACATCAAAATGATGGTTCATGAGATCTTTCTCAACTCTGAAATAAAAGAAATACCAAGAATCCCTCTGAAAATCTCATATGTTTTTGACTGGGGTTTTTTTCTTTATTTCACCTGAAAACCTTTAATATCTTGTCTGTTATAAACAGAGCCACACTGGTCTTCAGTGTTACAAACTTTTCTTATTTTATAAAGTTGAGCTCCTAACTATTTTGTTCATACAGTTCATTGTATATTCACTCACTACTTTGACCCTGGTTTTTGGTTCACCCATGGATGGAGGCATATGTTCTTGCAACTAGCAAAGCTTAATTCCTGCCTATATGCGTGCAAGGAAGGTAAACAGTGGAAGGGAGCACTCCGCATGCTGGAATTTGGTCACCTGCAATTCTCAGATGTTAGACCATTCCCAGGCATGCTATGGCTTTGCTTTCCACAGAGACTAAACTTGAGTTCAGACCACAGACTCTTTCCTTTAGGCATATTAGACACACACTGCTGCATAAGGTGAATACCATGGGCATGAACTTTATGTACAGGGTGCACAGAAATGCCCTGAGCTCTGCAAGGTGCTAGGCACAGCTCATGAGTTGTAGGATTGTCACAGTGAGATTAGAAACTGGTGTTGTTAGGTTTTTTCCTATTCCTCCCATCTGAAATTTATTTATAACCAAATGCAAACCACACTAGTAGTCCAGGAAAAAGGGACTGGCATCCAGTTCTCTCTGCTTTCAGAAATGCGCTATAACCAGCTGAGAATTGTGTGCTCTCTGCACTGTCCCTTTTGTCCTTTTGCTACCTGTTGTCCCCATCATCACTGCAAAGGTCATCAAGCCCTGACTCATCAAGGTAGGTATGGGATCATGGATTGAGGAGGGAAGCAGATTTACATATCAATCACCCCCAATAGGAGAAAGCTCCAAGGCTCAAATATCTCACCTCTCACTTCTTCCTGTGACCACCGCCAGGCACTCACTCTGCTTTCTGCACTGTACTCATCACTGCCCTGTGTCTGCTCAGAGCATTTCTGGCTGCAGGAGAGCTTCCCAGGACCAAGGGTTTAGATATCCTTCTGAGCACTCGCTGAGCTGCAACAGAGCAAAAGCATTTTGGTGCTTAGTTCCTTAAACTGGAACTTTTCTATGCATACTACTACGTATTTAAGTTCAGGTCTGCATGGGCCTTTGTGGTGCTGAATGAATTTAGTCATCTCCTAGCAGGGCAGTTGCTGGAAGAGGAGCAGCTGCAACCCCTCTTTTTACTTAGACAAGTACTTTTCAGGGAACTCCATTTTCAACACCAGAGTTTAGGGTCTGGCTGTAATGCAGCCATTTGTAATGTAACTCTTATCTTTGCTGTGATAGTCAGAAGTCTGAATTCCTGGCTTACACTCCTACCGTTGGTTGTCCTCCAGCATTATCCTTTGGCTTCCCTAATTCTATTATGTCAGGAACAAGTATTTCAGAAGGGACATAGTGACCTTGCCCTAAGGTTTAGTCTGAGAAGGATTTCTGTACTTTCAATTATTCAAGTAGCACTCCTACACAAAGAAAGCCATTGTCATAATGGCCACTTGTATTTTGTAGTGTTTCTTGGTGGATTGTCATATGTAAGGCTGTGTGCAAACAGAACAAAACATAAAAATTCTTCTAGTGTGGCTCTGAAAAATAAAACTCTTTATTTCTCCTGTTGCTAAAAATGTGAAAATACTGAAAATGACAAGGTGATTGTGAAGTCCTAGCAAAACTTTACCCTAATACAACACATATTCAGGTATATTCATTATTTAATTCTGACAGGAAATGCTTTTCAGGGCTCATCCATGCCTGAAATTATTCAGTTTTGTAGAAGAAAACCCTGTTTATTGCAAACAAGATATTTCCTCCTTTTTTTAACCAAGAAAACATGTTGTTTATTTTAAAAAGGACACAGTTTTCTCTGTCGTTACACATGCCTTAAACCATGGAACGAATATTTTTCTGACTGGTTTTTTTTTAGTACTACAAAGTCAGTAGTGATGACATAGCCATTTCCTGCATAATAAAATCTGTTAGAAATGTTACAATACCTGATCCAATTAAATAGTTAGAATTTTAGCAGTATATCATCATTTACAGCTGCTAATGGTAACATCAGAAGACACAATTCTGTCCACAAACGAAGTGAAAATTGGAATATTTTTTTCTCCAGATATCACAGTGGGTCAAATATTGCTTACTGGGGTAAGTATTTTATACATGCATTGTCATTAACTCTTTCACTTTGCATAATAGATTTTCAGATACTTCGTCACTTTTAGGAAAATTTTGGAATTATGAGAGATTTGTTCTATCAGTGTTACATTCACGGGAATTGAAGTCTCTCTACATAGAAATTGTTTACCTTCAAATACCCTACTTCCTGTTTGGCTTGCTGTGTATTGTAGCTGACACAATTACTCTGGCCTGATTCAACAACTTTCTCTGCAAAATGTTGACATTTCAAAATCCTAAACATCACTAAAGTGGTGAAACTTTGTAAGAGGCTTGATATAGTTTATCTGCATTAAAAATATTGTGTTCCAAAAGCTGCAATGGGTGCAGTGAAAGGCATTAAGAACTCTCCCCACACCATAATTTTCTTCAGCCCTTAAAGTCAAAGAAAGTTTACATCCATTCTCAATTGAAACACTGGAAATAGAAGAAAAAATTCCATAATTTAAAAAAACCTTGGAAAGACTGCAGGAATTAATGAATATAGATCCTGATAAAAATTCTTTTCAAATTAATTGCGATGTAATGAGTAAAGAGCTTTCTGGCTGGGTTTTTTTTTTACATACTCGAATTTAAATGCAATAAAAATTATGTTTGATTGGCAATATTTAAACAAAATTGTGAAACTTACAATAACCAAATTATACACTTATAAAATTATTTATATATATATATTTACATTATATATATAATTAAATTTATATATATATATACATATGTATATATACATATCTACATTTCCAGATTATGACTATTAAGATAAAATGTTGACCATTTTTTTTCATGTGTTTGTGTGTATGTATTTATTTTTTCCACCCAGGAAAGTTGACAAACCTAGGAAATCTGAATAATAACATGTGAGAAATATCCACAGCATGGGATCTTCTGTCCCACACACAGCTTTGAAAAGAGATTTGAAAAGTTCACTGAAGGTAGAAGTTTATGCCACCTGAACCCCTAAGGCAAGGTTAGGCAAAAAATTTTTGCCATTAATATTTGATAAAACAGGTCCCCACCTTTATTGCAACTCTTCTGAAAGAGTGTCCAGGAGAAGCAAACCCTGTGATGTTGCAGCTGCAGTTTTTAGATCTGCGTAGCAGAATTGAGTTACAATAATGTAGTCTGGAAGCAATAGGAGGTATAAATTACTATGACTCTATAGTGCTGATTGACATGATTGCGTGAGAGAAAATATAGAAAAGATCTATTAGGTCATCTTGTCCATTCCCCATGATACATCATAATGTCTCCAAAGGAAATATTATAATGTGTTATGACAAGGACCTGGCTATTAATAATGCTATTAATAATTGCTATGACATTTTTAATTCTCTTTGCTTGGGTATTTTTTCTGTGACTTGATAATAGATGCCTTGCTCTTTTAGAATGTTACCAATACATGCAATATGATTGTATTAAATGTAATTGAATGTCTGATTGTCAAACAAAATTATAATGTATCAAATGATTAAATTTTTTTGCGTGACCAGAGTGTCAAAAAAAGTTACTCTATTAACAAACAGCAATGGCAAAATTCTTCAAAATTTATGTTCTTGGGTCTGATCATACTTCTCATTATATAAAATGAAAGGAACTTCTAATCCTGCCTGTTGTCTATTCCTCATTCTATGGAACCAAAATTTTCATGGCTTTAGGACTGAGCAGGATTTGGGGATGTGCACCCTGCATCCAGACTGAAAAGTTTAACTATTACTCTGTATTTTCAACTTCTTCTGTCACCTACTCTGTCCCTTTGGGCGGTAGCAAATCCAGACAGTGCTACAAAAATCACCCTAGAAAATGTTGGTCAAGCTGCTGTTGAATTTGACAGAAAAGATTTTTACCTGTGAACGTCCAGCATTCAACCTTTGGCCATACACCCTTGTGGGATTAAGACCTGTTCTACTGTTCACACGTGTAATGCCAGCTATTCCATACGGCTCAGCAGATGACATACAGGTATGGGACTTGGGTTCAGGATCCACAGGTCTATTAACACCCTACCTGCCATCAGACAGGTCACTTACTTCCTTTCATGAAGTTGTTTCCTGTCTTAATTTGTACATTCCTTCTATTTACCTTGTAAAGTCTACATCTAAAATATGGCCAGTCCCTGGGTAAGGTGTGGGCTGGCACTTTCCCCTCTCTTGCCCCCAATCACTGCTTGATGTGGTTCTTCGAGAGAGGAAATAGAATCATGGAATGGTTAGGGTTGGATGGCACCTTAAAATGATCTAATTCCAACCCCCCTTCCATGGGCAGGGACACCTCCCACCAGACCAGGTAGTAGAAATACAGGGAGGGGCCCACTGCATGTTCCAGTTGATATCCTTGTACTGGCAGCTGAACATCTGATGTGGTGGGACATGCAGATCACATCTGGCTGCAGTTTAGCATGTCAAGATGATAGTCCCTGGAGTTTTGCACTGTACTGCACTGTAAACAACTAACAGAACCTTCATAAACTGACATATTTCTGTCACAAGTTCTTCAATGCATCAGGAGGAGGTACAGGGCCCCTGGCCAAACTGGATTACCAGGGGTTCTCCTAATAAGTTAAGCAGGAACAGTGCTGGCCTCTTTTCTTTGTAGCCTGGGTTATTTGTTATTTGATCCTTTTTACTCCCTGATGTAAATTAGAGAGATTTACACGTTTTATGTGAAAAATTGAATGGATTTATACGCCAATTTCAGTGAATGAAAATCTTCTAAAATAGTTTTTGTTTTATAGTCTCACCAAACAGGAAAGCATAAAAACCGTAAATTTAACTGATGATAGCTTGATAAGGTACTCTTAAGTACAAAATATAATTTTATATAAAAAGTGTGTGTGCATTTGTGTGTGCATTTATGTGTGCAGTCTTTATTTATATTTATGAAATAATTACTAGATGCGGCTAAATTAATTAATAACTTATTTTAGAACATATTTTATAAAAAGCATTAAGAATGAATCGTTAACAAGCAATGTCATAGCTAGCTATTATAACAAATTTTGTAATGTAGATTTCATTAAAAGCAATCACATGCCTGATTAATATATGAATTCACATCGTAACATAGCATCCTTTAAAGTATAATAAACTTATTAAATAATAATCAGTTGTACAAATTGATATAAAAAGAGTCTGAAACTGGAAGCTAAAGGCATCTGTAATGGAGTTATCAAACACTCTTGGTCTAAGTAGTTTGGGAAACATGAAGAGCAGTGGAAAATGAAAGAGCACAACATGAATACTTTTTCTAAAATAAGCACTAAGAGTTCATGCATAGATGTCATTGCTAAGGGCTGAATTAAGTAAGTTATGTGACGGCTGGTTTCTTCATCTATTTTCTAGGCAACAGAGAAGGTGACTGAAGACAGAAGACAATGTAGGAGCTCCAGGTGCGACTTGGAGAACATCTCTCCTTCTACTGACTACCCAGAAAGTCTATGGAGATTATTAGGTAGCTGAAATACAGCGCTTAATTACTTTGCACGAGTCAGGTGCCATGATTTCTCTACTAATCATCAACTGCCTGCAGAAATTGCTCATAAACCCACTATCTACCTAGCTGCACATGCTACTTTGGAGCTATTTTGCTGTGAGATAGCCATGTATACTTTTGCAGACATGTTTTCTAAAGCAAGCTCTACGTGCTGGCTCTAAAGCTCAGTTTTAAAAGCTGCAGCCAATTTTATTGGCTGAGTGACTTTAAAGACCAATTTTTATGAAAGATTCTTTCAAACTCAGGCTGTTAATTTATTACATGCTGATCAGTAATATGAAAGAACTCTGTGTTTTGGAAGTTCGCTGATTCTTAATTATGAACAAGCTTTGAAGCACCCAGCCATGCATGACAGACTTCCTGATGCCTCCTTGTCTCTCTTCCTGCAGCCTGAGCTCTTCCCTCTAACTCTCATATTGCCTGGAAGGAGTTGCCTTTATCTTGAAGACTTTTTTGAGTCATCTGACTACTGAAACATTAAAAATACAGAACTAGACAGATTCACAGTATGATTTAATATGACAAATCATATCCTATGCAATGCTGCAAAATCAGGGGAGGTTAACCCGTATTTATGTCAGTGCTAGAGGAATTCATATTGTGTGGGTTTGTCTTACCTTCAGCATAGCAATTAACAATTATCCATTAGACATACAGAGCCAATTTCTGATCCTGCAGCATTTGACTAAAAAGCCTGAGTGCATGTTAGTGATGCATGATGCATTAGTAATTAATCTGGCCACAGATTGTGGGGAAATTCTCTCAGAAATATGTATGAACAATCCCAGGTTATAAATCACAGACTAGCAAACTTCTTTCATTAGAGCAGTCAATTAATGGGGATCCTGCAAGGACAGAATGAACTGGTCTAGGCATCTTAGTTCAACTGAAAATAAATTAGATTTTAAATTACACAGAAACACATTCTCACAAAGTGCAACAATTTTGGTTTCTAACTTGCAATCTGGTGGTGACAAAGACCTGGATTCACTCATTCTACTCTATGCATCCAGTATAAGGTGGTTATCTAAGATTCATGTGTAATTAGCAGAGAAAGAAACAAAGCCTGAAAACCATGGGATCAATATTCCTCTGAAAAATCTCATCTCTTGCAGTGGCTATAGAGGTTGCTTTGATGAAGTGCTCTACTTCTGGATACCACAGATGGGCAGCCTTCTCCCTTCTTGCCTTTTTTTTCCGTTGTCCAGGTACAACAGGAAAATCAAAATTCACACAAATCACCTATAATGGAATGGTGCTTTTCAAAGAAAATAATTTGGTCACTGAAAGTAAATTTCCAAAATGAGATGTGATGTCAGGACCCCATCTAAATGAGGCACTGCTTAGAGCAGGGGAATGGGGTCAGAAGTTTGCCTTTTGTCTACCATATCACTTTCTTCCTGCTATTTTTCAACATGTGAGAAAGGTTAGTCCTGCACTAAAGGACTTGGATCCTATATCTGAGCATTTCCATCTCCTAATTGTTTTCTGACTTAGAAAGACTGTAATAAATGTGAGGGATTCAAACATGACAGAGATGAATGCTGTGTCACAATTTGGCTGGATAGATATTATAGTAACTTTGAAAAGATTCCCTCTGGACAAATTCATGAACTTTTATGAGTTTTTCATTTCTTTGCTTCTCTTCCCTGTACCTCTACCTCTAAGCAGTCAAAAAAGAAAAGACTGAGGAATAAACCTTTTCCTCACATATTAAATTTATTTTAAAAAATATTTTCCAGAACAATTGCATGAATTATTCATTACCTCTCTCTCTTTGTTCCTATTAACATCAGGTTCCAGAGCTCTGTTTGTTTGGGATTTTTTATCCAGTCCTTTTGGTACTTTGCTCATTTCCATTGATGGGGTGTTATTTATTTTGCAAATCGAAATGCCTGCAACTAAGCCATTAATCCTAGAAAGGCTTTGATACAATTATTGCAGTTTTCAGAATAGTGGAAATGCAGAAAACATCTTTCCCCTGTCTGAAAAAGATTGTAATGCTTAACTACTTTCAATATGCATCAGAGAGCCACAGTACACTAGCCAGCAAGAATCTGTCATTATTTGCCCCCAGCATGGGCTAGGCCTAGAAATACTCAATGAAACAAGAAATCCATGTGCAGCCTTTCAGCCAAGGCCATGAGACCCAGTATTCCTCCACATGGGTGAGTGCTGTAATCTCTAAGCTACAGGGTCACCATCTCCCTTTCTGTCTCTTGGGAGGGGGCATAAGAGGGGCAGCTAAAGAATCATGCATAATATTTCACATAGAGGTGTAAAGTCTTCCCTCACTCCCCATTTCAGCTCCTACACCACTGACTAATGATTAGGGCAGGCTCCTATTCTGAATTGTCTCAAAGAGCAGAGAGAGCAAGTCCTGGGCTTCACACTCTCAATGAACTGTCCTTCAATCCAAGTTCTCACACAGATGGGGACTGGAGGATGCTGTTTTGTTTTTCTCACCTTTCAAAGAGAAGAGCAGTCCCACTATGACTTTTAAAAGGAAGATTGTAATTACCTTTTTTGAACCAAGGGCTCCAAGGTGCAATGCACTCAATACCAGATTACAGTATAATGCTTTTTTTCTCATTATGGCTAAACAGAGCATGAAATGAGTGAATTCAGACCTAGCTCTATGTAATTTCATTTGTTCAGAATACAGAGACATAGGGCATGGGTGTAGGAGAGTAGAGAGATGCTCTCTACCTCTACCTCTACCTCTACTCTGCATTCCTGTGGCATGCAGAATAGAAGAGCTGTAACACAGCTGACCATATCCATCAGAACCAGGAGTCACATTTAGCCCAAAAGGGACTGACACTGTCATTCTCATCTGACAAATAGTTTTAGCAGGAGCTGCTGCTTACAGTAGACTTACAGATGTTGAGGTTAAAAGTTATCCTACAGAAGAGCATGTAGTCCTCCAGGCTGCTGGGCTCCAAACCCAGCTGTGCATGTCCAAAGCCTTGCCTCAATAGCACACTAAATAAGTAAAACCTTCGGTCAGTCTCCACATTTCCTCAGAAGAGTGGTTTAAATGGAACACAAGCTCCCATTGCGGTGTCAGGAGAGATGAGAGCATTCATTGCTGGCTTCCTTTTGGTGTCATCTGCTCATAAACAGAGACCTGCCTCCCTGCTCTGGCAGCCAGACACAGACCACTCTGGGGAAGATGATCTGGGACTTCAAAGCCTGCAGCATTTGTAAAACAGAACTACTGTACAAGCTCAGTGGACAGTTGTGCCCTTAACTTTCCTGCATTTTTCTCAAGTTTCAGAATATTGAGTTACAGCTGTTGTCCAGCCCATCTCACTAAATGCTTTTGCTGATCAATATACCAGGGGGGGGAAATAAGTCTGATCCTGATCCTGACACTGCCCCAGGCACGAGGCCCATGAACCAGGACAGTTTTTGGCTATCAAGACTCCAGGTTGACATGGGGCTTTGCCAAACCATCACAGCTGCTGTCAAGCCAATCCCAGCCCCAGCCAGGGGCAGCCATCTGGGAGGCACCAGGACAGCCCCAACCTGGCCATCAGGCACTTCCCTGGGTGTAGGGACAGGCCAAAGCCAGGCCGGACCCATGGCCAGGCAGCGTGGGCTTTGGAGAGCAGCGGCATCCCTGGGTCGGGGGCAGGCGGCCCAGGGGGTGAGGGCTCATGCTATTAACAAACAGCTGAACCGGTTGTGTGCAGCTTTGTAAGTGTTCAGCAGATGCAAGAACTAATTTACTTGTGCTACTTCAAGTGAAATAGCCAAATTCTAGTAAAATGGTCCCTTTGAAAACCTGCCTCAAATTTGACAAAGCAATAAAAACATCATCATTTATGTCCTGCTATCTCCTCCCTGTGTTTTGTTTCTTGATCTCAGTCCAGAAGAAAGAAGAAATAATTGAACACATCATCAAAATTCTCCCATTTACTTCTTGTTGTTAACAGAATGTAGGGAAAAATAAATGGGATTTGGAGGGTTGCAAATTTTTAGGCCTGAAAGAGGTAAGAGTTTTTCTCAAGATAAAAACCACTTAGAGGCTATCATCTGTGGGCAGGAATATAGCTATCATCCATCAGCTACAACTCAGAACAAAGTGGTTGGAAACTTAGGAATGGAAATCATAGCCCACACAGTAATAACAAAAAATATATCACCATTGTGTTCAGCAATTCCTGTTTCATGCAGGTGCTTTAGGAATGTTTCAGGTTCAGGCATGTTCAGAAGAAATGTTAAAGGCATATCACAAGTAGAGTCCATCCTTCTGGATACAAAAACAGAGCCAAAGGTTTTAGGATTAACACTCAGACAATTGATATTTAGCTATTAGGGAATTATTTTCAGAATACAATAGTGTTTGAATTTCCCTTAATTGTCAAGACATTCTAAAATAGAACACTTAGAGAAGTCATTAATTTGGTGCATTTTCAATTGTTTATTTTTCAAGGGTGCTCAGTATCCTGCCATCAGAGCAATGGCTGTGCAGTGTTAAACACCAGCCTTGGGTTGTTGTAAACAGTTTGAATCACTGAATGGTTTGGGGTGGAAGGGACATAAAAGATCATCTAGTTCCAACCCTCTAGAATCTTCCATGCTCCAGAATGTCACAGGCTTTCTGTAGATACTCTGTTTTACCTGCAAATCCCATGTGGTTGTCTGAGATACTCTCAAGTATGGATGTCTGCTTAGGGAACTGAATTGTGCCTTCACCATCGTGAACATTCATCATTCCCTGAAACTCTTCTGGCTCTGAGATGAAGAGCAAGTCATTTGCAGGCAGATATGAACTCTGGAAATTGCTAATTTCATTTGGAGAAAAAAAATAAAAAAGTAGGAAAGGAGCTAGCAGGATGTTAGAACTGGTTTAGATGATTCTTACACAGGTATTAATACTGGAAACAAGATGGGCCCCTGAAAAGAGCACATCTCACTTGTAACTAAACAAAATTGTAAGAGGCATTCATGTCTATTGTTAGCAGTTCCCTGTCTGTTTTGGTACGCCCAGAGAAATCAACCTCAGCAGCTAATACACAGCATAACCTGCTCTAGAAAAGCTGGAGCCTTAGCTGATTTCCTACCTGGATGACCTATTCATAATGCTTACTTAAAAAGATAAATAATGATTGGCACCAAAATCTATCTGTGGGGTTGGACAGATATGGTTCTTCACACACAGGAATACTGAAAGTCGGGCTCTCACTGCTTCTGTTTCAGCAGTTGCAGGGCTTCCTCAAAATTTGGTCTTTGCACTGTAAGGAGAGTTTGAGAACAGAACCTCCAGATTAATGATGCAGTAAATATATTTCTTGTACTCCTAAACTACTGAATTCTTACAGGCCTCCTAGCAGAAACTAAAATGAATAAATGCGCAGAATGTGCTAATCTGCAGAACGAACCATGAGTGGTAATTTATGTATCTCATAAACAGCTATCGAGCTGTTACTTTACAAGGTCTATTTTGAGGTTTCATTATCTCACAGAGATAGGCAAATCTGCAACCTTTCACTCATTCAGCAATCTGCAGTGCTTAGTTGTGCAAAGTTTAGGAGTTTGAATAAGAAGGTGTCACTTAAAGCAGGCAATTGTTAGGAAAAGCAGTGTGGTACACAATTAACCAGAACAGTATTGCAAGCAAGAATTTGCAGCAGGAACTTTCAAGAGTAGCACAGGATGTCTCAGAGCAGAAATAGAGTTTAGGCAAGCACAAACCACAGTGAGCTCAGGTTTGTGTTCAATATTAGCAAACACATTCTTCTTCAAGCATCTCAAATATTCTTGAGAGATGTAAGGAATTGTATCGTCACTTGTATCCTTGAGCACCATAGATGGCACTAGCAGTCATCTTTGGTAGTCTTGAAACAGCTTGGAGAGTGGATGACCTTTGATCAAAAGTTATTAATTGCATTTGGTCTGAGGCATGTTCCTGATGGAGCCTGCATGTTTAAAATGGTCAGAATTTTTTTAAAGGACACAAGAGGTTTCTCTTAGATGTTGCCTATGAAATCAGAATTATACTTTGTGAGGCTACAGAGATAAGCAAAAGGTCAAGGATGGAGTAATATCATGTGATATGATATTCTGTGCACTGCATTAAATTATGCTATTCCAAACTCACACATGGTGGCACCTTATTTATTTCAGTTGGGCGGTACTTTGCTGGATCTTCAGACTCTCACTTCTATCTTCTGCTGAGGCATTGAATAGGAGACTGTCCAGTCAAATAACAAAACAAAGTAGTTCATGAGCTCTGAAATGTTCATGTGATTTTCAGTTGAAAGGGACTCTCTTTATATTTATGCCTGAATGTGTGTCCATGTTGTGCATAGCAATGCGCAGATATATACACACATATTCATCTGTATACCTCATTCAAGAACATTTTTTAAAAAATTGTGTAAAATACAGTTTATCTAGCTGTGTATAACCTAAATGAGAAAAAACATCAACAGCTTATGTGTGCAGTTCCTGGATTTACAGTTGTTCATTGGCTCACTGATGGGTGGGAGCACATCTGCTGTTCCTATTCAGAGTTGTTCATGAGCTGTGTGGTCTAACCCCTATAAGTGGTGGTCAGGAACAGCAGAAAAGAGTGCTTGACTCACTGAGTAAAGATCCCATTTTCTTTTTAAGTCTGGGTAACTGAGTTCTCATCAAAGTGAGAAACTGACAGCTCATTGTGAAATTACTGATAACACAAACTGATCCACAGTGTTTTGATTCAGCTTTCAACGTCACTTCATAGCTTCAGCCCTCCCATTTTTCTGATTTTCTCCCTCTTCCACATGGAAAGTGTCTTCATGTTAGATTATGCAGTGGCTTAATGAAATGAACTGATGCCTACCCAGGTCTAAACCCTTTCGATACCTTTTACATATATTATATGTTCACATTGCCCTTCCAACCCAGCCACTTCATCACAGCCCTAGTGTCATCTACCCATCAAGAGGAGAGGGTGACGTCAAAAAAGCCTTATCACAGACCTTCTTTGGACCTCCATCCCTGACACATGAGAGACTGATGAAGGGTCTTTGCTGGCAGGATGAGCTCTGGGGCTCAGGGGCAAGGGTCCAGGAAGATGCCACAAAAGTAATTCCCAGCTGGGAGCATGTATTTCACCAGTGATGCTCTGAACTGGTATTCCAGGCAGTGTGTGTGGCTTCTCCCTTGCTGCTGTGATGCCACAAGTCAAAACAGGTATTATATGGCACATGGGACCAAGAAAATTCTCTCTGTAATGCATCAAATGAAGACACATGAAAATCATTGAAAATGAGAGTGCAGCAACTGAGCAAGTCTCACCCACAGACCAAGAGAGCTGGCAAAATTGGGTATGAGAAGAGAGCAAAGTCATCAAAAATTTCCTGAGATTGGGTTCACACTTGAAAGAAGATGGAAGATTATAGCAAGAATTACTGCTCTCTCATGCAAGAGTTTTATAGAAATTGGCCTTGAATGTTTAATGCATTAGTACTGCTACACAAATGGGTTCCTGGAGAAAATCTGATATCTGGAATTTTGCTAAAAAGAGAAGAATAAAATGAATAAATAAATGTTTTATAGATATTCTGGTCCCAACACCAAAATTAATTCTAGCCTTCAGCCTTTGTGTGACATCACAAAAGTCCAGGCAAAGTACAATTAAATTGGTAGTGCAAAAAAAGGCCTGTTTTGATGCTGAAAACATCAGTTTGAGGTTGCACTTTCAGAAATCCTTACTAACACTTTGGGCTAGGACTTTTTAGAAGAGCAACAATCCTTCTCCAGGCAGATTTTCTCAATAGATATTGAAGACTATACTGTTCAACATGTGAGCCAGGCTCTATCTCTAATTTTTCGGTGTATATTTACAAAATGCTTAATAGGATGATTAAAAAATATTAAAATGAAAATTTTCCCACCCCAAACAGCAGGTTCCGATCTGTTGTGATGGAAAGCAAATTGTTTTTTCTCTTTTCTTTCAGGTCACGAAATTCAGGCCCTGAAACAGTAAAGACTCCATTTTTTTATAAATCAATGCACAGTTCCATTACCCAGTACAGTACTTCTCAGGCACAGCAGTTACATAAAAGCATATATTGTTTCTGAACTGCAAAATAGCTTGCCACCAAACAAAAGCAATTCCATTATTTTGGAGAGGTTTTCACCTGGATTTTGATTTAAGTTAAATGTGCTGGAAGCATTCCATTTCTGCTCTTAATCCTTTTGAAATGTATCTCCTAGACAACTTGCCAACCTCTTGTATGGGCTTCACTGGTGAGAGATTTGTATTTAGTAAAACTGTAACAAAGCAACTGCTTTGTGGTCAAGGCAGTTATATTTCTGTCAGGTTCTCTTTCTGTATTTGAATAATGACTATCTTTCACTTCTGCATTGAGATATTTACTAAAATCATAAGGATGGTCATGCTGTGACCGTTCTCATCTTTTGAGGTTGTATATTCCCTTTGTTTCTCTAACTATTTTTGCAATACTACAAGATAAGAACATTTGCAATATCACTGTGCAGTCACCTAAAAAACATTCAGACATAGGTAGAAAGGTAGTTTTGACAACATAAGAATTTGTAAAATAGGCCCTAAGTCTGTTCCAAACAAAATTAAATCCAAAGATCTTGCATTTTGATGCAAATGCTGTTTCTTTGTTACAGCCTTGCTGTGAATGCTGTGAGTATGCTGTGAAATGGGGTAAGTGCAATATAAGACCTGGATGAAATTTTCCATTCAAAACATCTTTCTGACCATTAATAAGTGATGATTCAAGAAGGGTGCATGAGTCATCTCTCACACCAGTTTTCCTTCTGCATCCTGCAGAATCTGGGGAGACTGCTTCCAACCTCATGCTTGAGCACTGCCTCCAGCCCTTGGACACTTCAGCTCTAAGATTCCACCTGATCAAAATTTGTCTGTCCTCACCTGGCCTTGCAGTTCCATAAAGCAAAGAAGACATATAAGAATCTGGAGACCCCCATTCTCTACAAAACCCAAGACTGTGACTGTTCAGAGTTGTATGGACTTTCATTTGAAAATTTTTATATTAAGTCAATTACTATCGATGTTTACCCTTTTTTCCCCCTCTCTTTTCCAGCTGAAAGTAATTTTTGCCATTCCAAAACCTAAAATGACTAGGAAAAGTTATTAAAGAATGTAAGTATTTGTAGTAATTTTTTAAATTTCCTTTAAAAAAAAAATTGACAACATTCTCAAATGAAAAAAAAAAAATTTATTTCAACCAGCAATATCTTTTGATTGAAATATTTAGGTTACTGGTGGAGCTATTCAGGAAGGCTTCAGCAAACACATTTGTGAAAGTCTGTGACTTAAAAAAAAAAAATCTGTATTTTACGTAACTTCTGTTGTGTAAAACCCAGCCTTTCTGTCATGATCATAATCTACATCATCTCCTAGAGTCCAGGTATTTTGGGCTGAAGTCTTCAGGAGCTGGATACAGTGAAGTAGTTTAAATCAGCAGAACCCTTCACATGCGGTGAGATACCGACATGGTTTGCACAGAATATTCAGAATATTGTTCTACCAAGCCATTCAAGATGAGACCACTGATTTAAAATCTTCAAAGTTGATTTTATGCAAAAGAACACAGCTAAAAAAGAGACTGCCAAGATGCTCCTAACTGCAAATCTAATTGTTACTCCATCTTGTGTGACAGTTAAAGTAAATGGAGACACACTGGAACATCATAAAGCAATCAATTAAATCATGCTTTCACTGTAGAACAGCAACAAAAATCTGTAAGAAATTCAGTATTTGCCAATAGCTAATATTCTTTTCTTCCTAGAGAAAGCATCAAATTCTATCAGCAAAGTAAAAAATAGTAAGTGGTTTACTTTTAGGGCTGGCAGCCTCTTAAGGAAGCATATTGCAAATGAAATATTACGGAGGGAACTCATCTAAGAAACTGAAAATATAGAGCTGGTTGTCTGTAGAAGTCATATATTAAAATTGAAGAGAGCTCAGGAGGAGTTCTGTAGTTTTCAGAACAGCTTCCAGTCTTACTTCCACCATTTACTACAGTCAGGAGTGGAGCCACCTCCCTGATCAATGGCAATTCAGGCAGCTGGAAATTATATCACATGAGTCACCATAAAACCATGACTGCTGAAATTCTCTTGAATATAAATTCTTACCAGCAGTTCTTAATAACTTTGTAGACAACAGGAATCCAGGAATAAAAAAAGACTTAGAGACTTACTAAGTAGTCCAAATGTAGATGTCTACGTGTCCATAATGTAGATGATGTGACTGTAATGATTCAACCAAGCATCAAAATCTGGGAAAGCTCATCTAAATGACATTGTGGACTCTGCTCTAATTTATCATAATGATATCATCACCTTAGGGCCATTTTCTCATTTTTCTTTCATATCTTTTGGAGCTAAGGCTATTCCTGAGGGGAAGGAGTTATATGAGTAATTGATAAAAGAGTGAGAATGTCCTGTTTTGAGGTAGACATTAATTCTTCCAGATGTATTGCAGGGGCCTGTTGTGAGTGTGTGCCCTGAATGTCCATCAGCATCAAATTCACAGCACTAGACAGAATGCCACAGGGCTTTCTTTACCCATGCTTTTGGAGTTAGCAGCTGTTACCACTTCCTTTGACTGTGTGCTTACAAAACAGGTCCTTAGTATTCTGTGTCTTCAATCTGTTGAAGTGCTATTTACGTTTAGAGAACTGGTCACATTCTGTCCTTATATCTCAATGTTTACAGCTTCAGTCAGGATACTTTTTCTCTTTTAATTTTAAACTTACATCTCTGGCATTATGGTACTGAGCCTCCTGGTCAACGCAACTGTACAGCAATTTGAGGAAACCTTGAAACCATGTGGAGTTTCTCTAGTAATACTCAAGGGAAATAAAGTACAACCCACACCCATTAAATCCATTAAATGCTTAACCATGAAAGCTCAGAGAGCTGAATTTGAAGTTCACTCTGCAATAGGAAGCAAAACTGCCCTGATCTCAAAAGTCTGCTATGTAGGGTTCTTATCTCTCCCAGCTGCACTGAAAACTGTATTAATGTATCCTCAGATACTGAGATCCTTTAGGAGTGTTCTCAGCTATGTCACAACACTGAAAAAATGACTGACCATAGTTAGTGCCCTAGAAATCCCTAGAGATGCAGTATTAAAGGGCAGTGACAAAAACACAAGCATCAGTCTTACTCTTGTCATGCCTGTTTTCTAAAAAGTGCAGAACCAAAATGGACCATCACTGCTGCTGAGAGATTTAGTTCAGTTATGCCTGTGGTTAACCTGCAGAAGTTCCATCTGCTTTCCTCCTATAACTTCTCTGCTTGATGGGAATCATAGCTTCCAGCTAACTTTCAGAGCCTGCATGTCACATTTCAGCAAATCATCTTATGCCAGGGATAAGGACAGAACATATTGTGTGTCAACGCTGTAAACTGTAAGCAAGTTATTGGTATGCAAGGTGTAAATCATTGCCTAAAGGAGATTTTAGTTTTATGTTACAAAACCTCCAGGTCAAAAATAGGTCATAGGTAGGGAAAAAAAATGTGAAAGTGAGCTATCTTCATTTGGTTAGCCTTGTTGTCATCCGTCTGGATTTTTAACTTTATTATTATTATTATTATTATTATTATTATTATTAATTATTAT